>JACEOJ010000085.1:930869-1134524 GCA_013761285.1 Campoletis sonorensis
AGAGAGAGAGAGAGAGAGAGAGAGAGAGAGAGAGAGAGAGAGAGAGAATTACGGAGATTCCATACAACAGTCAATGACTATTCGCAAGCCCAACGAAGCGGTACGAAAACCACTACAGTCTCAGCCCCGAGGATACATCCTCCGAGCCTCCCACTATATTTGAGACCAGTAGAAAATGTTGGGCATATATGATGAAGAAAGAGAATGGAAGCTGCGAAGAGCATGCGCAGAAGTAGTTGCTTGCATGACACTGCTGATATAATTTACGATATAAACTTTTATCGTACGCGAGCTTTCGCCCTTATAATGACCAAAGTTTTGTATAACTGCATATACGTTGGCAAGCGATAACCGCAGAGCTCTTACACATTGCGGGGGTTCCCCTCGGGTCCTCTGTCGCGTATAGCTACGAGAACCCTCTGTCCGTTCCAGTAGTCGATAAATTAGCATTAATTTTTTTTTTCTCTACCCTGCAAGCTTGTCTGCCTCAGCTGGGACTTAGTCCGCCATTTTTTCCCTATACGCACAAGTCTCTTAGCTCTTTTGCAAATGACCGAAATACCGCAGAGTCTCGGTACTTTGAAACGGGTTTTATTAACTATACGGAAAAGCCAATTAATCTACATATTTCAATTAGTTTATTACTTCGATTATTTATCTTTTGGTCTTCATATTCGAACACGTCGATTTAGAATTAATTCTTAATTCAATAATTATACAACAATGGCATTAATATTTTTGACCACGTTACAATATCGCTCACTTTATCGCATTCTCGTTGTGGTTTAACACATTCATTACACGGTCAAATAATAAATGTAACAATATGACGGTTAACAATGTACACTTGCTTGTATACATGGAGACCATGTTGTCGATTGGGAAAAAGGTACAACCCCCCCCCCCTCCCCCCCGCCGCTACACCTACATCTATTCCATCAACTTTCTCTCTCTTCTTTTTTTCTCTTCCCTCTATCTCTCAGTATACCCCTCACTTTCAGCGGGTCAAATTAATTCTGGTATTAAAATTTGGCTTGCAAATATCTCCGGCCTCGCGGTTGGACCGACAAATACCAGGATAGTCACGTGCGTATAGCTTCGTTTGGTTATACTATACGACACAACAGACCGCGTACAGAACAGGTATATGTAGCATACAATGAGGGAAAGAGAGAGAGAGAGAGAGAGAGAGAGAGAGAGAGAGGGATGGAGAGGAGATAATATATACGGAGCCTACGGGACTGTAACCCCACAGGGTTCGGGTTCAGAGTTCTCTAGCTCTCTTATTTTTCTTCTCTCTCTCACTCTCTCTCTCTCTCTCTCTCTCTCTCTCTCTCTCTTTCTCTCTTTTCGTTCATATTCCATCAAAGTGACACTGCACACAGAGAAAAGCTTGTTCCCTTTTTTGCTTTTCCGTACGCATGGGCATACGCGAATATTTCGAAATCGTGTATAGGATTTGTGCGACCTCTATTCGCTGCTTAACTTTCATCTCCGTGTGTCAGTTGAACGCTGAAAATTCGTGGTTGCGTGTACTTGCATGAGAACGCACGTAATTTACATCTGTTTCCGCGGACTCCCTTCATTCGGGATCCTGAGCTAGAGAGCATCAGGGAAAGAGCTTTCTCGCTACGTTTCGTACTCTCCGTTCGCGTACATGCGTCCGGTGCAAAGCAGTGCATGCACTCGTACTCCGTTAGCAACAAAATCCTAGCAGAATATCCTACCGATGTGAAACTAACTCCCGAAATTTGTAGCAGGCTCGAGATCTACTCAGAAGTTTTTGGGATTTTCGAACAAACGAATTTTCTGTTTACTTTGTAAGTTTAGTTTTTTTATTGGTATAAACTGAAAATCGAAACGAGAACCGGGAATAGTGTGACAAAAAGAAACGCAGAAAGAGTCCAGCGAAAAAAATCTTCTCTTTGTTGAAATTTAGTCGAAACTTTTCCACCCCACAGTCGTTCCGGCTTCTTCCACCATTCGGCGTTTCCCTTCGGCGTGTTTCAGCTTCGTATATTTTCCTCATTCTTGCGAGGGTCCCCGGCAAACGCTAATACGTTAGGCAACCCTCCGCCAAGAAATGGCTCTGAATGGCAAACGCACCCTCGGATTTGCCCAGCATGTAAATACAATCAATATTCACGAAATTAAACGGACTAGCATCTCGTCCGAAAAGAGGCAAGGGATGAAGAAGACGCTGAACGAATATTCACGATCCAATTGGTTGGAGGGAACCAGATCAAAGGCGAACCTCAAAGTTCCGTCGATTTCCGCAACACGTTATTTCATAGAAAATTCTACAATTTGCCGGATCTAATTGATGGCTCGGATTCTCGTTTATTCGTTTTTTCATCATCGCTCGTTGATCGAAACAAAGCGACGTGCACATAAATTGAAGCATTTTTCAACCTGCGTTCAATCAATCATCAACTTGTAATAAACAATCAACATTACATCCAAGACTAGTTTTTTTTCCACTTTTGGTCTCATTGATAAACATTAGCCTGATTGGCGGCACGTTGAACTCGAATAACAAGCGGTACAGTTTTGAAACATAAAATATAATCACACATTGATAAAAAAAAAAAAACAATAATACACGATCTGACCCTCATCGATAGACAAATGTAGCCTGTTGGAATTTTTTTTAACGAAATTTTCTAGAAAATACAACATTGAATGACAGTTTCCAATGGAACCAGTTCACCAGTTCGATACTGAACCATAAATATAAATATCTAAGTATAGCCAATGAGCAATTAGCATTCAATTGGCATTCATAGCCAACAATTGATGTGATGCATAGTGAAATTAGCATATACCCAAAAATCATAATCTCAATTAAACGATAATAATAACCGTGTAATCTTAAGTCCATTGTTTCCACGGGGTAACATTGATGATATATTGTTACCATCAGCCGTGCTGTGTTCAAAGAGTTGGGTGGCTGTAGGATAAATGAAGATGTCAAAAGATGAGGGAAGAAAGGATGAAAAAAATCATGGAAGTAAAATCGAAAGGAGGAGGAAAAAAAATGCAGGGAGGGAGTGATACCGAGGATGGCGTGGACTAGCTGTGCGGTCAGAGACGGAGAGAGCCAGGAAGAAAAATGATCCGGTGTGGCTGCGGTGATATTCCTGAGGAGGTTGTGCGTGGGAGTGTGTTGGTAGGAGTTTAGCAGAAAGGTACGTGTGTGTGTGTGTGGGTGTGTGACAGGGGCAAGGGAATCCTGCTATCACACCAACTGGACTGTAGCCTAATGTTCATCTACATTTTGGGCTTAATACGGGTGAGTTTTTTGGTCGGGGGAGAAAGGAGAGAGAAATGAGGGCTTCGAGGGTAAAAAGAGAAGCGAGTTGATGTATAGGGAAAGAAGAGAGTAGACGTAGGTGGAGGAGAAGAAGAGAGGGCAGGAATTGGTTCAGGTACGGTTGAGGTTGTTGCAAAGGGGTTTTTATATATACATGGATTGCGGAGTGGGAGCTCTTGAAAATTCCAGCCCAAGCCCTCGTCCAACATAGACAGTCGCTTGCACACGCACATGAGCACAAACACGCACTCGTGCAAGCACGCATCATTCTCTTCCCGCAGGCTCTTTCTCCCTCTTTCATTCGTCGGAGAGCCGACCCCCGGCCACCCGCTCACCCTGTTCACCCTTTCTCTCCACCGCTCTGCTCTCCACCGTTCACTTCTCGCATATATCTCGGGGCGTGTGTTTTTCCCGACTCGCAAAATGGCCGCCACCCCCACTGCATCCGTAAAACCCTAGATGAGCGAGAAAGAGAAAGAGATCACGGATCCTACGTGCTTCATGATGCTCTGTTGCACTTTCTCTTACGGCAGCCACACACGTTTAGGATATAGCAGCCCGAGTAAGAAGAGATGTCCAAAATTTTCTCTATCTCCCTCTCTTTAAATCCTATTCGTTCGTTCATTCGTTTCTCTCTATATACCGCGCAGTTTTCCACCCCTATCACCCCTTCTATCTCCACTCTCTCTTTCTCTCTCCCTTTCTCTCTCTTTATCATGTATAAATATATATACATCTTTTTCATATCAGCAACTACAGCCTCCCACCAAAACCTCTTGGCTATACCACACCGATGTGAAACTCATTCCACCCTTTTGCACGTCCAGCAAAACCCCTTCGCTCTCGCCGCTTTTTCTATCTCTCTTCTCGAATTTCTGCCAACTTCCGCCCCTCATTCCAGCGTATACCTCTGTGTGTGACCACCTCCACCCATTATACCCCATACATCGCCGTATGCCGGAGCCTAACACATTAACCACCCTCTCCAACTTTTTTGGCCACCCGCTCAATCCCCCCTCTTCGCCCTTAGTCCTCAATCCTCTTGCCCCCACTGCTTCGCCCACCTTCCATCTATACTCAGGCATTCCTGCCACCCAACTGACTTTGCGCATTATAAAATTTATACTGTCTGCTCTAAGAAATCAAAAGACGTTACGAATATCTTTTCTTTTTTTTTACTCAACTCTACGTTCATAAAAACTTTATTTTCCATGTTCTCCAGTCAAAATGCCAATCGGTTTCCGTCATATTAACACATTTTACTTACCACTTTTTTTAACACCACTTTTCCCCACTGTCACGCGTATTATCCGAAGCCGCTGCGAACCATGGAACACGCAGGACATAAAATCCTACCCTTTCCAGCTTCCAAACGTTCACCTGCACTACTGCTTCTCGTTACCTTCTCCAGATTATCGTCTATCCGTAATATTGTTATGTGGAAAAGCAAATGAAGTTTACAACTAATTAGGCAAAAAGTTTTGATACCTGTCGGCAGTCTCGTAGTCGAACGTCAAGCCCTCGACTTATATAAAAATCAAGGGATGCTAATTTGGTCCCCGGCTCATTATTACCATGTTCTTCAATGTGTCAGAAACCCAGAGTATTTTTGAGTCTCAAAACTGCTAAGCATTTACGCGGCAAACATAAAAGTTGAGGTAAACAGTCGCCTGTTCATAAAATTACAAGTATTTTCGATTATCCGATCATAAAATTCTCATTTGCCATTGACATCCACTTCTTTTTTGACAGTCGATGGTTTAGTTGTGTTCATTGTGTCACTTTTGTTGCTAGCTTCAAATGCATGCGTGTCATCGGAAATTTAGTCGTTTGAGACCCGAGCAAAACCGAAGCAAAAAAAATTCAGTCTGAAAGGAACAACGAACTTTTATTCTCTTTCTAGAAGCTTCTGGATAAAGTCTCTCGAATTATCAGCGTTGGAACATCGCTTGCGCGTCATTTACTTCTGTGTGTTTACCTCATTTATTTTTGAACGCTTGGACGAACGTAAAATTTCTAATCAGTTCGTGCTTTTGGTTAAAAACTAGTTTGGCGATGGATTTCTACGAAGTTTAGAAGAAACATGATTTTTAATGTGCAAGGCACAACTAACACGAAGCAATGATTTAATGTCATTGTTCTTTGTTCCACTTCTTACAGTCACTTGATTGGAAAATTGATTTTGGAAAAGTCTAGGATTAGGTTTAAGTTTTGACGAGAGAAGAACATTGACAGTGACTGGGAATAATATAAATCAATGCATATCGTTTGGTGAACGGATTAGCATGAGTCTCTGGATGTGGGAATGTATGAATGTAAGCAAAAATTAGCATTTAAGTCATAGTCCAGTATTACATTAGTCGAGAAAATGGCGACAATCGTACAGAGAATAGGAGAGAGCAAGAGAAAGGCAAAAAGAGGAGGCTATATCTTGTGAAAGCCTGGATTCAACCCCCAAAATCCGTGATCATCCCGTCAGACCACATACGCGAGAGAATTCTAGAGGATTACGTACAACCGACGTAAACCTTTGCGCAGCAAGCGAATAAATTAGAGCTTCTACCTGGCAGAGAATACGAAGGGAGAGACAAGATACATGGCGTCCACAACGAAATTTACAGACGGACCTACCACGAAGCCCGGGCGTCTATTGCTCAGCGCGGTCCTCTCACGAGACTTTAACGAAATTTCGAAACGCAATTTGTGTACGCTCAAGTGATGGTAAAAGTTTCCGCGACGTAAATATAGAGCGACACGTGCGTATCCAAGCTGTTAAAGAGTGGCAAAAATTTGCCCGGTACATGATTGTATTTTCTCAACAGCAACGATTCACGGTATCGAAGCAGGGACCTAACAGCTTTAGAACTAAGTTGAAGCGTGACATTTAAGTGAAAAAAGCTTTAATTGCGTTATCGCGATGTTCCGCTGCGATCGTGAACTTTTTTACAATAAGAAGTTGGTACTGAACTGAAAACTTTAGGGTATTTCTGTTGTCCCGTGGAATCCGTTTACCGTTCTTGGCTACATTTGAATGCTTGAATCTTTTTTTTTGACATTCAAGGACCAAAGTTTGAAGTAATAACAAAAAAGTGAACTTGGACATCGATTTGGTACGAGAAATACTTGAGCAACAGATCTTGGAACATTTCTCGTAAATGTTGTCGTCGTCCATTGACCCTGTGAATGATTGAATCCAAATAAGAAAGGATTTGCCTTACTGGCCATGAGCAACTCCATTTTCCGTCTCGCTGTAACTAATTTCGGCCCCAAGCCCCCTCTCTCTCGTCCGGATGGCGATTCCTTCAGTAAAAAAGAAAAGTTCTCCCCCAACGTTTCCCTCTTGTTTAGCATTCGTAATCCTTCGATACTTTGTGCTTTTTTTGTTGTTTCTGAGACTCTAGCACGTTCCAGTTTTCTCTGTCGTCGACGTGCGATCACCCGATCACTTGGCTCGCTCCATTTAATTTTTATTTCCCCGCAAGCGGCGTTTTAAAAATTATCCACCCCTTTCACGCGTTCCAACCCTCCAACGCACCACCACCATCTCCGAGCCTGCTTTTTTTTGCCAGGTTGGTGTGTCTGCTACCAGCGCCATCTGTGGGGAAACGACGCGAGAGAGTGAGAGGGGTTTTAACAGGAGGGGTCAAAACCCCTCTCTCCTAAAAGTTGCGAAACTTGAGAAGAAAAAAACGGCGGAGGGTGTAAAAAAAAGGGAATGGAGGGAAAATGGAGAGGGATCCGTGCAACGCCGTCGAGGAGAGTCAGCCGAAGAGCTCACGTAGTGGGAGTTCAGCCACCTAAACTCCCAGCGCCCTCCCATCCCTCCCGCGCCCTCACAGCCACGCTTTTTTTCCATCGTGCGCCTTCCCTCATGTGCTTTGACTTATTTTACCTCGTCTTCGGCGTTATTCGTCCTTTTCTTCCTCTTTTTTTCAAACCTAGCACCGAAACAATGTGATGTATCGCATCGTGTCTACCCTTGCCGCGTGTTTCGTTTCGTTTTTCCCGCCAAACTTGCTCTCCATCTATGCCCAGTGATGCGAACATCAACCGCCGCCTATTTCCAACGTTTTTTAAATCTCATCACAGTTTTTTCATTGCATCAATGTTTCTAGAATTTTCCAACTCCAATGAATTATCGAGCGGAAAATTGAGGCGCTTGTGTAACTTAAATACAACTTTCTTGCGATTGATCCAAAATCAATTATTTTTATCTTCGTTCTCATGCTTTTCTTCAGCGGATTTATGTACGAAAAACAATTCACGATAAGTCAATTAATCAATTGATAGTTTAATATTTTACGATCAATATTTTTCAAGATGACTCTGGATTTATTGAAAAAATGCTTCAACTCCATTGCCGAAGATTCGGTTCCATAGAAAAACCCCAAAATCACCAAAATCCCCTTGGATTTCTGACTTTTCCTTATAATAATGGAATTCCGTACAACAAATGAACATTTCAATTAATCTACGAATGTTTTCACGAACTGCATACTGATCGTTACGCAAAAGTAGTTCACCATGTCCAGTGTTCGATGGCCACGCGAGTATCGCATTTGGAGTATTTTTTTTTTTTTTTTTTTTCATTTTCTCCCTCATCGATAAACGAGAAATTGCCATTAGACTCGAAGTGCTCTCGGCTCTCGAGGGGTGAGGCATTTCTTCTGATTTCATGGATTACCATCCATTTCATACCAAATGAATAATAATCAGAATAATACTGAAGTGTTGATTTTTTCGTATTTTTGTCTATCTGCATAAACGGAGGCAGAAGAGTTAGAGTCTCGTTATATTTCACTGTCTCAAGGATCTCTTGTTGACAAAAGCGATGAAGTAAAGAGGTAAAGTACGATTTGAGAAATGGATGAAAATCTTCAGAAAATCGGGGTAATACCTGAATACGATGGTTAATTGAAGGACGGTCCGATCGATAAATTGAAGACTGTCATTTTGGAGTGGCATAATTAAATAAAAGGAAAAAGATTGATAGGGGCTCTACAGTGTCTTTGAATTATTAATAACTACTGGCCGCGTAATTATTGAACGAAAGAATCTGATAATATATTATATTCGTAGTGAGGAATGAAATGACCTTATTCGGAAATGGGAGTGATAACTTGATTTCCTGAATTGGACTTATCAGCCTGTCGTGGTCTCTGTCGCCTGGAAATATCCTCGAGGACTATTCAAGCATTAATTATCTTCTTCTTCTAAATCAGGGTGAATTCACACTTTGTAACGACCACACCTAAACGATATATATATTTTCGGGCTGAAGCATAGTCGAATGTAGGGTTTGGAGAAAGAAAAAAAAAGGTAAAGGAAAATGAAGCCTCGGTCGAACTCGTACGTCACAATTTCCTTCTTTATTTGCCCATTTCTTCTTCTTCTTCTTCTTCCGTAATTCTCTTTTTTCGTCATATTCTCCTTCCAAGCTCTGTCATAAAGGGTATATTTAAGGCCCCAGACAGGCGACGCATATCCCCGGTGGATAATTTCGGGCGAGGTAATGAGTGAGAGAGATCGCTCGATGGGGGAACCGATGGCGAGACGAAGGTTGGAGAGAGCGTGAGAAAGGGTGTAGAATAAGTTGGGGGTGTGAGAAGAGGGTTCTCGGTTTTCCTGACGATGGCCAGTCGTTCGAAGCTCCCTCTGGTTGAAGGGAATGGCGGGCAGCAACCTCTGCGTACGAGGGTTACTGCCACTACCGCTCCCGCCGCCGCTGCCGCCGCCGCCGCCGCCGCCGCCACCACGACCAACTTATGGAAGGGGCGAACGAGAGAAACGTCGGGTGAACTGCTCCGTTCTGTATTCACTTTACCCCCACCGCCCCTATTGCCTACCCACCAATCCGAACGTACTTTTTGCTACCCACCCGCCTCACCCCCCTTAACGTCCTCGGGCTGTTCGGGTTGGTGGCGGTGGCGCGGAGCCTGCTCCATCCGTCGACGTATATTTTTCCCCTCAGAGGTCGCGAAGGGTGACTCGCCCGCATCGCATCCTATACCCCCGTAGACCAACGTCGGCAAAAGGGTGGATTCTGCGGCCGCTGTGTGCGTTCCCGTCTATATATAAGAGGGATAAAACACGCGCAAGACAAAATCAGCGAGAAAGAGAGACAAAACATCAGCACCAGGAGAAAAGCAGACGTGCGCAGTACCCTAACTTTTACACGAATCCCACCGAGGCCCCGAGCTTTAGGGATCAATTTCGCGATAACATAACCCTTATATTTACAAGGCTTCTTCAGTATATTTTATTTTATATACATGTTGCTGCTGCTGCTGCTGTTGCTGATGTGATGCTTTCCTGATGCCAATATTTAATAAAGAACGGGGGAGAAGATCGATATTTACGTCAACCGCGCGCTACCGAATACAATAACACCTTTCACTTTTCAGTCTCGATTTTCTTATCAACTTCCGATATGTACAACATATCGATACAGAAACGAATATAGGTCCGTCAATATACAGAAATATGATTTTATTTTTCGGCGGCAGACTCATTTTTCGTCGGAAAAACAGGATCTTTTCGGGTTTTTTACGAATATGAGCGTTTTAGACATTTTCCCGTGTCATTTTTTCACGCGGCTTTTTCGTCTGATTTGGATTGCTGCAATATTTTTCTGGAAATTATCAAAATTGTCAAGGCCTCCCCCATCCATGGCGATGCCGTTGAGACGCATGACCAGTCGCCTTTTTATTCCTGGTTTGATAAGTTTCTCTTTTTTGCTCTCTCTGACTCTCTATCACTCCAGCATTCGTATCGAATATTTCGATTCCTTGTCCGTTAAGCTATTGAATTACACTCGACGCTACAGGAAATCGATGATCGCGAAATGCGGTTACGAGGTTGCCTTGTCTGTCATGAACCACGAGGCAGAGGAATCCAATCCTTGTCACATGTAACTTGTATTTTTTAAACCCTTTTTGTGTATTACGAATTTCACATGAAGTTCGTGATTTTTTTAAATCGATTCTGCCGTCAAATTGCTTACGATAATCGAAAGCCATTGCAATTACTTTCAGCGCAGCAAATAACAGATTTTCATTTAATTAATGTTTACACTCATCATTTGCTAATTGAATAAACACCGTGTCTGAATAAATCGTCAAAATTCGTATGCACTTTCAAGAACTGCATTTTTGTTTCCAATTTTTTTCAAAATCTTCCCGTCTGTAGTCTCCGTTCAAAAAAATATATACAAAAATATCGTTTCTGTAGCGGATTTGACTTAATAATAAAGTATTGTCTTAATAATTTCACTGATATCTGAATTTCTAATTTAAATTAGTATTCAACGAGCCCAAAACGATTTTGTTTTGGTTATTAAACGTAAAACGTTAAAAAAAACTTAAAATTCCATGATTACAACAAACTGATTTAGTTATTGAGCTGAAGAATATCCGAAATTAGTTTAAATTCGATCAATTGGTTACAGAGTTGCAGAATCCTTTGTGTTAACCTCAACATGCGGGACAATATATAAGCTGATTCTACTCATTTGCAACACGTGTCTATCAGTATAAATTGAAATAAACTTCATCCATCGATAATATATAATTTATTAAACCAGTTGATTGGTTGTAGGATTGAAAGCGTTGATTGCCTGTAACTAGATGGTTTTGTTTAAAAGGTAAAATGGTAGTAAAGCATTGTGTAAACATAAACACTACATTTTGTACACAAGTACTATCCAATATTAACATTTTTTCCTGATTAATGTAAAGTCCAGAAAATTACATGGTTCCTGCTTTCGATCAATAACGCGAGTGTGAAAACAGCATCAGCTATTTCGTTAAGTTTTAAATGATAATATTTAGCAACGATTTCTGTCAAAAACCGCTGAAGGAGAGTCACAGAAATTGGCTAATTTTTCTGTTTCATGTTTGAGCCACGAAGACAATAAAACATATCAATATTCATAGAAGCAAAAGCGTCGAGACTGGTGGAAAAACGGAGAAAAGTTGAATTTGTGGGTTATTCGCAGTGAAAATGTTGGATTTTGGTGGAAATAAAGCTCGCCAATAGTTTTGCATTATTAGCCTCTCGTTTTAGCTCGCGAAATGCTCCTCCAGTCAGTGAGCACCTCCCTTTAACGTGGAAAAGCCTCGCGCGTCCATTTCCCCCATCGTCCAGTTTCTTCGTCCTTTCGCTCGGCTGCAGCCACGGTTGGTTCGTTCGGGCTATGACTCTGCAAACGAAAAGCAGCAGTGGCAGCGGCGAGTATAGAAGGTCGGTTACCGTCGGCAATCCTCGTGGTTCTCGCTTATACACAGGGAAGCTCTTTTGGTTCTCTCCTCGTTTGCGCGCTCTTGTCCTCGTTTGCGCTCATGGCTATTCCTCTGCCGTTCTCTCTGGCCCTTGGTGTTGCTGCTGCGTGCTTTCGCGAAAATCCTCGCGATAAATTATGCCGGGCGCGCTTGCTTTCCAGCACGAATGGGGGTTGGGAATAAATGACCCATCCGCTCTCCGGTGGGGTTGCTACCTCGCAGACCATCCTCCATCCTGCACAAGAGCCACCGCCGCTTCTCTGCCTCCGACTATTCCTCTCTTTTCCCTCCACATTGCCGACCTGGCCCTTATAACCGGTCCCCGGACCGTACTATATGTTCAGCTTCGCTATTCTCTCTCTTTCTTTCTCCTGTTTCTCGAATAACCCACAGAATCAACTCCTCCAGCGTTTCTCCTTGTCACGAGCTTATTTCTCTGTACACCCAACCATTTGCGTCTCTTCAACTCCTCTTTCTCTTCGTTCCTGCTGCGTATACACCTCGACATATTCTCATGCTTTCGTACTCCCTGCTCTTCAATTCCTACAGCTTCCATCTCTTTCTATATTACTCTTTCGTTCAGCCCCTCGCTTATTTCCATGTTTGGTAAATCTTTCGACCAGAGAACTCCCCATAGCCGAGCTCACGACGTCGACAACCAGACGAACATTGCAGTTTTTCGAGTACCGCCAGCCAGAGAGCCGAACCGGCTTTAAAATTATAATGGTACGCGCATTTTTGATGAACGTCCTCCGACCAACCTACACCGTTTCCGATATTTCACTCTCGCGGAAATCCCACCCACCCACTCAACCACCCAATCCCGAAACCCCTCGTACAGTTGCAAACGTCGTACTCAACATTGCCTTCCTTTCGACCACTTGCCAGCCTACCTTTTATTTTCATGGAAACACATTTTGTTCAAGAATCATTGAAAAATATACACAGCATTTTGACTCATTTTGATACACAGAATTTTGGTCCATAATGAACTCATTTACAGAAGTCAAGAGCCCTTTGAACTTCACCTCACACGATATTCATGAATTCCATGATATTTTCAATCATTACAAATGCATTCCCATGGTGATAACTATTACTTGCTGGTTTTTCAATTTGGAGCGTGAAAGGCATTTTATCGGAACGTCCCTCAAAGTTACAAAAGGTCAAAGGGTTCGATTCTCTTTTTTTCATCGTCCGACGAACTTTTGTAATTTACAGAAAGTTCTTGTAATCTCAACTTTCGGATTCTGAATTAATATTTCCTCTGAGATGAAAAGATCGATAGTTTTTAAAAACAAGTTTTTCACTTTGGACGTTGAATTAGCGATTAAATCGCTTCACTGACGATCCGAAATTTGATGAATACATTTTACGCCATTCAAATTCACATTTCTAACTTTTCTCCCAAAAGATTGAACACCATAGTTACGAATTTTCTGGTATGACGCTTGCGCAAAAGAGTTTCGTGAGAATCACATTTTGTCGACATTAAAATCAGTAATTACAAAGTTAAAATTGAAAATGTTCAAAACAGATGCCACCAGTTACAAATACTTTACTGATTGAACTCAAAAAACTTAATTTTCATAGAACCTCTGGTTGCAGACCTCATCAACGTTATTTAACTTTTAACTGTAGCCGATTGGTGTTTTTGGTTAGATTCTGAGTTTGCCCGCTGAAAATGTTTTCATTTTTATTAATTTAGCTCGTAAAACAAACTTTGAAAATCGAAAATTACGAATTAAAAATGAATCAGCTCGTATTTTATGCGTTTTTGAAAATTCATATTAAAAAAAAATGTACATCACTACATTTTATGACTCGCTCTTAGTAAACTTTGACGTTTGCATTTTTTTTAAATTTTTGTAAAGATAAAAAGCTCTAGCGTGATCTACTCATCCTGCACAGACGCTGTCTCGGTTGGTGCACAACCACTTGGCTCTCGACCGTGGTGGAAACAATGGTGCCAGAGGTTGGCATAATCTGTATGTACATATATACAAAGTTGTATTTCCTACGACTTGAAAACGTGTGCGCTCGGATACGTGGGCTTTGTGGTCGGAAATCGTTGAAGCTTTTGAATTTGCTGGCATCTCGAATCTCATAAATCTTCCATTTTGTCTACATCTTCCTTTTCACCTCTTAACATACGTAATTTCACAGCTGATTTACATAATTCTTCAAAATTCGTGGCTCTTTACACGATTTTCATTGTGTCTAACCTCGTCACGGTTCTTTCGCACGTTGGCCCTGAATCACCATTGTTTTCAGTTCCATTTTTATGACGATTTCGTTCTGAAGTTGATTAGCAACCCAATAATTAACGGAGACTTCGTTCGTCTCTATTTCTTCGTATAAAATTATGTCAATCCGTTCATTTTTGTTTGATTCCAAGATTTCATGCCTCGTTTTTCACGATGTCAAAGAAATCTGTCATTGGTGAATGTCAAAACTGGGTGAAAAGGTTATTGAACGTCAATCGACTTTTACGTCCCGGAAATGATTGGCGAATCGTCGAGTTTGCATTGCATTAAAACATTTAACATAGTATGAATGTTTTTGATACAAATAAACAGCAGTAAAAACAATTTCAGCTCGAACAAATAAGGGTATCAAGTGGAATCGTGGTGGAGGTTATTTGACACAGGTTTCACAATGGATTCATACTGAACCACAAAGGGTGGTAGAATACACGAGAGGACACAGAAAGAAAGGGTTTCACCATCCTCGTTCATCACAGCGAAAAAAAAAGCAGCTGGAAACATTTTCTTTCTGCCATTTTCTTTTCTTTCGCATGTTTTTTGTTTTTTTTTTCGTATTATCAAACTGTTTAACATTCTCTGCTGGATATATTTGAACAGCGCTCATTGCCACCCTTTACGGTTGAGCTGAAGCTTTCGGGGTGATGGTGGGTGGGCGCGAGGTACGTCTGTCCACCTATCGACTTTCTCGGTTCTCTGGTGCCCAACCGTTCCCGGGTCATTCTGTACATTATCAGGCTCTCTTCCTCCCCCTTCGTCTCTCTCTCCCTTTATCCACTTTATCTCTTTCCTTCTCATTTCATTTTGTTTCCCTCGAATTTGCTCTTTCTCATGGCTTCATGTGCAGTGCGCACTGTACAACCAAAGCCCAAAGAAAAAAAGGGAAAAATATCAAACGAAGAAATACACCGACACATGCTAATTTCTGTGAGGATTTCGTGCATCATTTTTTTACCTTCTTTTCTCTTTTTCTCTCTCTTTCTCTCTCTCTCCCTCCCATATGTTCGTTCCATCCATCCCCATCGCTTGCCTGGTCATTCGATATAAGAGATTTCTCGTCACTGTTTGAAATTCTAGTGAAAAAAGCATTAGGAAATGTTGTAGTTTTATTGTCCGGAGTATAAATCGAAAGGAAAAACAAAAATGTTGCCTCACTTGAGAAATGCTGAGTGGAGATTCCGCCCGAAGCATTGATTCTCAATGAGTCGAGTTAGAAGTTGGTTCGACTTGTCGTTAAGCAATCGGATTTAATCAAATCATAGACACAGCAACTGCAATTCTGTTTGAAATCCTGCAATGACATTTTGAAAAACTTTCAAGCAGATTCTTCATCGGGCAAAAAAAGAGCGATTGCCATTCTTCGCTCTCAATGAGCATCTGATGTGTAATACATTTGCCAGTATCTGTTATTTCCCGATGAAAAGAAACGACTATGATCGAAGATCGAATCACTGGCGAGGTAGACACGTCTCCGGAAAAGCTGTAAGAGGGGCGAAAGAAGCTGTATATGTTGGCAGGTATACGGATGAATTGAACGATATATAGAAACGAGAGAAAAAAAGGGGTGGTGTGAGTGAGAGCAAACGAAAGAGAGATGGAGGGTAGTTTTGGTGTGAAGAAAAACGGAAAAAAGCGATATCTGCCGGATGATCGGAGGCGGCGAAGGGAGGATTTGATGGGTCAAACGCGGGGGAAGAGAGAGAGTGTGCAATTTACCTATAACCCATAAATCGACCCCACTTTTCTATTAAGAGACGCACGATTGACTTGCGTTGTTCGGTTTCCTTCATCCTCCCCCTCTGCCCTGCCGATCGGTATCCACGCGAGTTCCCCTTCTATTCCATTTTTCTTTCCACTCTTCCACCCTCGCAGTGCACCTTCGATATATACATTCTCCTTTTTTTTATCTATTTTGTTTTCAGTGCAGTTTTATCTATTTTTACCCCTCTTCTCTTCCTCGCTTTTTTTTCATCCCTGCACGTCCACCGTTCGGCGGGGAAGAGTCACTTTGACAAGGTGGCGCGCTGCTGCTGCGCACTGCAAAATTCTCTCTTTTCTCTGTCTCCCTCGCTCTATCTCCCCCGTGGTATGCACGAGATTTTTTCGTCGAAGGAACGAGCAAACGAACAGGTGCGTAGCGAGTGAAAGAAGACCCTGTTCTATAAAAAAAAATCTACTCCAGCCTGACGGATAATACCCACGAACTGGAAGCTGCCTCGATATTTTTGGAATCACGAACCCAGAATTATCCGAATCCAGGCAAATCGTCGCTAAATATAAAAAATATACTATTTATTTGGACTCAGCAAAAGAAAATGAAGGAGTTGGTCAAATCTGCCAAATCCAAACGCTTCTATGACGTGATTCTAGAGAAAACTGTGCTGAGTCACACCGCAAAAAATAATGATGACCGAATCGCAGTATAAATAATAGGCGGAAATAATATAACAGCGCCGTGTCCTCGAATGTTGTATTCAGCAAAAGAGAGAGAGAGAGAGAGAGAGAGAGAGAGGGAGAGCATGTTGTGGAATACATACGTTTGCTGAAAATCAACACAAATGATGGTGACTCTCTCACACTCATTATTATCGAAAATCCACTACGTAAGCTCCTGCACCACATACCTACGGTCTTGTGCGTACATTGCTCGTTCGAACATTTCGAACGTCATTAATGATTGATTCGTTAGCATGGAGACACGGGATATCTACAGCTTGTTGCCTATTACTGTCCGGATGCATCAATATTTAAAGGAAACACGGTGATGCTGCACGTTCCGCAGAACGGCTACTGGAACTCTGCCTCCAATTTTCCCCCTCATATCGCAACCAAATTTATACCTCCCCTCGATGCTTTCTCTATTCTCTACGCACAATAGTGTGTCTGTCAACTCTCCCTCAGAATATGTAGAATCCCGAAATTCCAGATTTTCTTCATATAAGAAAAAAGAGTCTGAAACCTTTTCATGGAATAGGCGTCGATTTGGTGACTCTCGAAGAGCAAAAAATGGAAGTAATTTCGTGAGAAATAAATCTTTGAGAAATCTGATCACTTTTGTCTGCAAGACATCAGGAAAATTCTTTACAAACCGATGACTATTCGATTTTTTTCTAATCGATGAAGAAAGAATGGCATTTTGTTGGTTTTATCAAAAAGTCTACGTTATTTACTATGCATCGAAGTAGCTCTACGCGCCAAGGTCCAAAGGTTTCAATAGACGTAGAGATATTTATTGAAACGTGCACGAGAAACGTGAAATGTTCGAGTTACGCTAGGACATTACATATTTAGGTCATGGTAACCACACTGGTGAGTTCCATGATAACATGATAAGGCTATATTCGTATAGGAGGTACAAGCAACAATAAGGGAGGATGCCCCGAACCCGAAAAGCTGAAGAAACATCGTATTTTCAACAATTTCGAACACTTTTATCCATTTTTCTTGCTCTCAATTAAAAAAATCATTTTTCAAGCGTAAAATTTCGGTAAAAGTGACGAAAATCTTCCACACCGAATCGTTTATATGCCGACACGTACAGAACCTTGGTCACCAAATCGATATGATGATAAGCTAACGAAGCGTGAGAGCAGATTTAAAAAGAGAGGCAAATCTTAAGCAAAAAGTAAAGATTGGTCTTCTGCAATGTTTGGATAAAATGTGAAAGTGCGAATTTTTGGCAGCGTGTGAAAGCTGCACCGGATATAATTGAGGTGGTAAAATTTAAAAAAACTATTCATAGTTTTCTTATCAAAAAAGCTGAAAGAAGAAAAAAAAAGTGATATTTTTGAAATTTTGGAGAGACGCACCTCCGCCCTGGGTACTTCGTTTGATTTGGTCTTCTCTATGTTTATCCACGGCTATTATTTAGCTACGCATATACTCGCGAGTGCAATATGAAGCTGGAGTATTGTAGACGAAGTTTCATGGGGAATGAAGGGTTGGGTGGGGGGGGGGGGGATAGGACAAAGTACACGATGTACCTTATAAGGATATAACCCGGGGCGACCCAAAAAGGTCGTTCCGAAAATACACTCCTGGGAAAGTGGTGGAGGCATGAGAGTAGGAGGGAGCGCTAAGGAAAGAGGTTTCGAAATGAAGGACGAACAAAAAAAAAAAAGGGAAAAAAGTTTATTCTCCGACGGCTACATGGAGACACCGACTGACGGAACCGACTCCGCACGAAGCTTTTGATGCTGGTGGATAAGGGGTGCGGAGGGGGTTGTTCGGAGTGCGAGAGACGCGCTTGGGCGAGGGGTGGAGGCGGGTGGAGATGCAGAAACAGCAGCCTCGACATCATTCCAAAGCGGGAGGAAAAGCACGACAGCAGACAGCAGAGAAAAGGAAGAAAGTACAGTTACGAAGGAAGGGATTCGAAAATACGGGGGTACGAGCGTACCGTCGACGAAGCCCAGCATTCGTGTGAGGAAAGCAAGAGAAAAAGTCGTGGTGCTGTGCGCGGGTGAAAGGTTACCACATTTCCTGTCCCTTTTTGCCCGCAAAGTTTGAATGTGTGAGAGGAACAGAGAGCGAATGAGCGAGGGGGCGACAGAGAAGGGGGGGGGGGAGGACAGAGAAAGAGAAACAAATTTATTATGTCTTAGTAATAATCTGGGAGGCAAATGCTGCGCATTACACATTGGCGAATCTATACATAGCTCAATATTACGGATGAATAATGAAATGGATTTAATATGAAAATACTCATAGACCTAAATATAGAAAAAAAGAGAAAAAAATTTTAAAAAAAGAACAACAGCAGATAAAAAAGTGAAAAAATAATAAAAAAATAAACAATAAAAACGAGAATCATGAAGAAAAACTGAAATCTAAAAAGTATTTTATCATGGAGTATCATAGGTTATGATAGAATGAGAAAAGATAGAGAAAGAGAGAAAAAAAGAGAGGAAATGATGGAAGGGGGCGAGGAGAGAGGGAGAGAGGAAGAGAAAGAGCGAAACGAATTAGCCAGGACCGCCATTGCAATCGTGGGCGTGGCTGCGCCGACGCTTGAAAAGAAAAATTGGGGGTGCTTATTCGTGCATGGTGAACGAGTGCAAGTGAGAGTATGCGAGAGAGCATGTATGTATGAAAAGTGGCAGAGAGGACGCGAGGGACATGCGTATACGCCGGGGATGGTTTCGGTGCGAGAGGTTGATAGAGATGAGGAAAACGAGAGAAGGGTGACGAGAGAGAAGAAGCGGCGGGAACGAAACTACGCGTTAAAGAGCGAACGAGGGAGGAGAAAAATACACGCCTGCTCTGTCGGTGCGCCGGGAGAAATAGAGTACCGCGAGACTGGGAAAGAGGAAAATGCGCAAAAAGGGATGAAGACTGGATAATGCGCGCAGTTCCCTTTCTCACTTTCTCTCTTGTGCTATCCCCATGCGAAAGTTCGCGTTAGCTTTCGTTCGTTCGCGCTCACACGCTTCGTTTCCAGTCGTCTCTTCTCGCGCTCTTTAATTTCGCTCTTTCCCTCTAGCGTTTCCCGGGTCTAGCCTTCACCCAACTCGAACTCCTCCACCACCACCACCGCCACCACCACCACCCACGATATAGTCACGCTCTTCATCCACCCTTTTTCCACCCTCATCTATTCGCTCGCGTATGTATATATAAGTACGTACGAAATATATGTACGAAAAACCACCCTTTGGAGAGCTCGTCGAGCAGAGACTCCACCGCCCGTGCGCATTGCTAGTGACCAGCGAGAAAGAGACGCAAAGATATGCTTGAATCGAAAGCTCCTGGTGGTGTATATACATATACATCGTAAACTATAGCAAGGGAGAGTATTCAAGCAGGTTCGTACCGTGAGGGCTGAAGAGGGAAAGAGAGAGAGAAAGCGAGAAAGAGGATAAAACATTATTTTTTACCGTCCACTCTCTGTTTCAGGCGTTCAAATCCCACCCCCTCGCTACCATCCACTGAAAGTCTCCGCGGCGAAATTTCAACCCTTTAATTTCGGATGGTATGATAATTCGCGGCAATATTTTAGCCCCCGGAGTCTGGGGAACCGGGCTCAGTGTAGATTTTATTGCGAGAAGCGGTTTTGCCTCTCTCCCATTCGCCTTTTCACTCCTATTTCTCTTCCTCCCATCGCGTGCCCTCCACATCCCTCTATATCCTGCTCACTCTTATCATTATATTCTAGGAAGAAAAAATTTGTTGGCCAAAAATTGTCAGGAATAATGCTGAAATCGCACGTTCAAAATAATCATAAAAAAAATATCCTTTTATAATGCACGGACGAGAGGAAGGAGAACTACGGATTATGCTGATCACGAACTCTACCTGTTTTTAATCTTTCCGTCACGCTTCAGCCTAATCTCTTGATACCCCCCCCCCCTCCCTTCCTACTCGACCAATGCACATAGTCCGAGAGTTTCAAATTTAAAAAATTCTCTAAGCTCGTTGGGAACTTTTCAGGGATAAATGTTTGTTCTAATAAGTTCAGAATATTTATCCTTTCCATCTCAGATCCTTCTGACTCTTCCAAAACCTTTACATGTTGGAAAAACGAGTTTTTTTCAGGTTACACACTTGTTTGTGTCTTCAAATTGTTTAAATTGCTATTCTCGGCGCTTTCTATTAACGCGAGGCTTAGCAACGAAATATTTCAATCCAGAATCTTTGATTTTTCATGGGAATTTGTTCATTCATGTGGTGTAACTTGGACCTTTGTCCCCCATGCTAAAAAAAAGGAAAAAGAGGTCCTTAAAAACGTCAACAACGGGATAAAATTTCCTGGAGAACATTACAACGCGAGACTAAAGAAGGAAAGGTCTGAATTTTGCTACATAACAAGATATGAAGTAGGAAAGGATCAGAAAGTGGTCACGAAGAATCGATATGTTTGGGATATTTTATTTTATTTCGTACCAACCAAGTTCTAAAATGACAGAAATCAAGGGGGTTATAAGCTTTTTGCTCCTCGTCGTCTCAAATACTTCGTGAAGAAAAAAGAAAAAATAAAAAACAGACTCACCAACACCTGAAGTCTATACAAATTTTTCGGGCTTATATTGTTATTTTTATTCATATTATTTATACATTTTTTGTATTATATTCATTCATATTCTTTATTTTCTAAGGCAATAGTGACGAGAGGAAGCAAATAAAAAGATGTTCGGTTTGATATTCATCATTTGATAAAAACTACGAAAAATAGAAACCAATTTTGCTGAAGCCTTCTTGGGTTTCCATGTTTTGTCGTTTTTATCGTAAAGTTCTGATGCTCGGTACTGGAATTTTCTGTGATTTGACAAATTTCTTCCTCCCACCATCGAAAAAGATTTAATTGTCGTTCTACTTTGAAGCTCGAAATTGATGCTCAAGTTTTTCGAAGTTTATTCAGAAGAGTTGTTCGTAGGGAAGAAAAAGCATTGACGGGAAAAAAGATACATTTTTCTCGTTCCATCAAACATCGTTCGCCATTTTTTTTTGTCTGCCTCATTCTCTTACTCTTTCTCTCCAACTCTGCCTTTCTGTCTCTTCCTCTCTGGGTGAATGCTACGAATGCTACGTGCCGCCACTTGGTTTGGAAGAAAGAAGAGCAAAGAAGAGTGTCGAGGCGCCCCGTAGTGGTTGAATTTCATGGGGAACGTTTGATAATTAAAACGTCGGCACGGTAGATATCTTACCATCTCCTGAGACTAGTTACCGACGTCATGACTTTACGCGGCCATCTTGGAAAAAGGAAAGCACCCCATAGGCCGGGGGGGTGTTTGATTGAGAGGGGCTGGAACGAGGAAGTACGAAAAACAAAATGAAAGCGCTTGCGCTGTGTCGCCGTTATTGAGCGAGGCCTCCGGCACCTTTTTGCATTACCGACCCACCCGCACACACATACACCTGCTGCTTTACAGTCGCATCCACCCTCTTGGAAACCCAATGTTAACTCTTCACCCCACCTCGCCAAATCGCGTTCCTCCCGGCGGGCTTCGACGGTTCTTCTCTTCCACGTACGCCGAGCGCTTTTGCTCCGATGCGAATCACATCTCCTCTTCTTTCTATAAATCCCCGTAGAGGCTGAAGTCGATCAAATTTCTTTTAATCCACATTTTTCTGACTTTTTTTCATGGCGAAAGTTTATATCAGTAAAAAAACCAAGAAATATGGTCAATAATTCGATTTTACTTATGTCAAAGATTATTCATTCTTTTTTTTCATTCATTTGCTCCATCTCTTAATCTTGGATGAGATTTTCATCCAAAAGGGCGTCCATGAGACTTCCAAGTGGTTGTGGATGTGACTTTTGGTTGCGAAACTGGGTGAATTTTGGTTTTGAGGGAATTTCTAAGGGATGGGCAGTACGATGAAGAAATTAAGTGAAAAATAATGTCAAAGAGCGATGTCACGAAATGGTTGTCGACTATTTTCAGGGTATTTTATCGTCTCCTTGTTCATTAACTTGACTTGTTTATTGTTGTAACCAACCATTGTTGATTAAAGTATCGATTGGACATTTCCAACATTGGTAAATGGATAAAGCACGAGGGTTTTTATTCAGAGACACTTTTGAAGGATCAGGATCATTTTAACATTTGGAATAAGTGATCCTCGTGGTCTAAGCATGTTTCACAAACGGTCACAGCGTCTTTTGTCAGGTATGCAAATGTATGAGGATAAGCAACTGGTTCGTTTGTTGAGAAACTTCAACGTATTAAAGAAAAACAGGTTATTCTGCCACTCGCCAGAGCGATGTATTTAAGGAGTCCTGAAAAGAAGGACCTTTCGCCATAAAAGATCGCTCTTTAAACGCGTCTCTCGACCGATTATTGGTTTCTTGATGTAATAAAGAAAAGACCAAAACACAAAAACAACAAAGAGGGAAAAAAAGTAAACTGGAAAGTTTAGTTCAACTGGTGGTTGTCGGAAAAGCGTAGTAGTGGAGGAAAAATAAATGAGAGAAACGGTTTGTCGCGTCTTATTTTATTTTACATTCTTTCTTTATTTTTCAATAGTTTTTTTATTTCTTGGTTTTTTTTTCTCCCTCCATAAGTTTTCCACACGATCCCCTATGTGGGTCTTGATCGCCGGCGCAGTTATTAAGGGGACGCCGCTTCCCAACCCCCTCTGCTTGACGCCGGGTGGAGGTTCACTCGTTCGTCGACTCTTGTCTTTGTGTGCGGCTACCGACCAACCCTCTCTCCTCCTGCCACGACCCCCCACTTTTGTTTCGCCTTCTAGTCCTTCGTAGAAAATAGTGGGGGAAAAATAGGGGTGAGGCCGATTAGATGAATAGGGGAAGTTAGATGAAAGTTTAGATAAAATACAGGGTGAGACTACTCGACCAGATATATTTCTGTAACCACCACGCTGCACGTATTATTCCCATCAGTAAAATACGGAGTCAGGACTCCTTCTATTTTCTCAAGTTGTACTTATCCTTGTACTCCTGATTCGAGGCTAAATTTTTCATCAATTTCATTACGTATCAATAAATAAAGTTACTCTCGTAAGCAGATTTCCACGATTTTTTTATTTTCTTCTGAGCGAAATCGACGAGAAAACATTGCATTGGGACATAAATTCCCAATTTAAATAAAATCGATTAATTCTCACGCACGAAGGTAAAGTTTAAAAGTACAAAAAAGAGCTTATTTCCGTTTCCAGAGACATTGCCACGAGGTTGAATATTAGAAGAAAATCAGTTTTACAAAACCGAAAGGAGTAGCGATCGAAACTTTGGAAAAATTAGACGAATGGTTTTTTTTTTTTTTTTTCATTGAACGCGATGGCTCTTCGTTTTCCTCTTTCCCCTGATTCTCCTCGACGGAGATCCTCGGAAGCGTTCTCAACTATATATTTGTCTCGTTTTTCATGGCGCATCACAGAATTTTGCATAGCGCATTATTTAATGGACGTTTTTCGCTTTGTTCCTCGAACTCATTAACCGAGGGCGTCGTTCCGATTGTACTTTGCACCGGTTCCTCTTGCAGCGTGTACCACAGGAAAACCAACGGGCCGGTTGCACTACCATCGCTGCATAATGAACAGGACACCCTCGCGCGTTCATCGTTCGCTCTCGTCCTCGTTCGCGTTCACTCTTCTCTCCCCGACCTCTCTTCTTTTTCCTCATCCCGCTGCTGTTTCCAACGCAGTAACGCCACGATATATAGCACCACCCTCGAACCTCTCGTACCTCTCGTCAACCTATTATTTTTCAGTGTTACGTTACGTCGCGTTGTGTTACGGCTCTCGAGCCTTCCCTCCCCCATCCCACCCACAAGCCACCCTCTTTTTGCATTCGGGTTCACGTTGACTGGAGAATAAAAAAAAATCCTCACACACACAGGCATACAAATTCACCAAAACCTATGATGTTTGTACGAAAAGTTTGTAAAATTACCAAATGACCAAGGAGTGCAAGAGAAAGACAGAAAGAAAGAGAAATAGAAAGAGAGAGAGGGAGAGAGACAGAAAAAAAAACAAAAAATGTATGTGTGTATGTATGTGCGCGTGAATGAGCAACGTACCCATGATGCAAGCTGCGTTGCAACGACGACATTTCGTTAATCCCACAGCGATAATATCCAGTATCATTATAATACCTGTACAGGGTGCTCTTCGTTCCAAAAGGCATTATAGAGCGAGCGCAACTGAAACTCTGCAGCAGCATCAGAGCATCAAAAAGCTCTGATGTAATTATAGTATAAGGTATATACTGAAGTCGTGCATTCCTATTAAATAAGTATGTACGTGTACCATTTTTTTGTTGTTGTCAAAAAAAAAAAAAAAACCTCCTTTTTTATATTTAAAAGCTCGTCTGGTAGCTCCGTTTTTTGTTGCATACATAATCCACAGTTCGCTGACACAACAATGCTCATTTTTCAAAGAAATATTATATGCATTACAAAATATATTGTGTGTTACCAATTTCTTTTGTGAGAGAAAGTCACGAGCCATTGTGTCGAAGCTTGTACTTTGTGTATCAACAATTTTGCCTCCACGATCTCGCATCAAACGTCAAAAGTCAAAAAAATTCACTACAAATCGAACAGCATTTGCGTCTCGGCAAGAAAATCACTTTATCTCACTTTTGCGTCATCGTGTCTAATCAAATTTCATTTACTTTGCTTTAATAAGAACAATACGCGAATCATCCGGTATCTGGGAACACGATGTCTTCGAATCCGTCAATGTGCGTTGCGGTGATTTAATAATTAACAAAAAAATCAATTCTCCCGGGACATTGTCCAAACTAATTTATGCTAATAATTATATCTTTACATCGTTGCCCTCAACTTTGGGATCAAACGCAAGAAATTTGATTGCAAATGTTTGTCCAATTATGAATAAAAATGACTATAAATTTGATTTTAGTTCGTTTTAGCTAAATCTATCGCTATTTTAATCAAGCTTTGAGTTATCGTCAATGATTTCTGGCGATCGATTTAATGGATCGCTTATAAAATCATTGATATTATGATCGAATTGTTATCATTCGTTATCAACACTCGTTGAGAAGAAAGAGTTTGTTTGCGTTTGAAAATATTGAAGTAACGGAGTATGGGGACGAACTGACTGTCTCGGAAATCGAGGTGGTTGATAAATTATTAAGCAGTATCCGTGATACTTGATGCGATTTCTCATTGTTGAAAAACCTGTGTGTTTATTAGCAGCAGAAGGTAATTTAAATAGGTTGTGAAGAAATAAAAAGGGGGAATGCTAGACAGAAGCGAGAAGCGGAAGACGGGGTGAAAGAGGGTGTTTGAAATGATGAAAATAGAATGAGAATATACACATGCATAAGGGAACGAATACACGTGGAAATATCTGACAGGGTACTGTTGCTGGCCTGGTGATGTGCGTTCCGAAATTAGAGAATACTGTCCAAAGCTCTTCTCGTGTTCTCTATGATTGTATGTTCTCTGCCCTATTCCTGGGCCATATTCGAGGTGCGGAGGGAGCGAGGGGTTGAAAGAGAAATAAAGAGATGGGAAAAGAGGAAGAGGAGAGAGATGCAGCCCATCATAATGTTCTGTGATCCTGATAAATGGAGTAAAAATGTCCATTGCCATTCCCAAATATTTTCATTCGAGCGATTCTCCGAAATTTCTCGTCGATGGAGTCTCTGATAAAATATTTATATGAAATAACTCTCTCTCATGCCAAAAACAGAATCTGTCTGTCGCTATTAATTAAGAAAGTTAAATATAAAAATACTCCTTTTTTTATAGACCCTGCGTCGTTCGACGTTTTTCTATTTCGTAAATACAATCATCCCCTCCACCTAATTTATACTTGGCTTCGATTAACCTTCACAGAACTCTGTAGTTGCCCAGAAAACGAATGAAAACAATTCATACATCGTTTTAAGGGATTTTTCACCTCGAATCAGCCGATAAATTGGTCGAAGCAATTTCATGCTTGCAAAAAGACCGTTTTTTCCCGAAGATTCGATTCGAAATAAAGTCCATAGTATTTTCCAAAACTGCGTATCGAATGAAAATTGTTGCTCGCGAACTTGTGCTCACGTATATAAATAATCCTAATAGTGTACCAAATATAAACGAGTGTTAGCAAGGCTCTGTACAAACTTATATACCATACACGTATCCCTGTCTATATCTATATGTATGTAAATTTCAACATCCACCTTTTCATCCGCCTATTCTCGAGAGGCATTAGACCTGTGCTCGGTATAACGGTGTATCGGCAGCTCTACATTCGCGGGAGTATTAGACACTATATATAGCCGCAGCTCATTTGCCAACTCCGGCAAATTTACCAAATTTAAATGCAAAATCGGCCGAACCCTCTACGCTCTGTTGGTTCGCTACACGTGAGCGAGAGCGAGCCTGGTTGTTATACTATGTATTCCCTGTTATATCTATATATATATATATATATAAATATCTACATAGTAGTCATGAACGACAGAAAGTGTGAGCGAATAAACGTGACGGGAGTCGTTGTAGTCGTGGAAGAGAGAACAAACTGCATCGCATCCTCGTCGAAGAGGGAACGAGGTAGAAAGAGAAATAATATATAGATATATGTATATAAAGGTTGGGAGAAAAATAGAGAGGTGGTACGTGCGAGGCAACGTACAGAAAGGTATATAGAGTGAGGAGAGAGTTGGTTCGACGAAACGGCGGTCATACGGGATGCTGTAGGATGGAGTTGAGGGGGTGGGCGGGTGGTTAAAGGGGTTTGCGACGCCAGCAGCATCAGGGCTGTGAAAATGAGAGGGATGCCGGAAACTCGAATGGTCGCAGCAACGGTGCAGTATAGTAGTTGCACGGTTGTCAGGCGCAGCGTACTATTGGTTCGCCGACCATGCATTAGCTCTCTTTTCAATGTCTTTCTCTTTCTACCTACCTCCATCGTTTTCCCTCTCGCGTTTTATCCCTCGATGTTTAAACCCGATGTCTATTCCACTGCTTTTACTCTATGGACGAATATCTTTCTCGTTCTGCAGCTTGAGAAATTGCGAAAGACGAAGACCGAGGGGACAAGATATTGTTGTTTGTTGGGGACTCTCTTACTTCGATTATCCATTTTCTCTCTCTCTCTCTCTCTCTCTCTCTCTCTCTCTCTCTCTCTCTCTGTTCGTTCGTCGCCATTGCAAATAGGATCCCATGCACTTCATGCTTTTCACTAATTTCACTTAACTCTCGTCCAACCTACTCCTCGTAAACTCGAACCATCATTCAATTGAAAAACAGTTGAAATTTTAAACGCTTTCAAAATTCTTAAATAAAGGACTCGGTGGTACAAGAGCAACTTATCGAGCACGGTATTGACCACTGGATGAAAAAGTTTTGGAGAAAAATCTACTTTTATCGATTCTGGATATTCTTTGATGGAAGATTGAAGTAAATATTTCAAGCAAACATCTACGGAATTCATTTACACGCGAAATATGAAGAGCGGGGAAATTTAGGGCAGAGTTTTTGCAAGATTTTCGAATTCATGTTGATTTTCATAGATTTTATAATATTTTTACAAAGACTTGACATCGAAACGATAGGAAAGAAATTTATAGTGAATATGGAGCGATTTTCGGATTCTTTAAAACGTTTACGATTTTTCAGTCGGAAGACTGCAGAGTGGAAAGAGTTCCGGTCAATCTGTCGTCGACAGTGGAAATGTCAAGGATAGATAATCGTCTGATGAATGACGGAAGCAACCACCCGATCTCCACGCTTCGCCAGACATCGTCACTAACGTTACAATACACGTTTGGAGTTTTGACAGTACATTGTTTCACGAGTCTCTTGATTATCAGTCGAAATTCTCTTCCGCATCAGCATTCGATCATTGATGTCATTGGTAACTTCACAATTTCAATATTTTCATCCTTCGAAACGAAAAAAAAGACACTATTCAACCAATCCCCCAAAACAATGAATTTCACCGTCCAGAAATATTAATTATTCATTACGAATGCTCAATTTCTAATCATCTCGAATATTTTCGATTCTTTTGTCATTTTCGTTGAAAAAATATAATAATGACAGCATGCCAAAGAAATCTTTTGTGTAACATAAAGATGAAGAGTTGTAAAATAAATAATTATTTCGGAATTCATCAAATTTTTAGTTTTAGTTTGGCCAATTTATTGAGAAAAAAAATAGGACCATATAGCGTTTCAATTCTTGCAGATAAACCATCGTAAATTCTCTTTTGCGATCCCCCCAGCAGAGAACTGTACAATTGAGTCGAGATATAAAGAAACCAGTTTATTTTTTTTGTATTGGTCCAAAAAATCAAGACACCCTTGGGAGTTATGCAAATTTTTAGTAGTGGACCCCCCCTTAAGCGTTTCGAAGATACAGAGGGCACAGAATCCGTTTGGTCCAGTTTTCAGGAGGAGTTGATGAACCGGTGTTGCGAGATTTACTAACGGACCCCACCTGGACCGGTAAACTTACAATAAAGGGAGCAGCGAGAAGGCCACACGCAAATTCGCAGAAGACCCCCAGCCGTTATTCAGGTTTTTCGTATATTCCTACCGGCGCATCTCATTGACATTCATTTTCGAAGAGAGACAGAGAGAGCGAGAGAGAGAGAGAGAGAGAGAGAAACAGAGCTGACCAAGTACCTCACGATTTTTCAGAACTCCAAACTCTCAGTATCTCTTCTGTCTCTGAACCCTAAACAATTCGAAGCCTCGGAGACGCGAGAGCATCGCATCTCTGAGGCATATTGGTTCTGTTAATTGATATTGGTGGATGTGAACGGCGGAGCAGCGACGAGAGCACCATCCTTTGAAGGTATCGTCATTTTAACGTAAAACAAAACTTCCTTGACACACTTAATTTCGGCCCCTACATTGAAACACTGGGTCGATGTGACCCGGAGCTTACTTCATCCACGTGCCATCGGCAACCCTTCGGTCGGTTTTAATTGAAAAAAATTAGGAATAACCTTTAAACATTCTTGAATATCTGTGTATCATAAAAATTTGATTGCATTCCTTCAACCTCCGCATTAGTCAGCATTTTTCTGAAATAATCACAATTTTTTCGATTTTTAACATTTTCGAGATAAACATCCATCGATGTGCCCATGAAAAATCGTATTTTTCAAATAAAAAGTGCTACCACGAGCATTCCAAAAAAGATATTCATTCAAAAGAAGTAAACTCAACTTATTGTCTGTACAAAAATATTGCGAAAGAATAATTAACACCCAAAA
The DNA here is from genome assembly GCA_013761285.1 of Campoletis sonorensis. Lineage (NCBI taxonomy): Eukaryota > Metazoa > Arthropoda > Insecta > Hymenoptera > Ichneumonidae > Campoletis > Campoletis sonorensis. Next base: position 960,377 of record JACEOJ010000085.1, read on the forward strand.
ATTAGTCTGTATCAAAATGACCCAGTGTATCAACGAAGGATTTATTTCAGCTTATATTTCAAATGTGTTATCGAAATTAAAGTATCTTCAACTGCAAGAAAACTTGATCTTGATCGTCGAAAAACAGAGAACGCTCTTAGTTTCGCTGTTAAATCAATTGAAGAGCAATTAAAAAATCGTATACGAGAATTTTTCAAAATCTTTTCCTGCGAGTAATGACATCATTTTTACAAAAATCAATCTTCGAGAGCTCTCAAAAATGATGTACACTTTTCAATCGTCAAATCGTTAAAGAGCATCGGAATTCCACGAGTAGATATTTTTATCCGTTTGTGATAGGTTTATTATGGACAGATTAAAATGACAGAGCATGCTTTAAATGATACATTATTATGGCATGAATGGTAAATGAGTAAATGGGTCAATAACCTCGTTAAAAATACAGTCAGGGTCATATAATGTAGTGAAAATCAATAGAATTAAACGTTGATGTACTGGTGAAAAGTATGTAGGGATAGGGAGGGTAAAAAACGTATGAAATATTTTCGTCGTGATGATGAAAAGTTGATTATTCCCACCGTTCTGTTTTTCCGATGGATAAATGGGGGCTAACGTTGATGGCTTGTGATTTCGAAATCGTTTCGGTCTACTGTTAAAACATCCGCTGATAAATAAATTGGTATAAATCGCGCGATCGAGTTAATCGAATTAATCGAGTTAATTCTATTACCTTTGGTCGATGTCTCGTCGGGGTGACTCATGTGAGAGGAGGTGGAGAGAATGTGAAGGATGAGAGATGTAGAGGGCGAGCGATTGTGCACAACGAGAGGGTTTGTGTCGTTGGTATGGAGGGACGAATGGAAAAAAAAAGGAAAAAAAAACTTGGGACGAGAAAACGAAGTGAAGAGAAAGAGAGAGAGAGAGAGAGAGAGAGAGAAAGCGCCAGAACGAAGCGTCGTCCTTCGCTGAGGACGCCGAGTGCGCGATAGTTGCGGGGGTATAGATCGCGACGTAGCCCGGCTTTATATAAAGAGCGGTTGGCTGATGAGGCCACACAAAATGCGAGAGGGTGTGAACCCTCCATACACGCTCGCGTGGCCTGCAAATACACAGGAAGAAGGAACAAAAGAGGAAAAAAGAAGAAGAAGAAGAGGCAAAGAAACCATCGGTTGAGAATGAAAGAGCACGTACGAAAGAAAAAGGCAAGAGAGAATGAGAGGATAGAAGAAAAAGGCCTGAGGGATATAACGTGTATAAAAGAATTCGATAAACTTTTCAACACGTGGGGTATTAAAAGCTTCGAAAATATAGGGAGCATCCCAAAGCAGAGAGACTTCTCTCTGAGGACTCAAACGGGAACCTTGCTTTTCTTCTCCCTTTCCATTTTTATCGAACAAACTAACTTCGTATATTTACTGTACCACAGAGATGTGCATTTTATCCTTCCCTTTCCACCCCCTCACGTCTCCACTGCGCTTTTCACTCTATTCTTTCTTCTGTGCTCAACATATGAGGTTATGCGACCACTCGTGCTTTGATTATAAGCTTTTTTGACAGTTTAAGCCAAAGTGAAACTTACCTTGTTCTACTTTTTTATACGATTTTTTTTTTTTTTTTTGCAAGACATAAGAAATCGTAGAGTTGCGTTAATTTTTTTATTTTTCTCCAACACATGAGCTTTTATAGCTGAGTGCAAAAAAGCAACTTTTTTTTCTTTTATTGCTGCTTCCAATTTAATTGCGGGCTGCTTTAATTGGTCACGATTAATGACGAATGAATTGATGACGTAAGCGCCGAAATATTCGGAAGTGCCCTATTTTATCATCTATTTCGAGAAACTTCAAAATCCCATGACATGGAATTTATAGGAAATTTCGCTCACGATTCTTATCGTTCGAAAACGGTCCAATAATCGATATTGATGAGAGGCTGACCGTGGATTTTATTTGTATTCTTTCCTTCGACATCGTCTTCCGATTTCACATTCTTCAACAATTTTTATATCGAAATCCATTTTCCGAACATAATATCGACGTTAGTACTGTGTTCAGTTTTATAGATTTCCTGAAATAGCTGGGCCGTTGACTTCAGGATCGTATAAATAGATGAGAAAAAAGTGTCAATATTGAGGTTCGACAAATATAAATGAAAAATCTATCTGAGAAGTGAGGACTGACAAAAATAATGGAAGGCATATATTCATCGTGACAAGAATATAAATATATCCATATGCGGATATAATAAAACGTAACGATTCAAAGACTTTTCAGGAATATCCAAGGGTGAGAAACGTCCCAACACATTTCTCGCCCGTAACGGAATCCTTCGAATATCGATGAAGAGTGTTAGGTTTGCGTGGACATGGAACGATGAGCGAGTGGTTATTGTGGGATGTAACTGGTGATAGCAAAACCGAGGACAATCGAATCGAAAAAAGTGAGGGGTGTGTGTTTCCTCAAAGCTCTTACGCTTCGTACGCAATTGAAAACAAAACAAGTTTCAAAATCAATTTAACGAATATCTTTTCGTAACTGCAATTTTCTCGAGTTCAAATAATGTCAAAAGTGAAGACTCGTCAAAGTGCAAAAGATAAAAAGAAAAAAGTAAAATTGTTTGTCATAAACATATTCCAGTTGAACTTACTGGATCATTTAGAAAATGTTTTCTTCTTAATTACCGGACAAGTTAACGTGTCAGGTGGTATACCGCAATTAACAGTCCGAAAAATTATAAAAAGTCTGGGTTTTCCGAGGGCATACTAGATCGTACACATGCATATGTGGAGATAGAGGTAAAAGTATGATAGAACGCAGCATCGTCCCATGGCTAGAACAGAGAGAGAGAGAGAGAGAAAGAGAGAGAGAGAGAGAGAGAATTGCATGTGTACAAGTCGCGTGAGTTGGGACCGCCTCTACTTCCGGCCGAGGTCCTTATGTTAACTGTCCAGGTATCTGTACACACGTATACCGACGAATTGGTGTGCAAAAGCATCAACCCTCTGGAACGTCCGCGCCCTAGAGTTTTCCCGCATCCTCATCGCGGCTATACGAGGGAAGAGGAAAGAGCGGTTAAAACAAATGAGCGGCGAGCTCTGGCCTTAAATTAGCGCCAGCGAGGGATGGTTTTCATTTCCACCCTTAAATTAGGACTAAGCCTGTCCCGCTTTCGTGCTTCTCCCAAGTTTCTCCACAGTTTGATCGGATGAGTTACCGCAGCTAAAAGTAACGCTGACGCTGATGAGCGTTCTCTCCTCGGGCTTACGGAAGCACTTTTCTCCGAGTTTCTTATTCCCCCGATAGCTTTGAGAACCACCCTTGATAACGGACTTTCAAATACAGAAAGGATTATCCGACGTCCCTGACGGATGAATTATTTACCGAAGCGGCGATCAGTTATCGATAATATCGAAAGGGAACCATCCATTTTGACACCTACGCGGCTAAGTAATCAGGAAGTTAATAAAGATTGTAATTGGCACGAAAGAAGAACATTATTTCAAAATGAGTCCATCAAACACTTAAAAACGACCCACTAGCCCATTACTCAACGCTGTTTATGTTTTTTCTCCCTTTTTTTTCTCCTCAACTCTAGCAAAAATGCCCGGAACCTTCTGTACTTATCTCGTACTCATCCGATATAATTCGATTCTTGGGGATGACATTTTAGCAACAGCACATTCTAATTTTGCTTACACACCCACCCCCGCCTCTTATTTTCTATCCATCGTCGTCATCATCGTCGTACAACTCCGCCGCGGCCATGTTGTCAGAATTGCCACCACCTAACCACCCTCTTTCTTCTCTTAATGCTCTCCCTCCATTTTACAACCTCCTGTGATCCCCCCCTCTCTAGTCTTCTAGCCCTGTCGAGGGGGGTCTGTTATGTAAATGTGAACCAACCCCACGGACCCTCTGTCTCTCGAGCATCTCATACTCTATAGCTCTTTGCATCTAGCTCTCACCCCACGTGAGGGAACCTTCCTGATCACAAATGTACCATCATATCCGCGTGTGTGTAGAAACGTATCAGCGCAACCGTGCACACACATGAAAAAGCCGTTACTTGAAACCCTGCTCGGTTACCGGGAGTCGTACGAGAAACTCCCCTTCAAATCCTCGGCCACCACCCCCTGTCAACTCCCTCCATCTACCAGCCCCTAAATCTAAGTCTAAAGTACCTCGTATAGGCGGTGATAAAAGTTTAGGAAAATCTACTTATTTTACTAAGCATTTTTATTAATATATGAGAATACCCGTTCATTTTTTATACTAATTCACTTCAATAATGAAAATCTTAAGATACGTGAGCGGCTTCCAAAAAATAGAAAAAAATATTTTTAAGCAGCGAGAATTCTAGCAGGACTTTTGAAAAAGTTAACATTGCCAATTTAAACACTTGGAAGTTTTTTTAAAATAATTTGAAGCCAAAAATGTACTTAATTTTCTTTTACAATATGAGGGAAAGTTATTCAACGAAATTCAGGTCTTGATAGAGTTACACATCAATAAGATTTTCTTGACCGACCTGAGATGTTTGAATTAAGATGAAAAATCATGAGAGAAAACCTTAGATAATATTAGGAAAAAGTATGATATCAAAATGTTTTAAATTATATTTCGACCGAATTCGCAAGAAGCAAACGATTAAAAATACGAGACGACACTAAATAACGTTTTAATATCCGCAACGGCGTTGAAAAGGGTAAACGTATGGGAAATTAGAAGGACTTAATCTTAGGATCTTTTAGGGGCAAGATGTTTTCCGAACGAAAACTTTCCGCTGCGAGGTTGGTAGTGTAATGGAAATTTTTCATTCACGCATGAAGAAAAGTGTCCTCGATGGCGTTACCCTGGCGAGTAGTCACCCGCGCATTCTTGCCTCTGCAAATTTCCCTAATTCCGTCGAAAACCCAGCGAGTCAGTTCGCATCAAGGCAAGTGTCTATTATACTCTAGTCCCGGTGACGTTGGGTTGATTCTCCTACCGTAATTTCGACCGAGTACTACGCTGAAATCCCTCTCATCGTTCTCTACTAACCATACTCTGTACCGCAGCGATACGAGAGTTGGAATAGAGAGAAATGTGCTTTGGTCTCTCGTGGGGTCTTGTGGTAACATCGAGGGTAGGATATATAGCGATACGGTGTTGTTATCTCTCTTCGTTTTTCTGTCATTCCGTCGCACTCTCCGGCGCCTTTATAGAACCAAAGAACGAGAATCCAGAAATTCCGAGATTGTGCGAATTTTGCCTCGACCCTGGTGTTCTCTTGGTAGTCGTTGACGGTACATGGAAACGTGGTGTGCGCCATGTTGCCCAGGCAAGTTCTAAGCTAGCTAAATAATGGTCGGTAGAAGTGCACGGAAAGGGGTCGGGTCATCAAGGGAGTTTGGCCAAAAGAGAGAGAGAGAGAGAGAGAGAGAGAAAGAGAAAGAGAAAGAGGAAGAGAAAGATGGTTGAAAAGTGAAGGAGACGGAGATAGGACGGAGGAAAATGGGAATAGTGCGCGGCGTTATGGGGGAGGGGTGGTTGAGTTGGCCGAAGGATGAAAATGGTATAAGGGTGGATATGGTGAAAGGGTAAGGGAGGCCCCTATGATTCGGCGAACGCTACGGGCTCATCGTGCATCGTCCCTTTTTCTCTCTCTCTCTCCCTCTCGCTCTCTCCTTCTCGCTCCTTCTATTTCTCTCTATGCATGTATATTAATTCGAGGATCACGCATACTCGAAAATATCTGTATGTATGAGAGCGAAGTTCCTTCCAGGCGCTCGTTACGACCCGGACCGGGTGATCTTTTCGCTTGTGTAAATTTCTGCCGAGCAACCACCCTTATCCATCTACGTGGGCTTGAGCCATCCGTGTATAAGTCTGTTTTATGTACCCAGAGAGTGTTGGGCTGTTCAGCGGGGACACGGAGTATGGGTGTGTGAGTATTAATTTAGGAAGGTGGCTCCGTTAGTCCTTTTCCCCAGGGATGTTGGAGGCAAGCTAAGAAAAATGCCTCAGCCCCTGCTGCTCCCGAGTTACGAAACTCTGCTGCCCGCGCGCCTTTGGAATTTAATCTCGAGACGAGCCTCGAGAGCTGCTACAGCAACGATACTCTAGTATCCGGGCATGCACATCGCTCTGTGTATACATGAGCGCGCGGGACGTCGTTTTAGACACTTAGAAAGCTCTGTATCCCTTTTCAAGCTTACCCACAGGAGCTTCGTATGAACACTCCACGCATACATACACATTTTAGTATTCAAATCGCTACATGGAAAAGACATCAGTCGGCCTGGTGGGCCAGAGCGAGACGGTACAACATGCCACCCCATCTATCCTGTTGGAGATTTAACGTATATTTCCCCATGTAGCGAGCTCGTTCATATGCATTCCGGGTTGGGGGTCGCCAGAATCTTCTGTATGTGTGAATTACTCCGCGTTCTCTCCATACCCGCAGTTCTCTAGATGTGTATTTCAGAATATCCTTCATCCATTTTCCCTATTGAACGAGAAAGCATCGGGCGACGAAAACTACGCTTTTGCACCCTCCACCCCCTGCCTCTCGTATTCCGCTTAGTATTGCTAGACTATCAAAATGGGAGTTGGCCTTCGAGTAGAACTCCGGCGATCAGTTGCAGGGACGTTAGGTCCATGGGTCCAGGACGTCGGGAAAGGCGATGTAAGAAAAAATGCGGAAACCAGAAGGAGATGGTGATGGGAAAAGAAAAGAGACGCAGTCAGATGCTGAAAAAAACTAGAAAACATGAGCTTGAGAAGTTCCTCGGACACGGAAACGAAGAGACCGTTTTTGGAAATCAGAAATACTGCTCTTTGCCCAAACACCCTTGTAACCCTTGCAAACTCAACGGTTTAATTCCTTACAAAAACTTCGTCACTTTTTACATGACGTTTTCTGGCACACTAATGCCGGAAAAGTTTGTACCTTGCTCGTAAAAAGGTTAACAGAAGTTTTTATTAAGCTGCGTACTTACCAGGATCATAAAGGACCAGCTTAACGGCCTATGTCAACACAGCTTTGTCGGATTGAATTGATTAGCGAGTAATGGTGCTCGTCTATATATCTATAAATTTTATATCGCCAACTCGCTTTTGTCTTTGTCAAAAGGGATTCCGATTTTAGAATATTCTTGGCACAGATCTGCCAAAGATTGCATTGATTATCAAATTAAGCGGACTGCGAACCGATTCCAGATCCGCACATTATTCTGGTGGAGTACATTTTTTAAAGGTTTTTGCATTCCCAGTTTCAAGGGTTAATTAATCCGTCCTAATGTTTCAAAACTCATATTTATATTAAATGATTTTCATACTAACACGCATTCTGCCATTTTTCAAAAATACAGATGTACCAAACTGTTTGAATATTGAATTTGTGAATCGAGACATAGTCTGTCACACACTCTTAATATCGATTTCATGATTCTTGGCTGTCACTGACTTGGATTTTCTATCATGAATTTTTGAAACCTCAAATCCGATAGAATCCTTGGACGGATCGATGAACGCGTAATGAATCTATAGAAAGGGGACAGTTAAAAGAATGATGAAGAAGAGCACAGCACGAATCTTCTTCGATGTCTTTCGTGGAAATAACAAAAATCGGGGCAGCATCCAAAGAGGATTAAATGGGAATAAGGATGTGAAAAAAAAAACAAGGCGTTACAACAAACAAGTTTGAGCAGCATTACGCCTTCGTGATGCAATCCTCGTGAGTATCTGAAAATTCAATGTCTATTGTGTTCATACTTACATCTACGTATTGTATGAGGCAGTGAGGGGATGTCTCTTTCCCAAGCGAAGGTTGAGAGTGTAGTAAAGAGAGTGAGAGAGGTGATGGTAAGCGGTGGAAGGGGTTGGTTCGGTGGATGGTGTGTATGCGGATGAGGAGGATAGGGATGGTGCGAGACCTGGACAAGTAGGCGGAGGAAGTGATAGCTGTGATGGTATACACGAGAGTGTGGAAACCCTAGGGATGCATGAGCTGACCAAACAGTGAGGAGAAAGCGAGAGATGGAGGAGACCGGTTGCGGAGACGCAATGAGACTCTAGTCGAGTAGATGAGCGGAAGGGAGAGAAGTAGGTGCGAGTATAAGCAGCAGGAGAAGAAGATGGTATTAGTACGACGAAATGATAGAAGCAGCAACGAGCAAGGGAAAGAGAGAGAGTAGGTTGGTAGTCTTACAGATCAATAAAGCTAACCACCCTCTGGGCCACCTATCCACCCACACCCTTCGAGAAACCCGCCCAACGGGTTCCTCGTACACTGCTCAAGAATAAACCTCCGATATGTCGGACAATAATACTCGGCAAATAGTTTAGACGCTTCAGTCCGCTGTTCCCAGCTCTGGATTACATGAGCGCGGTGACGATCTATTTTCAGCGAGTCTTACGCTCGGATGTACTCAATTGCCATTCTTTTCTGGTCTGGGGTTCAACGAGCGGGTTGTATGACGAGCAATAACTTGATACCGCGACAGAAAAAGAAGATCAAGTACATTTCAGGGTAAAAACTAGGGCCTAACCGAGCGGAAAGGTGGTTGGTAACAATTTCGATACTTTAACAGATTAAAAGAAAAAAGAGGAAAAAAAAAACACTCAGTAAAAAGTTAACAGCAGAACAATGAAATTGAGCGTTAACAACTTTACTAACTCCGCAATTTCCTCAACACGAAAGCATTTACATAGAGCCTTCGTATATATACACGGTGGGTAATTAAGGAAGAGAGAAGGGAACGAGATCCTTTTTCAGTTGGTCTTGAAGCTAGTCGCGTGACTTTTTCCTTCGTTTGTTTATTTCTTTTTTGTTTCGTTTTTTCTTGTTTTTTTACCGCGATGTGCGGTCTTTCCACTCGCTTCAACTCGCATACATGAAAAGTGGTACGTTGGTAACGTATACGGATTCCGTGCATACATAGCGGCCACATAGAATATTTCGCACGTTTACTTGGATTCACCAAGCAAGTAGATAGTGTACCGCATGAGTGTACGGTATGAGGGTATGGGTTTGTTTCAACACGGGGAGAAGAGAGTGTGAGTTCATACACGGCTTTTGAACAAGGGAGGGTCTAGAAAGCATCCACCCACCCGGGAGCGAGAAAGCTCTCTTCCGTTCAAGGGGGGTGTATGTATAGAGAACGATAAAGAGCGAGACGTACGCACAAAGCTTTCCTTCTCTGCTGTGAGAGCATTGGGGAAGTTTGAGGATTGCTTCGGCGCACGGTGGTGGGTGCCCCCTTTCCTCCCACCCCGTCTCTTGCCACAACCCTCCCACCCTCGGTTTGAGAATACTTTCTCAGTTCTTTCTTGAGTCACCCTCAAGCAAGCGGAGTGGACGTTGGCGCGCGGCGCAAAGGCGAAGCTGCAGGAGAAAGGGTGGTTAGAAGGTGGTGTTGTACGGGTTTTGCTCGAGGCACTGGTAAGTCTCCCCTCTACTCTATTATCCTTCCTTATTGATCGTCCTCAGCAGCAGCAGCCAGCTCTGGCCCTGCTCTCTGTATTCCTCTGTACTCTCCTTCTCCTTTATCCCGCGCTCCGTGCTTAGGTTCGGCCTTCCTCCACTTTCACCTACCACCCTTTTGCCATCAACCAACCCCCCCCCCCCCCCCCTCCCCCCCCCCCCCCTTCCCCCCCCCCCCCCCCCCCCCCCCCCCCCCGCCCTCCTCCCCTTCAATGCCTCCTCGAGCGTGTGTAGCACACGAATACACACCAAACCGAGCTTGGATGAAGGAAAACTTAGTTATATTACACTTACCCACACACACCCACACATCTCTACATCCACACACATCAACAGAGTAGCAAGTCCCTGAGAATGGTTGACCGTCAGCCTTAACACCCATTCCATATAGCTATCCTCTTTTATGAGTCTAGGGTTTCCTCGTATGTACACAGGTCTAGGTTCGCCTGGACCTACCAAAAACCATCCACCTACCCAGAAATGCTCTGATGTAGATCTCCTAGCACAAAGGAACGTATGATCCACCCTGTTCTGTCTTCACAGCTTCTGCTTTTCTGCATCTCTCTCTCTTTCTCTCTCTCTCTCTCTCTCTTTCTCTCTCTCTCTGTCCATGTTCAAAGTATAATTAACATACACGTATTTATATATGGAATAGTTTGCTTCCATGCGACTATCCTTATGCATTATCTATACATTTATCGAACGTATTACTTCCTAGATTGGTACTTGCCACACACGCACACAGTCGCCATCGTCTCTGTATATAAATATATGTCTGTGGATTGTATATTAAGGTACAAGTGCGGTAATGCACGTGCAAGAGAGACACCAACCAACCAACAGCAGCCCTGCATCCTTTCTCATTCCGGAAATCGTTCATCGAGAAAATTACGTATCAAACTAAGTTTTGCCTATAACGTTGGGCACCCATGAGAATTCGATATAAATGTTTATAATATATGTATATTGAAACGGCGTTGAAATGTCATGAATATTTGTGTCTGTACTTTGGTAATAATTGTTGAGCCTTTACGAATATTCTCGATTATGTATTAATGCATTAATGGTTTGTAACAGTTGAACGAAGCAACGGAGCACCGTTTACGTATTTACATAAACGAATTATCATTACTCAATAAATTGTTTATTCTTTAGTTACTTTTTATGTAAAAAAAAAAGAAAACATCCAATAAAATGATTCAATGTTTCTTAATGAAGTTTATGTGATTAAATTTTTTATTCATTTCGTTGTTAAATTGCACTCGTAAAAGTAGAGAGTATGAAAATGAATGGAGATTAATACAACGTGCAAATTCACGGTTTATTAATCTGAATCCTTTGTAACGTGACACACAGCTGACGAAGTTAATGGTCCGTCGATACATCGAACGTAAATTTGAACACGTGTTAGGGACCACGTGGAGTTGGATCGATTCGATATAACCATTTCCATGGCTTTGTTTTCCATTTTCCACATCCCCTTACTTTAGAGGGTAGCGCGAGAGAGGCGCCGAGGGGTAGTTTACACTCCAGTTTTTTTCACTTCTCTCTGCTGGGCATCTACTTTTTTTTCCTTCTTTTATTTTAAATCGCGTATGCTTTTTTCATACCGAGGAGTCGCTCGCGTCGCCTCTTTCCATTCATATTTCCACGCGCGCGTCCGTTCATCGAAGTAACGCGGGTTCGCTGTGCTGCCAAATCGATTTTAAATGCCGAAGCTCTCTCGTCCTTGTATTGCCGATGCGTGGGCGCGTCTACGTGTCCCTCCACATGTACCCGCCGCCTCTACCAGTGCGTTTGCCTCAGTGTAAAAATTGCCAAACACATACACACCGATCCTGCCATCATCGTTTTTTCTTCTCCCTCTCTTCCTCTATCCTTCTTCGGTTCTCGTGAATTCTCGTAGGTCGGGGTCACATTCATATTAGCACGACTTTCGTCATGGTCGCTCCCGCGTTTGTGTTGGAATACTTCACCCTTTTTCATCCCTCTTCCAAGCTTTTTTTTTTCTTTCTTTCTTCTTTTTTTCAGTTTTGGTTTGTTTTACATTTACAAACCAACATCTCTGCTTGTACACTATTCTATCTACGTATATACTTCGACTGTTGAACGACACAGAATCCCGGATGGGATAATAAAAATACTTGGGGTGTTATAGTTTACCACCGCAATACTCATCGACGAACGATGTCACTCAGTCGACTTCCGGTTCACCCGGATAAACGATTTCCACTTTGTTTTTGACCATGAAAAAAATATACCATCGACGTTCATATACAACTCGTGAAATATATATCATATCGTAAATTTCGCTACGTCGATATCAATAACACTCTCAAAATACCAATTGAATTTGAGACACTAAAGTTTTATTCATAATCCAACTCCATCATCGTTTAGAGGACAGTTTGACTGGAAAATGTAATTATTTTTGGATGTGGATTGTGGAAATTCTTCTCAGCCCTTGTTTCTTTTATTTTAGACTTTGTTTAATAATTTAATTATAAAAATGCTGAGGAATATGGCACCTTGGCTGTCGATTGTGTTAAAAAAGACTGGTCCCCTGGGCTTTACTACCACTGGGTCAACCAGACCCGTACGGGAAGTTGTCGTTTTCTACCGAATCGAGATGAAACACAAATTTAGTCTAGAACCTAAATTCTGCAATATTCGCTTAGTTGTTTTTCAAATGTTTAAAAAAAACAAGAATACTAGGAATTTCTTTACAATTTCCCAGCACATGACAGACTTGGGTCAAAAAGACCCATTGCAGACGAAAGCTGCGAAAAATACTTATTTTCAATCGCTATTTATGTTGGAAAGAAAAAACTGTAAGTCAACATTTCTCCGTGACTTTCAAAAGTTCGGAAAAAATGAAACAAATGAAATTCTCATCCAGTTTAGATGCGATCGAGAGCACAAATACGCGTGTGTATAGAAGTGTATTGTCACTGAATATATCTTCGTTATTGAAGGCACGCGAATCTCGAACATTTACAATATTACTCGATTTCTACAGAATCCGGTCAATTCAGAGGTTGCATCGTTGTGAGGATATGAGCCTTCTTCACTACAAAGACCTAAGATATTTGAATGATGTGCAATAACTACGACACACGTCTTGTTCGTATGCAAACATACCAAAATCGTTCATCGACCCATCGATATTGTAATAGTTTGAAGATGGGGCTTCGGTTGTGCAAGAGAAAACGTCCCCTGCCACCTTTACACGCGAAGGCAAATCAGAAAATACTTTTTATTGTTTTAACCAATGATTATTTTTGTTAAATAGTCAGTGAAATCAACATTTGAACTCTTTTACTTTGTTTATTCAAATTTTTCAAGATCCCTATTCACTGGAGAAGCAATCTTCAAGATTTCTTTATCTTTTATTTTGAAGTACATTCGATCTGTAACCCTTTGACAGAAGGATCAGCATCGAGTTCGAACGAAAAAAGGTCGACGTGTGGTTTGTCGACGAGGAGCAGAGGCAAAGGGGGCAGTAAACTCTTATAAAAGACAAAGCGAGGGATAGGTGGCGTTCAAACACTTTTTCCCACCTCCATTAGCAAAGACTACACACACACCCAACGAAATCAGCTGCCCCCTCCTCCGCACACACGTCATGTCGCAGCTTATGCGGTCATTCCGCACGAATCGGTCAACTCGTGGTGACGTCGACTTGACTCTCACATTAAGTTGGATCGTCTGTCTTCAAACAATCAACGGGATCTCTTTTCATCCCTCCCACCCCTTTCTTCATCTTTATCCGGACTGTTTTCTAATTATGTTTACCAGCCTGAGTGCTGCTACGCTTTTTTGTATAATTAGTCACTCGTTTAATCAATAACTCATTCTACGTACTTTCCCTTTTGTCTCAAATGTCCTGCTACTCGTTTTCGCGGTACGTCGATACACACCGACAAGTACAAATACAATTAAATCAATTAATTCTCTACAATATGACTACTTTGATCAATATTATTTCTCTTGAAATCTCTTTTCGTTCCTCTTACCACAACTTAGTTCTTTTTTTAACCTCTTTCCATAATACAAACGATTAAAAGGACGAGTTTTCTCAAACAACTAGATCGAAATTATTGGAATCGAAATGAAGATTTCGACTTCCGAAAAGAAGAATCGAAAACGAAGAAAAAAAAGAAGGGAAGGAAATGAAGAAATGAAAGAAAAAAAAGAAAAAAAGGAAGAAATAAACAATTCAGCATTTACCAACTTGACGTCTAATGCAAACTTTTTCAATCTTAACCTTCATGGTGCATCCTGGGGTCACGTGTGACTATAGAAACTTTATCTTTCTGCGCTGGACACTCATAAGAATAGGATCCATATTTTGATCGGGCAGAAACCTTAAATAATCACTGAACCGTCCGAAACAATCATTTTTTCCACAAACGTGTTAGTTGCATTCTGCGCTTTTGATTCGAGTGCAACTATCGTGATACAAATTTATTTTGTGACCGGAATTGTATACAAAACGATTTGTAATCCAGAGGCTTGGACGATGAAGATTAATTTTACATGAGCGCATGCAATCCCATGAAAATGTAACTGTCACATTAAGATTAACAATTACTATTTTTCTTCATGTGCAATTTAATCCATTCTTAGTATATCGTTGATTTGACTAAACGTAGCAAAAGTACTTAAATGAAAATCACAATCGCGGAGTCAACAGAGTCCAAATAAACAAATGAAATATTAATCACATTCCGTTTCATCTTATTCTAACGTATACACAGGAACACGGAGCCGGGAAACTTTAGCGGAGATATAGATGAAAAAAGAAAAAAAAAAGAAATAACCACCGGTCCGAGAATGTGCAGTTCCTTCATAAAAGTGGTTTCAGGAGATACGGGAACTGTCTGATTGTATTTGAAATAAAAAGAGTATGTTCCTTTTATTTTTCTCTCATACACTCGTGTCAGGAAGTTCATGAAGAAATGCCACATGTCAAGCTGTGAGCTGACGTGCACATGGATCGCAAAGTGAAATGTTACTTTGTGTGTATGCCAAAAAGTATGTAAGAACGTTTAACAATGACTAGAAAGAAAAGAAGATTCGTACAGGAATAAAAAAAAGGTGAAGCATCGGAAGGGCAAGAAAAATTATAACATCAGAAGCAGCACAAGCGGAGAGGAGAGAGGAGAAAAAAAAAGGATGACATTAGCTCTCATCGTCGCGTCTAGGACTTTGAAGAAGGAAGGGACGCCTGCCGGTGCAAGCAGTTCGCGTTCGTTTTGCATGTATAGTTAACCAAAAACTCGGAATAGGGAAAAGCATATATATATACGTTTGCTACAATAGTAGATAGTTACAAACAGGTTTACGCTAGTGGTGAAATAGCTGGAGGGGGTGGTAGTGGTACACGACCTCTGGTGGACGTGGACGTGGATACGAAAAGAGAAGGAGATGAAGCAAGCAAGTGGTAAAAGCATACTCATTCCAGATATAGAGCAAGTATAGCAAAACCTCAAAAAGACAAAGAGGGAGCTAGTGGGAAGGAGAAGAGCAAAGAGGGAACAAGAGAAGGAGAGAGAAGGAGAGAGAGAGAAGCGTAATAGTAGGAGGAAAGTAGAACAATATAGGATATTCGTAGACACGCTTGGAGATGGTAAATGAGAGAGAATGAGAGGAGAGACGTCTGAAGTGAGGGTTGGGTTAAGCCACACCCGCAAAAACAGCCCTCTGCAGAGCTCGACCGAGCGCATCGACCGAACGACCATATCTCTTTCTCGCTCTTCCTTTCTGTATCATCCGTTCCACCCCACATCGCTACACCCCGTCACGCGACAAGTTTGACTCGGCTTGTAAAAGCTTCCTCGAATGCCAAACCGCTGTATATATCCTCCATATACGGACACGGTGGATTTTACATGAGATGAAAAGACTTAAGAAGTCTTTCGGCTCGAGAGAGACTGAGGGCGAATTAAGAAAAGTTACGGTAAGGCCTTTTATGGAACGCCTTTCAGGATTCATTCTCGTCGGATTTCTTTTTTACATTTTTCTTCACAGAAAAAGCATCCAAAAGATTCATCCGAGAATTCGCCTTTTCTAAGTAAAATTTCTCACCTACACTCGCATTCGAAGTGGAAGGAGCATGGACACACCACCTCGTGGGACACTACTCGCCCTTTCCTGCCCACACTCCCCTTGTGGTAAAACTACATGGACTTCTGTCGTAATATTACAGAAACTATGGTCCAACTACATAAATGACGAACAAGTGCTACTACACAAACTTGATTATGTATCAAGGTGGTGGCATTGTTTACAGTTGATGAGGCCATGCTACTATGTAACGTGCTCCACCTTAAACTCAACAGAAAAGTTGACTGATGAGAACAAAACAGACGGCCAAAAACAGCAGAAGAAAAAATGAGAGTGTAAGATAAATGGAAGTGCACATTTGTAAAGTGAGTTTCGGAGGCAGAAACTAAAGTTAAAAAATAAGAGAAAGCGGGAAACTTGAAAAGCGATGCATGTTGGTTGCCGTTTCCCAAACATTTTAGAGCATCCGATATGGTGGTTTAATTAAACAAACAAAAAATTGGCTCGAATGTAAATTGTTGCTGAATTAAAATCACGGCTGCTCCTCTCTTTGGGCCGTGGTATTTATTTTTGAAATAATTTTTTCACTAGGACGAATGAATGACGTAGCAGGAAAGTGTCTGAATGCTTTTCCTCTTAGATGATTAGCCATTGATCAGCAGTAGACAGTTTGCTCGTCACATTGTTTCTCTTGCATTTCTTCGTTGTTTGAAATATGACGAGCAGCAGCAATTGGTATTGTACTTCGCAGCCGTTGCGTTCCACTTTTTTCTGAACGTTTGCCCTTTCAGAATGGGTCGCACGGTAACACGCATTAATATTCCGGTATCCAGGCTGATACTTCGAACGTTGTACGTTGGAGCTTACTGATTTTTTTCACGGAACAAGAGAAGCGTGGGGATTGGTCTGAGGAGGGGCGCTCATGTCCAACCGTATAAACATTCAGGGAGACGGGGTGTAGTGGGCGTCAGGAGAAAACGACAGGGTGATTTGAACGAAAGGGTGAGACCCGCAAGGGTAGTCGTAAGGGTGGCAGTAAGAGACGGCTTTAATTAAGGCAAGTGGAGGAAAGAAAAATCTCGCGGGAATTTATGGAGGTCCGAGTATAGTCGCAGCCATTCTTTGGGTATACGAGACCAAGGATTCGCTCGTAGAAACTAAGGGCGAATAGTACGACGCTCGCTCCCCCGGTGAACCACTTCTATTTCACTCTCCCTCTCCCTTTCGTCTTTATTCATCCCTCTGCTTATCTCACACCCCCCTCCAAGTATACCAGGACGTTGACACGAACAGTCTCGGGCTATATATGGATAAAGCAAGAGAGCTAGGGTTCCAGCCAACCTTCTAAACTATATACAGCAACCCGGCTTCTCTCAAACACCCAAACAGTCCAATTCGACCACCGAAATACCTCCCTCCCGCTCACCTTTTTTTGTCTCTAACTCCCCGTTCGTGTTTCCCTAATCCATGAGTCCCGTAAACGCCCTCATGCTAAGTAGACACTTTATCACTTTAATTTTTTTAATCAATTATGTAATCTAAACATTAAGGCCAAATAAAACGATTTTACTGCAGTCCTTTTATGTTCAGAAACTACCGAGAACACCAAAACATCTTTTTCTTTCGAATATTCGTTGAAATGGAGCAAAAGTATTCACAGCCAGTTGGAAAAGTTCATTTTGTATATCCCAACGTTTTTTTTCCCTAGAAATCGTCTTCACGGAACCATCAAATTCATGAATTTACTACTTATTGATTTTTTGTCAATACAAATCCTTGTTTTGTACTTTGGAACTTTGTGCGAAAGATTGCAACAGGTTCCCATCGATTTTTAGGTTATTCCAAAAAAACCTATGATCCATGATTGAGGTTCGAAAAAGTTCCAAAAAAAGTTGAACTTCAATGGTTAAATTCTTTTTGGAAAAGCCTTTTTCTGGAAACTTATGATTTCTATCCTTAAAAAGAAAACAACACAAGAGAGTGTGATTTCTCGCGATAAAAATAATCCGTAAGTTTCAGAAAAGAAATGATGTCTCTTGGTTAGAGAGCTCTTCCATTTTCTCTGAGTGTTTAGACTTTCGGAAATTCACTCTGCAGTACATAATGCGCAGTCACTCGAATGTGCTGCTTGGTATGTACGTATGTAGCGTCGAGTAAATGTTTCGTTTGAACGGGAAACCATGCAAAATATGACGAGTTGTTGCACATATAGGACGAGGCAGCTTTTTGCATGTACTGCCGTGAAAGTACAGTGCGAGAGGGAATAAAAGTGAGAGAGTGGGAGCCATGGTTATATTGCTCCCTCTCGGCTGCCAACCCCAGGGTATGCCGCGTCCTCGCATTCGCTTCATCTCTCTGCATTCCTTATGAACTCTGCTGCACCCTCTCGTGTATTATTCAATCATTCGATTTCTCTCATTTGTGAAAGTCAGACGATGAATATAGACGAACGAGTGTCTCCTGTTGTCGTATATTCTGGGTGTTTCTTTCAGACCATTCCGACCTACATGTCCAGTAGATTCTGGTCCACGAAATTCTCGATTATCGAATGTTTTGATAAACGATATCGAGAAATCATATTACATACACAGACCGACGACTGCAGCGCGAGTACTGACAGAAGAAAGAGGAGAAAATGAGAGAGAAAGAGCTTCGACTTTGGCTTGGAACAAGGGCATCCGTACCGTGGCATACCAAAGTAGAGAAAGACTATTGGAAAACATATATATGTGTATTTGCACGTATGACTGCATGTGCATCACTACCTACAAATATTCTCTACGTGTGAGTCCAGCCCGGTATGCAACTTTACGGACGTGCGTATCAGTGAGTCAAAGTCTACGGTTCTCGCACTCTCTCTCTCTCTTTCTCTTTCTCTTTCTCTGTCTCTCTGCCACTCACTACCACATCTTTCTTCTGTGTGCCCTGTAGCATGATTCTCCCGCACACATTGATTCGAAATGCGAAGCAAAGAAGTGGACAGCCTGGCTCTGACACTCAGAAGCACCATCAGTTATATAGAGATCGTGGCGACTGCTGTGTGGACCCGACCCCTCGGTACGTCCATGAAGGGGATGCCAACGGGAGAGGGTGGTTGCGATGCCACGCGGAGTCAAGAGTTTCACAGAGACTAGGGACTCCAACGGAGGGGAATGCCGCGCTTTCGCCTGTCCCGGAGAGAGTGAGAGAGAAAGAGAGAGAAAGCAAGAGTGCATGAGAAACAGAACGTCAGAGAAGGCATGTTTTTTTAGACCTAGCAATCAAGGATCCATCCTCGAAATCCTGGCAACCTGCTTGAACGCATACTACGTCTCGCCTTTCTGTGCATGTAGTTGAGCTTCCATATGTTCACATACACACAAATACTGCATCGACTGCTTCCTAAGCAGCGACAAACACTATTTAAAGCCCGTGATCAACTAACCTGTCGTATTCGACGAACGCGTGCATGGATTTAATTTTCAGGCTATCGTTCGATAGCCACCAATTGATTATCAAAAAATGTAATTCATTTTGACACAGTTTTGAAATAAAGACCATGCTGCTTGTTTAACAAACTGTACTCGACTTTTCAATATTTAAAATATTTTTATAAACCCCCTTTTTGCCTGTCAATCGATACAATAATGTAAATATATTTATAGGTGGCTCGTCACACTTTGTGCACGCAGTAATGCCCTATTACGTAGGCATCATTGGCACATGAGCCCAAATTACTGGGAAACATTTTACGCCGCTGTTCCCCATCTCGTTATCCTTCATTATTTTCACCCGTTCATCATCATTCAATTACACGTGGCGTGGTTTATCTCTTTATTGTGAATTTTACGATTTGTTTGTTAGTTTTTATTCGATACTTGCGCAAAAATAGAGGTGAACATTATGAATCCGTTCAATTGAGTATAAAAAAACATAAACGTGTGAAACGTTTTTCATGACCGATCATGACAAAAATTGCAAAAATTATGTTCTCAAACAAAATTGAAAAAAAAAAACATTGGTAGTGAGTCTAAAGATATCATAAAAAATGTAGTCATTCGATCGGATCCTTCAGAATTGTTTTCAATTTAATTTCTACATCATTGTTTTGTTAAATCTAATCAACTTTCTTTCTCTCACTCTCCCTTTCTCTTTAGCTCTCCTTTTATCCTCTTCTCCCCGTTATTTTTTTCCTTCTGTTTACGTGCCGTTTGAACAAGAGAAAAAGTAAAATACGTCTATTTAATAAAGAACCAATCTAGTGAGAGTGAGTTCACAGCCGTAGTCTCGGAATCTCCGATATACTCTCCACAATGCATTGTCTCCCAGCCATTCACCAGCATATCGATTGTTTTGGATCAGAAAAGGACGTCAAGTCCATGCTTATACAACTCTGTATGCTATTCCCAATTTAAGGCACGAGTCTATATAGTTACTTCAATTTGTCGAGACGATTAAACAAAATTTTATTTCCGCCCCCATATCATGTATTTACTCTGTAAATACTATCCAGGCATGTTTCTTTTTCATTTCAAACAGTATATTAAAGTCACCAGTGTAAACAGATTTTTTTTTTAATTCTTTGTAAATAAAAAATAAATAAAAAATGTAAATTCTATGCAAAATAAGATACACAAATTATTTCTTGTAGCAAAAAAGTAATATAAACCTTCACAGCAGTGATCTGTGAACTTATCAATAGATCTAGAGACATCAGAAGGCTTGCCACAAAAATTAGAAAAAATTAAGAAAATATTATATTTTAAAGGAAATAGATTATAAGAAAATATATTATAAAATATATTATAAGCTCATGGTCTCAAGAACCGCATAATCGAAGAATAAATTCAATTGATGCAATAAAAAAATTTATTGTATCAAGTAAATCATCTTTTCTTTGATTACATTTTTTTTTTTCAAGTACCAATCGACCCAACATTCGATAATATCCTTGTACACGGTTTTATAGTGATGTTTATAACAAATACATTATCAAGATTTATATTTATGTATATATCGTGAATATATGAACAAAGTGTAGCTCTGTGCATATAGCAACGGAACTAGAGGCAAGAAAAATCGAACGATTCGTGGAGAGAATGAATAAAAAACACGTATTTCACGTCGAGTACGATGACTCGCGGAATGATTTTTCAAAATGTCTGACGCGACGGGGTACAGAAGTGGTTGAGGGTTGAGGGCGGGGGAGGGTGGTCAGCCGAAAGCGTATAGGGTGGCAAGATGGCGGCTCACGGTAAATCGATGGAGGCTAGTCACTGCAGGCGCCCTCGCTTTCCACGAGCAACAGCAGCAGCAGCAGACCCAAACTCACCCCCTGCTCTCTCCGAAACCACCGACGCCGCCGTCGACCCCCTCCCTCTACAACTTTGCCTTCCACCCACCATAGCTAGCGAAACGATTGCCCCCTTTGCCATCTCTGCCGCGCAACGCCCTCCGACGACTCCGACGACCTCGACGATCACCTCATTTTCGAGCACACGCAAGCGCTCCCGTATGCCACCCTCGCCGAGCCTGCTTTTCCTCCTTTTACTAACGCTTTTCATCTCTCTTTCTCTCTTTCTCTCTCTTTCTCTCTCTCTCTCAAATATACGTCGCAGTCTCGCCTCGCTCACCTGTACGCATTAACCGTGCGTTCTCCTAGTGAAAATAGACAAATTTGCATGCGCTCAGTTTTTATGAGTTTTCTTTCAAAAAAAAAAACAAACAAACGAATTAATGATTGAAAAAAAAAACAGGAAAAGTAAATGTTTTTATTCATTTAATGAGACTGGTAAGATGATAAGAAGAAAATCCACGATAAACTGGCATCTAAACGGTGCAATAATAATAGAGATTTACTATATAATTTTATTGATAAATCTCTCGTCATGGATGCTAGTTTTCATAAAATTTAAATACATTATATTTCGCGAAGAATTATTTGTTTTACAGGTGACATTTCGAAATATGAATTTCAAGAAACATTAATTAGCGTTAATTGATCTTCCATGTTTGTAAGCATCGTATAAACATTTCAATTAGGTTATGGTTTCGTCGCATGGCTTTTTATCAATGTCATTTTTGGATAGAAATTCGTCAAGTACTAAAAAAATTTAGAAAAAAACTACAAATCAATCATATTCATTAAAACTTCGATTTTCTGACTTTTAAAAAATTAAATATCGCGATGACTCACGAACAAAGTGTCTTATCGAATTAAGCACACTTGTGCAAATATTAAAATACAAAAAATAATAATAATGCATTAAAAAAATACGAATAATGCATTAAGAAAAGAAACTTGAGTTTGTAATGTGTCTCGTTTACGTAATTTGTATGTATATATATAAGATCGAATGAACAAGCGACCCGATTACTTTCCAGTAAAAAGTTCGAAGCACATCGAAGAAGAGCCAGAAAGAAAGAGGGATGAGGAGGAGCGTAGGGAAGCTGCGATACTGCGAGTGGGCAAAGGGGGCTTGAAGTGTGGGTGGGAATAACGGTGAGAGCGACAGGGGTTGCCAATAGCTGGTGCACGGTAAAGATTAAAATCCCGAAATTGACGCCGAGGGAAAAATTAAAGTTGTAAAGTTTCCGGTATCTATCAACGTTGGATGGGTCCATACGTCAAGCAGTGGCTACACCGGTTTGACTTTTTTGTGTCTATTTTTTTTTTTTTTTTTTTTTTTTTTACCGTGTATCGGCGTGTGCCACGATTCTACCTACTCTTTCTCTCTCTCCTTCTGCTGCTACGATACGAAGCTGTCGAGAAAACGGAAAAATTATTGGCGGTCCGACGCTCTCTCGAAATACTCGCTCTGTACACTCGTCGAAATACTGCAATATGTATATATACAATATATAAATATACATGCGATACGTGAGCCCGCAACATTCGATCGTTCGAGCAGGCCACGATTTATTTTTCTGAGAGGAGGACTAATGTCGTGGCTAGTGAATACTGGAGAAACGTGAAAATACATCAACATATATTTGTATCTGTGTACACTCGTTTTTATATTTTTATATTATGTGACATTGCATCCCATGAAAAAAAAAGTAGAAATGTAAGAAAATGTAGCAGCTTCTGATTCTGTCATGAATTTAAGACTTTTTTTTCCATAATTACATGAAGTTCCTCGATGACTTTTTGTTCCCATGAATAAAATGAATGAACTTTGAATAAAAATAATTAAAATTAAGGGTTGACAACAGGATGCAACGCTTTCTACAGGTTTCATCTGATAGCCAAGGAAAGTAACGTTATTAAACATCATAAATAAGTAAGTCGAGTATCTTCGTCATACGTGTGATTACTGGGCAAAGCTCATGTAGTTGGGTTCTTCGTGAGATCAAATTTGTCTTAATTGATCGTACGTTTTATTGTTAGATCGGGTTTCCATATATTTTACGACACTTTTTACGGCGTTGTGTGATCGGTTTTATAAGTTTATGTGCTTACAGGGATTACGATCATTGTCTAACGAAAATCGAAGAATCGTCAAATATATTTCTTGAGTGAAAACTTTTTTTTTTGACTCTACACGGTCCTTTTAAACTATTATATGATCATCGGAATGGCAATTTTTTTTTACGCACTCATAAAATATCGACTCGTAATAAAAATTAAACGATCCATAAATTAAAACTCGTAATCCAAGCCACGAGGAAATTTTGAGTAGACACGATGAATTATTTGATTAGAATAAATGTTCACGTCACCTTGGTAACTTTTTTCGGATTCTTTAACGTTGAACAAAAAATAGATGAATCGCGTTTTCTCCTTCTCTTTCTCTCTTTCGTGGTTACAAAAGGGATCATCAAGATTTATTTAAAGGCTCAACGTCGGATTTCTTCAGAATGCTAGGCGCTGTGGGAGGAAAAAAAGGCCTCGGGTACTGCCCACAAAGGACGGGTCCAGCGTATACGCAAGACATGAAGGATCACGAGGCGAAAGGGTGACGGTGGTCCGAACCGCGATGGAAGACACGCGCATAACTTCACGGACAGGCGGGAGTGCGTGTGTGCGTGTCCTTAATAAACCCTGAAGATGGGCCATTAATCATCGGTACTGGACTCGCTATCTTCTCGATGGAATTATTCGGACTGTATATATGTATAGAAATTTTAAAAGGGCCGTGTCGTGTAAACACAACGAATATATTGGTCTAAGCACGTGAACGCAGAGAAAGAAATTGGATGAGAAAATGGAGCTCGACTTGACGTAATAACACGTGTTAAGTTTTTTTTTCGCTTCTGTGTGCGATCTGACCAGGATCCACCGTCCGCCTTCAGCGAATGAGTAATAAGACGAGCCCTTGAAAAAGGATTAAAAAAAAGAATCAAACGACAGCAATGGGCACATCCTAAGCCCAAATATTGACCATCCATTTATCAAACGCCCCGGTTGACTTCGATCCGGACGCGCACGCTAATTAGCTCTCTTTCTCTCGCTCTCTCTCTCTCTCTCTCTCTTTCTCTCTGACGACTTTTTTTAACTCGAGTTATCAGCTTACATTTCTGCTCCTGTTTTCCTTTCAACCGACATTCGATCCTATCGCTACACGCTTCCTCTAGCTTTGCGCAAATATTAACTCAGTGTCATTCGACCTTTGACTCTTACGATTCAAGTATTATCGTCAGCTTCACAAATTTTCAAACGTTTCCTCAAAGTAAATTGATATCTATGCTAAGTCGAACCCTGACGTCGAAGATTAAATTTATAGTTGGAATAAATTTATCCGTTGGATCATTCAAATAATTAACTATATGCTCGTTCTAATCAATTTTTCCAACCGTTCCTTTTACAAAATAGACTTTTAACGTAAATATTTATGCATGCAAACGTCAAAGTCAATCGTCTATAAAGAAAAATAATGTATATTGCACAGGGTTAGAAATGTCGGAAGAAAAAAAAAGTTCGTGATTGAAAAACGACATTTTTCAAGGAAATTATTGAAATTTCGGAGGGAAACCTCGACCTGATTAAGTTCAAGAGTGTAGATTTTGCAATATCCGGGAAAACTGAATCCAATAACTGTTCAAGTATAAGAACGATGCGGAAGAGAGATAACAACATTAAAAAAACAAAAAAATCACCGTTGCTGTATCAATAATTCACGGAATACGACGAAATTGGCGTACACTCTGAAAAGCATCCAGCCACATTCAACAACAGCCGAGAGAAATCGTCAAGGGGATGCACAGTGATACACTGCAACAGAAAAAATGGCGCGAAAGGACGGTAGAGAAAAAACTAGAGAAATAATAAAAAAATGTGCAGCAATTAGACGGTAAACTGCGGAAGTTTCTTTGAACGGCGTGACCAAAGCGCTAATCATTTTTTAATCAAATCCTCGAGTGGCACTTGTTATTCGGTCGTAATTAAGTGCTGCGTTTATTGCCACATATTCGCGTTCGTCACTATTTCGAATAAAGGTACAGGCTTTTATTGTCAGCAACCAATATATCCATCGACATGCCGTTTTCTGCTCAATCGAGAATCAGCCTTGCGTATCATGCACCATTTGTTAAAAGACGATCAAGGGTGCTCGTGTATTTACTCACCGTACATCGTTGCTCGCGCTGTTCGTTTTATACGTTACCAAGACTTTTACGTGTGTGAATTCTCATCCCTCAACCATTATTGCCAATTCGCGAGATGCTGCACTATTTTAAGAGCTCTTGTCAAAAATAATGAAATCGCTGCAGCTCTTTCTTTGAACAAAATTTTATTCCGTTCTCCTGCTAAACCGATCAGATTCTTGTGCATCCATGACAATCCGGATGACACTCGTGCAAACCTTATCACTTTTTTCGAAAAGAAAAACAATAAAGCGTTCTGCTCAGCATTTCATATTCACGCTGTATTCGTTTTCTATTCAAAAACCGTACTGCTATCCCCACAAATTCAATTTTAAGAAGTGATCCCATCGATTTCTTAATTCGCACTTGAACGAGACGCGATTCATTACAATTTTATTCAAATAAGTTGAACACAATAATCAAAAACGTTCAGGCCCATCAATTATATTAAATTTACGAACATCGTTCAGCTAAAAAACCTTAAATATTTATATTTCGAAAAATAAAATGTGAATTGTGAAAAAATTCAGGTTCACGATTATTTATAATTTTATTTAAATAAAATTTATTTAGATAATTTGGTTGATGATCATTAAAGAATTTTCGTTGTATTTCAATTGCGCCATTTTATTTAAATCCTGAAGTTTGTGAGATAAAATTCGATTCAGTTTAATCAATTCGTTTGAACGTATTTTTTTCGATAACTCCTCAACTTTATGCCGCTCTCCCCTGCGATTTGTAAAAACGAGGCTGGGCGCCTGGAACACGGCAACCCAGATTGCACGCATGAAATGTCTGCAGTCAACTGAAAGCCACGGCAATACGATTTTGTTTTCATTCAATCTTCTTGCCAATGAATAAATCAGTTAGTATCAATCTTAAGCTCCGATGACCCTTTAATTAAGGAGCTTTTTTATTTGACATTCGTTAAGAATCGTAGAATCCGTCGTTGCCAACGCTAATCCCTTACTCCTCACTTTTCCTCGTGGTTTGTCGATCTTCTCAAACGTTTCCTCGCTACATTCGTTTGAAAGTTTCATCTACAACGAACAGATGGCGCCAGGAGCTTGCATAATTTACCGGATATTTATTGTCCGGCTAATCCGGTGATCGTTGACGCGCCGGAAAGATTTTGTCTCTTACGGCAATGAATGAATATTCCTCATTGTATATTAGAAGATTTCTAGCAACATGAAAATTACATTAAAATTTATTTCAAAATCGAGCAAAAACTATTGTCATATAATAATCAAAAAAGAATAATATTACAAATCGATCTTTTACGAAGAATACTTTTGTCAAATCTTTCAAAACTTTTGTTTTGTGATTTTGTATTCCCTCGTATTTGGAAACATTTTAAAGTTTGAACATCAATCATGAAAAACTTGAATCAATCGATTGAAATCGTAGAAAAAAACATCAAAAAAGACGGTTTGACAACAAGGCCGAAGGGTTAAAAGCTAAAAATCGACAACCCTTCGAAGAGGATTGGAAAAATTTGTCATTGGTGTTTATATTATTTTTATCGCTTACATCTGATCGTCATACTTATGAGATTTTCTTGAGCTTCGTTACATCAGTACTTCGATACTTCTCTTGAACTTTTGCATAATTCAATTTTCAATGAAAATTTGCAAGGAGTGAATCCGCTCAAATATTGACAACTGACAAGCAATAAAGTGTAACAGAGTCTTGTGTACTTTTTTCCACGAGAACGAAACTGACTGTAATCCTTCATCGATATTACTGAAGTGGAATATTTACACACTGGGACATACAGCAACATTTATCTTTCACAACAGCATTAAAGCTCGCGAAGTGATACGACGAAGCAGAAGAGCAACACGAACGAGATGTATAAACCGAATTGCTGTTAATTTCTCAATACGAAAAGCGTCACAAAATATTTGAATTTTTTACGGATTGCATCACTTTGAATTTTTTATCGTAATTGTATAAAAATTTATGTAACCCCGCTATTAAATCGTTTTCGTCAATAAAGATATGGGATTTTTTTTTCTTAATCTTTCTCTTATCGAATAATTGATGGCTGTGACTAGTCCACGATCTTATCGTGAGTCTGACGGATATTCTACTCGTTTGTTATAGAAAAATGTAAATATTATCGAATTACCACAATAACACCTGAAGATCAAAGTCTTTTTAAGTATTCGTGGTCAAGAACCTTCGATGGTTAAATAAATGTTTGATATTAATAACAGTTTTATGCAAAGTTTAATACAAGAATTCAATAAATTGCCACAGCTCCTTCAATTTTGATTTTATTCTTATTTGCTAATTTGTGAATAAAGGCAATTTTTTCATGGCATATTTTGTTTGTGGATTAAACAATCGGCTGCAATATTGACAGAACGAATCTTAAAATAAAATCGATGTGATGAATTTGTACAAAATCTTCCGAGGATCAATGATCAATGAGCGGTGGTGCATTGAAATCACTCAAAAATTTCTTGATGGTAAATCAATTATTCAAAAATGTGTTAATTTTGATTTTTAATGTATCGATTCAAATGTTTTGCATTTGCTCTCTCTCCCTCTTTGCATAAATCAATATAATTTACCACAACGCCGAGTAATTTTCTAAAGAGTGTTAATCAAATAATCCATGAGCTCGTTATAATCGAAGAATCTGAAGTTTGCCTTTCGCTGTACTAATTCGAAGTTTGTCTAAGTCAAACACGCAGATGCGTTTTCGATTACTCACTCTGGTGGCATAAAATATTTTTCGAATATGTATTATGAACAAGCGATTTCTTTTTCGACAATTTCGTTTTGCTGAATGATGCAAAACTATCAGATCAAATTTTGTATTTTTTTTCTGTTTGTTCTTATGGTTTTTTTTTCTTCTTCAAGAATTCGTATGTGTTTTCATTCACATAATAAAAACGTTTGCGTCATTGAAAATGAAAACAAAAAAATTAAAACGATCAAAAATGTTATTGGAGCTCACGAAATAAAAAACACCATTTCCTAAATCATTCGTCGACATGTTGAAACATCGGCTGTAACCCAATTCGAGAAAAAAAAACCGAAAAAAACTAAATTTCAGTATCCCTCTCCACAAGTGCGGCTTTTTAATGAATGTGTGTATCGATATGTTTGCGCTGGTGAAGCAATAAATTAAAAATACTTTTCAGGTAAGTATGCTAACGTGAAATTCATTTTTCTTGTTCACAATTGCTCATCGATGATAACATTCGATCTTTTGATGTTTGATTGATGTAAAGAAAAATATTTAAACATGCACGTTTTTTCTGTATAAATACAGGCAGCAACCAAAAGGAATCACTTATCGTTGAACCACCGTACCAAACGGAATAAACCAGTACACGAAGAATTTTGAAATTCTTAACAAAGTATGTTGATTTTTTAAGTTTTTGTTATTAACATTTTCAATCCTCCAATCGATTTTCTCTCCAACAAATTCTTTTTTCAATTATTTCGCAATCAAAATTCGTTCCCCAAATTGGTTGATTTGCTGTGTTTTTAAACTAAATTTTGAATAGAAAAAAATGTTCAAAAAGTTTTGTTTTTTAATTTCAAAAAAGCTCAGCTATTCTTTCAATATTCACTATGTTCTTGATTTTTTTTTCTAGATAATCTGCTGAGATAAAAAATCCGAGAAGCATCAACATGTCGAAAGTCCTACTGATGATCTTGGTCGCCGCAACTTGTGTTTCGCTTATCGTAGCATCTGATGGTGATAGCTGTGGCAAACATGGAGCCGTGGTTAGTACATTTTTTGTGCATTAAAATACTATCTCTGAATTACAATGATTTGATTAAGAATCAGAAAAATCGCGAAGCTTAATTTTCGCAGAAATTGGCAGTTTTCGGTATTTATTGTTTCTAACAATAAAATTATAGTCAATTGTTTTTGGATTGGGTCAAAAAGACCCAACTGTAGCAACTTGAAGTTAAAATATCTTAAAAGCAGCTTTGTTTGGTTGCAGTCAATAATCTTTCGCATTGTTTGAACGATAAATGAAGCAAAAATCGTAATTTTGAATTGTTAATATTAACGATTTAATGATTGAATTAAGTTAAAGATTTTTTTTTCCAGTACAACTAAAATGTTTTGTGTTGAATTTCAGTGTAAAGTCCACACACAGTGTTGCAAAGGTACGCTGTGTATGTCTTACATAAATTCTCCAGGTGATAAGAGATGTCAAGTCTACTTCACGCTCGACGACATATTGAAACAGCGTGAAAAAATATTGAACCGCACAGATATCGCTCAGTAGAAAGGAGAAATGCAGGATTTACATTACATAACGGAAGCAGTAGAATTCATCGGTCATAATTACGAAAGAACAAATAATTCAATTAAATTGTGAAATGAAGACGCATCCAGATTGTAACGAAAACTCTGTAATATAACAACAACCATTGGCTTTTTAATAAAAATATCATTAGTATAACCATATCTGTAACATTATTAATTTCCCTTCAATTTGGCCGAGATCTACGAAGAGTTAAAACCGTTAGTGGGTTTTAGTGGCTTCGATCGATAACAATTTTTATTAATATTCATTTTCACTGTTCCTGCGAGTCCCTCCCTGCCAGAAAGTTGCTCACAGCCACTTTTTCCTAAAGGTGCATGGCCAAGCGGTCACCCAACCAAGTATTAACTTCGTCCGAGGCAGCTTAACTTTGGTGATCAGCGAAATGACCCACTGGAGCGCAAATCCATCGGAGACGGTCTTGAAATAGAACTTTTTAAAATCAGAAATGACCTCTTTCAACTACAATTAAAATCATTGGTAGAAATTGATCAATTTGTTTAGAAATATTAACAGTCGAAGTTTATATTCTACTCGAAATTTGTGCCTGGTTTTCTGCAAAGTTTGTACGTATACATCATCCACTCTCTTCGTAACTTTTGCATCTCTTTTATAGCAGATAAAAATTCTTATTACCGTGAATCACTCGAGGAAGAGATCTCCTCCATCAAGATTTTCATGGTTATTTTTGTGCTTTACCTGTGATTCTCATACCCCCTCGACGTTTACATGGTACAACTCTTATTTTATTGTCTTTTGACGTTTTATTTGAGAAGTTCGAGACAACGACGAGTGTCAGGCCGTCCGATGACTCGGTAACAATATTTTTTATTTCTTTCTCAACGGATACTTTCGCAGAATGTTCAAAGAATAAGTAAGCGAAGGTAGAATCGGGGAAAACATAACTTACCATGTGATTGTAAAGGATTTTAAGGACGTCGAGGGCGAAACACTTCTGTTGTAGGAGACTAAGCCAATTTACAGTAAAAGACAAAACGATCAAAGTGCGAAAAACTATCAAGTAACATGGTGAAAAGAACACATGAACATGTTTGCATAATTTATTGGTGCACGAGATTGTGCGGCTTTTATTTCTCGATGTCAATGTTACGCGAAACGTGGATTGCTAAAAAATCATTAAAGATCAGTATTCAGACGTATTTTTTATTGATTTAAAAAAATCGCGTTGAATTAGTAAAGCATTTGCAAACATTTTTGTTATCGTCCGCACATATTCTCAAAGCCGTTGATAGTTTCCTCTCGTGACGATTTATATTTCGTTAGACATTGCGCAGTTTATTGGACGTGTTCGTAGAAGATTGATAACCGATTACGGTTTATCGATCGAATTAAATTGCCGAAAACACGATGATAATGAACCAGTCTTTGTCCAACGACCGTGGTGACAAAAGTTATCGTTCAGTATTCAGTAAGTGAAAAACTTAAAATGGCATTTCATAATAAAAATCTTCACCTTCCAATTTCAAGTTGAATCGGACTCGGAATCGAAGCTTCAATCGTTGCGCTTGCACGCGCACTTAGTCGCTTCTTTTTCCAAGTTTTAACGATACAGACTAATTATTAGAAAGTAAATCTGACAAATAGTTTGCTCCTGACTTTTGATCCTGATTTTTATTTGGTTAATTATTGCGAAAGTAATTAGAATTTTGGGAATCAATTAATTAATTTCACGCAGAGGCCTTGATGTGATAAATTATTTGTTTAATATCTTTACAATTACACCTCGATATTATACAGGAAAATAATCATCAAAATCAACATGTCGAAAATCATGATGTTCGTTATACTCATCGCCTTGATGGTCTCTCTCGCTATCGCCAATCCTGCTTTCCTCGTGGACAGTCGAAACTGCAAAAAAATTGCTCAACGGGTTAGTACATATCTTTTGTAATTTGTATTTTATTTTGATTTGATCTTTATCTTGAGACGTGCCAGGGGCCTTATCGTCGAATGTTGCACGGAGGAGAAATGATATGAAAAAATACTGCGGCATCAATAAAGTTGTTTCGTACCATATCAGGTTCATGGGTTTTTACCAAAAACGTCGTAATCGAGATCGTAGTCTTTCGTTCATATTCTATTGAAAATGACGGAAACATTAAAATTTTTGGGCCAATTCCCAATAATAACAAACCGTTATGTTTTGGCCAAAAAATATCAATTTTTGATCCAATAATCTTCCCGTGTAGCAAAAAAAAGTCAAAATTCAAGATTCGCGCCGTCTTTTTTCTTGAGGATCGGTCTTTTCGCCTAATTTTCAGTAATTTAATCTCGTACTTTTCTATTTCAGTGTCATGCAACCACCGATTGCTGCAAACCCCTCCATTGTGTTGCTCACGCTCACATATGTATTCCATGATTTGTTTCTTTTTATCATCGATTCCACTGATGAAGCCATTGTCAATTTCCCGCTTGGCTGAATTGTCATATAGAACAATTGAGGAAGGATATTAAACGACGAGCGAACTTATCCTTTACCATTACGGGGCAAAGATAGAAAACTCATCAGCGAAAGGATTCGCGTCATCAGAAACATTAAAATATGTTACAAATGTTCAAAAATATGAAATGGGAATTCAATCATGTTAAAATAAATATATTAAATACAATCATTTAACTTTCAATGCGCAGCGGCCTTACTTTCTCTTGAATCCTAAATGTAAACGTCATCATTGATCTTCGTTTTTAAATATTTCTCAAATATGACCTTCAGGAATGCCATTAACTTCAATCCTGTAGTTGTATAAATTATAATTATTCTGTGAAATTTGGATCAAATTAATTGAATTTTTATACCCAGATTTTTTTTGTCAACTTTATCAAATTTATAGGAAATTCGGGTGAAATAATTAAGATTTATTATACAAAAGAGAAAGATATCGATTATCTCTGAAACTATTGATTTTTTCACTTTTACAATTTCGACAAATTTGATTACTGCACTGAGAGCACGAAATTTTGAATTTACAAACGATTGATGTTATTGGAAAAGTTTTGATGACTCAATTAATAAAGAATAAAAATGTGCAGTTTTGTTCATAAGGAAAAAATTTCTTTAGTCGTTTTCACTTTTGAGATAATCTTTTCATTGGGATCCTGCGATGAAGCGTTCTACTGATAAACACTTTTTCTTCTTAATGCAACTGTTCCCAGACCTTAAAAAAATCTATCGAATTACTAGAAACCTGGATCGAGTGAAACATGAATGAGTCATTTTTGAATGATTTGAAAACATCGTCTTAAAAATGGACAAAGGTGAACGTAAAAATAATACTTTTGTTATCCCTGGGTAGGACATGTGTGACGAGCGGAAACACGTGTAATCTGAGATACGCATATATTGTACGAGTCGTTAATCATTTGTCCTCGTGACGATTTATATTACGTTAGACGTTGCGCAGTTCAGTGAACGTGTTCGTAGAAGATCGCTAATAGATTACGTTTTATCAATCGAATAAATACCGAAAAAGTGATGATATTGAA
Organism: Campoletis sonorensis; assembly: GCA_013761285.1. Classification (NCBI taxonomy): domain Eukaryota; kingdom Metazoa; phylum Arthropoda; class Insecta; order Hymenoptera; family Ichneumonidae; genus Campoletis; species Campoletis sonorensis. Next base: position 993,280 of record JACEOJ010000085.1, read on the forward strand.
TCAGTCTTTGTCCAACGAGCGCGGTGGACATTCGTGACTAAAGTTATTGCTCAGCATCGAGTAAGTGGAAAACTTGTTATGGCATTTTATAATCAAATATCAACCCCTCATTTAAAAATAGAATCGAAGCTTGACCCCTTTCGTTCGAATGCACTTATTCGCTTATTCTCCCGAGTTCCAATGATACAAGAACTATTGAATGTTTTTTCAAACTTTTTCCTTGAGTGTATACTCGACGAATTATTAAAAATTAAATTCGAATTCGTCAGAATCGTGGCAAAAGTATCCAGAATTTAGGGAATTTCGACGAATCAATTTGATATGCAGACCTCAATGTTACAAATTGTGTGATTATTAGGAAAAAAATCATCAACATCAACATGTCGAAAATTCTGATGTTCGTACTGGTCGCCTTGATGGTCTCCTTCGTTGTCGCCAATCCACTGTTTCTCGTTGACAGTCGAACCTGCAGCAGAATTGGTGAACCGGTTGGTACTTTTTTTTTCAAATTAGTTTCTTATTCCTAATTTTTCCATATCTAGAGATGTGCAAGAATCGTTAATCGTTAAATATTTACGAAAGAAAAAAAAATTGGATAAAGATCATGACACGCGACGTCTACATCCACGAGGATGCGCTCTTTTCCGTTATTTTTAAATAATATAATCCCATAATTTTCTGTTTCAGTGTCACACAACCGACCAATGCTGCAGACCATTCGTGTGTCTTGGTTACGCTGCCAAATGTGTAACATAATTTTGTTTTCTATCGACTCGACTGACGATGGCATTGACGATTCATTTCACTGAAGATTCATTGATTATTGAGCGACGAACTTTCACTTTTCTGATTGCAGAAAAATAAGAAACTGATCAAAGACGATATGCAAGGTTGCAATATTAAAAAATAAAAACTTGTATTATAATCATGTCAAAATAATATAATAAATACAATTATTGGAAAAAAGTGCAGTGATATTTATCATTCTTGAATCCTGAACATGGCAGCCTCACCATCGATCCTGGTTATCAAATAATTAAATAACATAATTATTTCATATTATGATTAAAATAACTTTTATAAAGTAGATTTTCTTTCATTGACTCATTAAATATAATTTCATTAATTTCTTTAATGTCCTAAATGGATATCCTTCCTTAAAACTTCTCGATTCGACCAAAAAGAGCTGCATACGTGGTATTTTTATTTTTGGAGCACTCTCTTCTTCGTTATTATGCGAGATCTCGTGAACGAATTTACGATCGTCTTATTTGCTACGAATTTCTTTGTTTCTAGACTTCTTTTATTTGATGATCAGTTGGCTCGTTTTTTGACGTGAATTCGATTCGACTTAAGAGCAAAGGCGAAGCATGTTTGTATGTACGGAGTACGCGTGTATTCGTTGGCGTGTGAGTGTGAGTGTACGGCACCCCCTTTTTACACCGTAGGACGATAAAATGAGATCATAACGTGAAACCACAGAGTAGGTATTCCGAGCTGAACGAGGTTCGCAAGTTGTGAGAAAAAAACAAGGTGGAGGATATCCCACTGAGATCGTTTCCCGTTTTCTTGCAGCAATTCTCTATTTATTTCTCTGATAAAAACACGTGTGGCAACGATAACGTTAAACGAATGCTTGTAAAGATAAAAGCGGTAAACCCGAGCTCGATATGGGGTTGAAAAAATGTATTGTCAGTATTCAAACTTCAACTCGTTCGAAATAAAGTTATACCTACTTTTTTTTCGCCAACATTGTTGAGCATTATTACACGAACAATATCTGGTAATCCATGTAAACGTTACTTAAATTCTTCATTACATTTATTCCATCCACAATTAATATCATTTCCAAATAATTACTGCCACAAAGCAAAAAAAAACGTCAAATATTTCGAACGTGACCCACTTATCGTTTTACGTGATTTTTTTTTTTCAAATTAATATTAGAAATTTGTTGATTATTATTATTATTACGTAAAGATGGGAACGGTGGACTGGAAAGGAAAAAAAATGAAATTCTTAATCCACGCGAAGCAGGAAAAGGCATAGTTATAAAAAAATACCTAAAAATGTTTTTTGTATATTTTGTTCGGTGTAATTGTTTATTAAATGAGAATAATTATTGTAACTGACATCATCTCAACATTCGTCGATTAAAGAAAAGAAAAAAAAACAAGTTGTAAAACGATTGCTTTCGGACGACAAAGTACTTTACTATCCTTTAAGGAATCGTTCTTGCTCTATATTCAATGAGGACATTTAACAAGGTCTTCCTCTAGAACAATCTTGTGAAGGAAGAAGCATCACTTGCGATTAGATTGTCTTGGCAAAACATTGTCTCGCCGGATCTTGGTGGTTATACGTGTTTAGCTAATTCCTTTGGTCGGTTGTAGTGTGTGTGCATAAACCGAGTGGCTTCTAGAGGCATTCCATCGTTTCGAGGATGCTGGTCAACCTCGTACCCTTAATGTTGTAAATCAGTCCGCCGCCAAGGATCCAATTATCAAATTGTCCGGCCTAGGAACGAACAACTACTCGATGGGAAAATCGTGGGAAACACTGTACACAACCGAGCAATAGATTTGCCATACGAGAGGGTGCAAAACCGCCCAAGACAGTAAAAGCGAAGAACGCAGCTTCCGAGATTTATCATGCTGTTAATGTAGATTTCGTAACAGCAGACGATCCGCAGCTATCTTGAGAAACAAGATACTTGGAAATTCGGAAGTGTAATGTTAAATGACGTGGAAGATAAATTTTCATAATCTTTTTTAAGTTTTATTGTTTCAAGCATGACATTTTTCCTTGAACTCGAAATTTCGAAATCCAAAGATGACTATTTCTCCAATTTTTTAAACAAAAACCACTTCATGAAAAATTTTGAAAAAATTCTGTGAAATTCTTTGGAGTGTATTTGGCTTGTACAAAAATTGCCATTAGGGTGTGAGTCGTTGTTTAGGGGGAATAAATTTTTTCGTAAACGAGTGCAAAATTTGACGATTTATTTACATTTTTTGGCGGTTAGAAACAAGAATCAAAAGGTGCTTGATTAGCGGATACATTCAGTCGTTGAGACGCGTGTTAGTTGATTATGATCGTTTCTACAGGTAGTAGCGCTTCGTCACACAATTAAGGGTTCGCGTGAGCCGGAATGAGGTCTTTTGTGCGGCTGGTGAAACGGAAGTTCGTGCGGAAGTTTCAACTGCTTGTGATATTGCAGGCCTCTTAATTTCTAGGAAATGCGTTTGTACTGCTCGGTGGGGTCTCCTGCTCAGGTGTAAATTTGATTTGTACAACGTCAACTGTTTAATAGTTAGAATAATGTTTCGATAAATATACCGAAACTTCTTGAAGGTCTTGATAAGCTCGAATCCATTAGATTTCAAACACTTTGTTATTACTTGTAATTACAATTTTTCTTATGCAAAAATTTATGTATTTTACAGTTAATTACTATTTTTAAAAAACCATCGAATTGTGGGAAACCGGACAGACTCGAATTGAACAATTTTTCTTTTTCTTTTCGTTTCATAATCTTTTTCCAATATTTAGATTCGATTTTTTTTTGTTATAATTATAGTAACAAAATGACAAATAATGAATTACAAACATGCAGATACTTAGTGTCCGATGACTGTTGCAAGCTTGCGAATCGTCTTTTATCGCAATGTTGTGTTGCACCGTACAAGATAACCTCCGGAGCTAGCGCAAACACAACAATCATGCACCGTTACTCAAATAATGCTATTAATTATAAGTACAGCTGGACTGTAGACTTCAGAGAAATTGTCGTACGACGGAATTTCCACTTACAGAAACCGTATTTTCCCAAGTCTCGATAACGAATGAAATTTTTATTTATTATTTTTCTGCTCAATTTCTGTCTGGGTTCGTTTAGGTCGAACGAAATTCGTAATAATGAAAATTCATTGCACGATAATACTTTTTATTCTGACGGAAAGACTGCGGTTGAATCAACGAAATCTTCCAACATTAATTGCTATTGAATGAAGATTTTTTTGATTTCCTTACTCTATAAAAAATTATAGATTAATATTTATTTGCAGATATTTTTTTTTGAATAAACTTCGCAACAAATGTGGAGCAAAAGTTGGAAGTGGAACACTGCGCATGTAACACGTGTGTCTATAGCTATGTTGAACTTGAGGAGATTGGAGACAATATCAATCGAAGTCAATTTGGGTGAGCGGTTTCCGAACGTGCTACCAGAGATATCGTCATGAATACATGCATCTGACTGTAGGTGAATTACATCGTTACTATTTCCAATTGTCACTCCGATCTTCGATAGATTGTAACGATGCATGGCTTTAGGAAATATGACTTTCTTCCGCAAACGCTAATAAAATTGGTATTCTAAGTAATTTTAACAATACCACACATTTTTTTCGGGTCGCTGGATCTTTTGAATTTTTAAAAAACAACTTCCTGTAGGTATTAATTCTTCTGAACCATTAACCTGGTATTACATCGATTTTTTTGCGATTTTTATTGTTCAAATGATCAATTTTTAATCGAAGCAATATTGTCGTTGTTTGAGAAAATGTTATTAATAATTTAATTATTTGAAAAGGACACTTTTGTACGTGGGAAAAATTCACTTCTGGGCGAAAAAATGGTCGAGATCGTGAACTCAATTTTATGGCCCAAATGCTGTGTTTTTTTTTTTCGTTTCTCTTTAGGACAAGAAAAATCAAGTATAATAGATCATTTTTAAGAACGGACGTAAAATAGTCGTTTGGAGATACCGTCGTGTCGCTCATTACAAACGTTTGCATTATAATCTTGGAATTTTGAATAGATATCCAAAAAAGTTTTGCGACCAACGTTGACGTTCACATTGGAAATGAATTACAAACAATAATAAATAACTTGAACATTTATTGGATAAAAAATATGGTGTTCAAAAAACTTCAAAGGTAATGGAAATAATTATTGGTTATTCGTTGATCACTAAACTTTTTTAAAAATTAGACAACAACATTAAACCAGTTCAAGTATTTCGTTAATTAATATTTTACAAGGAACTAGATTTTTGGAGAAAAGAGCAATAATAAATAAAAATAGGACGATGATTAAATTTTTCATCCATATGCAAGAATGACCTGCCAATTTCAGAAATAAACGCATACGATTTAGATTGTAGAAGACATTATCATACGTACTGGATCGTTCAAGGCTTCGAAAATTTGTTGATTTTACTCACGTCGTGATTACTGAGCGAAACAAAAGGTGAAACAAAAACGAGTTGCAAGACCGAGTGCGATGAGTCAGATCTCATATGTTTTGATTCGTCAAAACATCGAGCATGGTCTTGTGGAATTCTTGAAAGACCTTCGTGATCTTTCTTCGAGAGAGAATTGTTCGAAGTTGTAAAGTATTTCAATTTAATTAATTAGAAGAAAAATGACAACAAAAACATCAACAACACGGATTCTTGGTAAATGTCATGAATCTCACAAGAATTTGTCTCTTGCATGACTTAAACGACGCTTCTGGCAAGTGAATTGGTTGCTACGTATACTTCGTCTCAATATTACATTTTCAACTTGTTATGCACATACACAGACACACGACCAATTACACTCACATCCGTTCGTTTTATCACGTCGAATACGCGGAAAGGTTTGGCTGTGTGCACGTCAATGAGAGCAGTAACGTTCGAATACTCTCAAATGGACGTATAAATCTGTCCGAAGGATTGACCAAAGAACCAGTTGCGATCAAACTACTGCAGAGACTGAACGACTCTGAAGAAATTGTGTCACGCTTATCGCAGCCTCCGCTCAGTGAGTATATTCGAAATACGCAAAACGCACATACAAGTGGTCCACAGCGAAGACATTCATCAAAATTAGGCTGGGCGATTATCTTCCAAGGCAGCATTCAAATATAATTGAATTTTTTTTTAATCATACCTCATCAGTTAAGATCAGAATAATAAATAATGAAAAACAGGTGTCTATTCGATTTTTTTTCATTAAAACGATGGCTTTATGTTTTTTTTCGTTATTCTGCACGAGTTTTTGTTTTATTGCCAAACGGGAGTGTCATTTTCATTGAAAATAATTGCATAATATTTTGAAAAATCTTCCGGTCGACGATCATGTTTGTTGATGTATCAGATAAATTTTTCCGATTTTTTTTCCATTCAGATAAGAGACTTCACGTTACGACCTTCGGTTTTCGTGACCCAGGCATGTTTTTAAAAATAGTAGAACACCTTGTGAGTGAGCGAATGGTTCGGAGTCGTGCTACAGAGTTCAAGGGCGCGAAATGATTTGCTGCAATGCAATTGAAATTTAGAACAAAGTGCATTTCCATTCAATCACGAATACTAATTGAATATTAACACAAAAATTGATGGCTGGCAAAGGGATTATTTGAAATATCAAAACTCGAGCCACAGAGAAAGAGAAAAACATTGAGACCGAACAGCGTTTACATCAAACGCAGAGAAAGTTTTTTTTCGATAATCGCACAATAAAGATTCGTTCAAATATTGATAATTATTGCAACTTGCACACACAGATAAAAACAACTCCAATTACGCATGCTTTTAATCAAATGAAGGTCAATATTTTCTCATTTTATCGGTCCATTCGCACTTAACTCTTGAAGAAAACGAAATAAAAAATTAATTGAAGAATGATTTTATAAGGAGTTGTCTAATTAGCTCAAAATACGATAATAAACGTTAAAAAAAAAAATTCCAACACTTTGTTGGTGAATAAATTCAGTACGAACAACACCATCGTTTTATGGTAGAATGATTTAATTCTCGTTCAGTTTTTTTTTCGTTCTCGTGACCTCGGTTATCCGAACGACAGTGACTCTCACTGCGATACTCACGGAAATTAAATGTGGACAGAGATAATTAAATGCAGCTTTAGATTTGCGTCACTTACTATTCAAGGACATTCTCATCTGATCCGAGCTAACAAACTTATTAAATAAATAAATAAAATTTCGTCTCGAAGTTGAATACGTTTTGGGAATCCTGCTAACTGATGCTGACCACATTCTTACTAAATTCGTGCATGAGCTTCAATGGAAAGTTCCTTTATTGACAAAACGTCGCATTGAAATCGATAATAAAAAATATTGTTAAAAAAAACACACCCAACTGGTGGTTAAAGCGTTAATTTTAAATTGAATATATTAATAAAAGTTTACAATTTATTTAAGTTTACAATTTTTTTCTCAACTTTTACTCTTTTTCTCCAAATATAAGTACACGATTTTGATTGTAATTATCAAAACATGAATTTTAATGCTACGGAGAATAGAATTCAATGTTTTTCCATGACTCATCTATAAAATAATCTTCAAGAGGAGAAAAAGGGTCAGATTGGGCAACAGATGTGACATCAGAATACTTGAAATGTCTTGATAAATTTTGTAAATCCGTCATTTTTTGGTTTCGTATTCCAAACTGATGCTGATAAGTAAAATAATGATTTCATTAGCGTTTAGTTTCTTTTTGTTTTGATCAAATAGTCATTTTTCCTGATGAGAAGAATATTTATCATACTTTATCGATTCTTCTGCCTTTTCAGATATTTCGAAAGTTCCCTCCGAAAGGCATCAACATGGCAAAGGCTCTGGTATTTGTTTTGGTGGCATTTTTGAGTTTCACTCTGATCTCTGCTGCGATCTCAAACAATTGCGGTAGACATGGAGACGCTGTAAGTATATCAACTTCAAAATCATATTGCCCTAAACTTTTAGAGTCGAGATATCAAAAGAACACAGAAAACAGACCCAAAAATTGATGAGCCATTAAAAGTTAAGGATAAAAATTAAATGAAAAGGCTATCGACTGGTGAATAGGATGAAACACTTTGAAATTTTCATTCCAATGCAAAGATCTGATTGTAAAATCGATAATATTGTTATTTTTTAAAAAAGTCAGCGAAACCGTGGAGTTAATTGTTTGCGTCTAGTTTTGCAAATGATTCTCTTATTTTTGTACATGCTCGTGTCAAAATTAACACTGTTTTTTGTTTTGTTTCTAGTGCGTGTCCGACAGCCAGTGTTGCGGAACGACCAAGTGTCATAAATACGCCAACAGGTGTCAAGTGCAAATTACATCTGAGGAGCTAATGGCACAGCGTGAAAAAATCTTAAAGCGTAAAGGGAAGGATTATTAGTAACGAATAAAATAAAAATTGGCTGTCAAAACTGCACTAGAACTGCAGTCCAAGTTAAACCTCAAGCAGTGGGGAGAAGAAATTTTCAAAAATCGTTATATCGAGTTTCGATGTAAAAAAGTTTAACTGTAATTTCAATGTGACGCAAAGAAATCCAGTACATTCCTTGAATGAATCTTTTTGTAAATTTTGGAAAATACTGAATTCGTACTTTTATAGAAATAAATAAATTTCTTCGTTATGAAAACATAGAGTGCATAATTTTTTTCCTGTTTGTTGATCGATCATTTATGTAATTATCTCTGAATAAATAATTTACTAAAACGTCGTGTACTTGAAGACGAATTTATAGAAAAAATCCAATGAAATGACACAAAAAACTGCAATTATTAAAAATAACATTTGAACAGTTTTTCGGTCCAATTAAGTTGCATCTAATTCCAGCGATGTTTTACAGGGAAGAATAAAATGTTAAGATTTGTGGTTAATATCGTACTTTTACGAAGGTGGGAATGCAACAATGTTGAGAGTTCTTAACAATGAGTTCCGAGCACAGTTATCATGAATATGTATATATTCACGTCTGTATGTGTGAGTGTTTGTGTGTGTGTGTGGAAGGGTAAAAGCAGGGGTAAAAGACACGCAACATCAAGGGTGATTGGTCAGGTAATACACTCGGATATAAAGGGGTTTGAAGGGGCGAACAAAGACTGTGGAAAAAGTGAGAAAAAAAAAGAATCGATGAGAGAACGGCATATGGGCCGTTAAGCTCTGCTAAGATAAGAGGACACCGGACAAATATTTGCGGCAGTCTGACGCCTTGCATTAATGTTCTGTAGTACTGGGGACCTCATTCCCTTTTTCCCTGCCCCAAGCGCCAAGAATACGTAGATTTTTTGGCCGTTGTATCTTTTAGTAAAACTTCTTCATAGCCAAGTGGTCACTTTTCCGAGGTAAACTTAGTCTGTAAGTCTCGTTACGAATAAAACTTCCGGAGGAACATGACTTAAGCTGTTGAACTTTTTTTCATCGTCCACTTACGATTTTAGCAGCCGAACAAAGTTGCGGCGATGAAGAGAACCCTGCGAACGTCAACGACAACAATTATTTACAATTCTTTAAATGTATACAAAGACCAGAACCTTCAAGTGCTTAAGGTCGTAAGCTGATTTTAACGAGAGACAGAAAAAGGCAGAGACGCTTTCTACTTGTTCTCTATAACGAGCCCAAGTAGCTTTCGGTCTTTTGGAAGTCAAAGTCTCAGGTCACTTTAGCTTGCTCTTTTCGACAGGACTCTTAATATTTAAAAAAAATGCTAAAGCTTCGTCCAGCCGGACTTTTCTCTGGACGTATGGAAGACCAAGCTCAGAAATTAACAGATTTTTCTACCATTTTGGTTATCCTTTTGTTGAAAAAAAAGGCTTACTATTTACTCTTCACTTTTCTCTTCAAACAAAACGAGCTGGAATCTGATTAAAGAATAATTTAAATTGTACCGCTTAAAAAAAAAGTAATAAATAAATAAATAAGAATTAACTCAAAGAATCGTGAAGCCAATTTTGTCGAAAAAGGTCAACTGTTCTAGAAAATTTGTTTTTTTTTTTAAGTAAATAACCGAATATTTTTGGTTAGTCACACAATTTTTTTCATTTCAACTTAACATTCGGTTGTGTCAGCAAAATATACTGTTTTTCTTTCTGCTGCAATCGATTCCAGGATTTTTCTAGGAAATGATTTACAAAGGGTTACACTATTGGATAAAAATATCATTTTACACACGATCGATTTTGTCGACTCAATTAAATTTGATTACAAAGTCCTTAATGAGTCTGGACCCAAAATTTAAAGTAATTGAGTAGCTTGTTCAGATGAACATCATAAAAACAAAAGAATAAAAAGTTTTTCACGCACTGCATCAAATAATGAAGATAATTATATTGTCCTTAACAATAAATCAATAAACAAAAACTAAAATCTACATTTACACCGATTTTTCGTGACTATTTCTTTTTTACCTAAAAAAAACGTAATTTGAGCACCTATCGGAACAATAGGATCTCGAATTTTCTTTGAAAAATAAAAATGATATAAATATCTCGGACTATCGGTTGAAGGGCTATGGGAGAATTTTGAGACTCGCCATATGGCGAGGTACGGTCACACGCGCGACGTTTTATCGCAGATAAGTCGCAAGCAATTAAACCTTCTCCGCACCTGTTCCTTGCATGATATACAAATTCATACCTGCGTGTTTTTTTTTTTATGTGAAGCTTTTGTCGCCACAATCTTATCCTGCACCGTTTCTTGATAGTTAAATCCACGTTTCTCTTTCTCTTTTCCTCGGCCTATCTCACTGTACCACCTCCTGATTGTGTACACACTTAAATATATTAATAAATCTTGTTATCATTTCATCGACCTGAGCCATGTCGATTCAAGACCCCAAGCGCAAACTTCATAGCGATTGACGGATAAGCCGAGTGATAAGTGAGAAGCACCGCCACCACATGCCATTTCTTCCATTCATGTGCACGTTCAAGCGCTTCGCGATCATTCTATTTATAATTCTTCGTTATTGATAACAAAAGTCACAGTTATATTATATCACAGATTAGAAACATCTTGCATTATAAAATCGATTGCTTCAGATAAAAATTTCTGGCAAATCAATTAATGATTTTATTTTATTTCAATTTTTTGTATTTCATTTTCGTAATTTTGTTTTAATTATTTTTATTTTTTACGTAATTATTCTTGCAAAAATAAATATGAAGATTCAATCACAAATTTGGATAAAATTTGATACAATTAAAGGATCTTCACACAATTGGCTACTCTTTGTAAGTGGAGTCTTTTCAAATGCAAACGTCATAGTTTTTTGGTACAAGTGGAAGAAGAAAAAAAAACATTTAACAAAATCCTGACTTCAAGATTTAACTTCTGCAATTTCATGAAAAATTCATTAAAAAAATTTCAGCGTTGTCAAAAACTGGTTGTTTTTGATGATGAAAGAAACTTTTTCTTTTTTAACGCGTTTCTTCGCAATGCTGGTTACCGCAAATAGGATTTTGCTAAAATCTGCTACCACGGATTATCTCATTAAGTGTATTATTTAAATTACTCTCAAGGGCTTAAATTCTCTTGAAAAACAATTTCGAAGTTTTGATCATGTTCTGCCTTTTGAGTCGGTAGGTAACAAAACTAATATTCCTTAATCGGACAATGAGGCTTAAGTTCCGGGATGGAAAAGTTATTGATAATGAAAATAAGTTAAGTAAAAGGCGATGAAACAGAGAAAAGAAAATAATGCGTAGTGTGTGATGATACACATTAGAAGATATCCGTGGGAACAAAGGCTTTTCTGAGAGAGTATAACCGCGGGGTCTCGGCGCATTCACTCCGGCAGCTTTTAATCCGACGAAAGCTCTCGGAAAGTCTCGCGGCTGTGGAGTATCTCGGAGAACTGTCGAGCGGTAGCGTGTTCCTTTCAAGTTTTCGTCGTCGTTGAGATATAAGCGGTTGGGTAGTGTCCCGCGGAGACACCACATTTGCTATCATCTGCGATATGCTTTTCCGCGTTTTAAAAACAGTTGGAAAGGGGTGGGTGAGGCGTGCGCGGCGGTTGAAGTAGAGAAAAGAAGATGAGGCTTGGCGAAGCTTCGCTTAGAGAACGGTTAAGAGAGCAGTCGACACTGGGAGCGGAGTTTCGTTTCGAGATACGTTTGTATATACGTATATTCTCTCTGTTTCCTTTCAGCGGCTCCATAATATCTTTGTATATATAAATAATAGTGGAGGAAAGCTTTGCTCGCATAGGGCGTTTTTCTCGTTCTTTGAGCCTCTCTGTCGACTTCCTCGCTGAGCCAAACACGCGACCGCGACATTACACATGGAGGACAATGAGAAGAGTTTCCGCGAGAGGCCAACCTGAGGAGAACAGTAGGGATTGCGAAATTTAGCCCGATACACTAGAGCCACGTGAAACCCGAAAAAAAAGGCTTGGAAAGGAAATAAAAAAGAAGCTCGTTGACGATGGGCTCTGTTACACAATATGAAAACATTATCGCTCCCTCGAGCCGTTAAGCAAACAGCAATAGTGCGAGCTTTGGTAGCTCGACGTCAAGCTCACTTGCGCGACAAGAGAGTGAAGGAGAGGAAACTGGAGGCTGATTGTGCTTTGCCACGTCAGGACATCGTCAGGATCGCTACAATCTCTGTAGATTTTACAGCGCTATTGCTTACTCCCGCTTTGTTATGTTGCTCTTTTCTTTCGTTCTCTCTCTCTCTCGCTTTTTTGTTTTTCTATCGCGCTTCTGCCGCGAAACAGGGACAAATGATATAGAGAGGAAGCGTTTTTTACAACTGCGTCATATGCGCAATGTACCGTTGGCCTGATTACATGTCTGGCCAAAAAGTTGCCGAAGAGACCGAAAAACAACGGTGACTCAAGGAGATATGCAGGGGATAGAGGCCACAGCACAAGGAGAAACTTTAGATCCGAAAAAATTCATTAAGAGAGACAGAGATGGAACGAAGGGGATAAACAGAGAAAACTTGCATCAGCAATCTCGCTCTACACTTGCAAATAACACGTGAATCGTGATTTATATGAACATTTAAGTATTTAGCTCGTCTCAGCTATTTTTTCCTTCGTACAATGTTTTCTTTGATCGCATTCTATTGCAACAGCCAGCCATGCATAGCGGTGAAACTTTTATTTTCTTAAGACCCACTTACTCGCTGTAAAGCCGCGTCATCGATCGAAAGACGATAAACACGGTCCTAGAACATAATTCCATTTTTTTTAACCAATAAATCCCAAGTGCAATGACTCAAAAGGAATTGTACGAAGTCGAAAATATTTTTAATCCCATTTTTGACCGATTTTATTGTTCTTCGCCGCAATCGCGCCCCGTGAATGCGTGCCCAGTCACGTGATCATGTCGATCGCGTCAAGATATCGGTGTTTCTGGCGAAAACTCCATAAGTAGAGATATAATATATAGATATAAGAGAGAGATAGAAATATTAATGTGTATAATATAAATGCGAAGCTACTTCGACAATAGGGAAATGGGAGCGAAGCCATTTGGGGCAAACTACCATTCTATCTCCCTTCGTGATGGGACTCTATATTTCCTATGTATCTACGACGAAACTCTCACACGACGACTCACACGCCACCGCGATCTTATCAATTCACGGAGTGGTTGCCTACTCAGACCGACTACCAAAGTGTCGAGCCTGTGTATAAAACATGTTCCCCTGTGTACATCGATATGAGACTTTCCACGTAAAAGTTATACGTTCAGAAAGCATTCATTATTTTCCATTGGCATAAATAGTCAGTCATTTTATCCAAAAATATTAATAATTAGGCTTTTTTTGATCATTTAATTGATTTCTTTACAATTTATTTACAATTTATACAAGAAAACCGAAGTCTCGAAAAGTTTCTTTGCAATCGGCGGTGAGAATAGGTGAAATAATGAAAAAATTACAAAAGTTTTCCAAGCTGGGGCTAAAAAGTAAAAATAAACACACAAAATCACGTTTATTTTGATTTTTCGTTACAAAGAAATGCCCATGAATCATGCTCCGTACGAAATGAAAATTGTTCGAGTCTCGGAATAAAATTTCTACCTGAAATGCCTCGTACTTGTGTTGAAAAACGTTTCGTATGTGCTAAGGCAGTTCGCGAGCACATTGTGTCTCGCGTGAGTTTCTATCCGTCCACTACCGAATTGATTCTTTCCATTAATAATCGATGACCAACATTATTTCTTCGTTTTCTTTTTTTTTTAACGCGTTTCAATGTATGGAAGTATAAATATGCAATAAATATGGAACTATATTTTTTGAAATATCGTTGAAGATCATGATTTCAGGGGTTTTTCATTGAAAGATTTTCGAGTGGCCGCATTGTTGTAGAATTTTATAGAAATTGTGATCGATTAAATAATTCGTTAATTGTGTGATCGTTTAATGAAATAATTATGGTTCGAAAAGATTTATCGTAGTCTCTTCGAGACAAAGTCGAATGTAGTTTTAAGCGGAAGATTTTTTTTTTTCAGCGATAATAATTTGAGCCTGGTTGTGTGTAGACTGGAAAAGGAAACTTGCACAAGTCTTAACGCTCGGTTAAGTAGCAACCCTTGGCGAAGGCTAAACGAGGGTAGTTAGAGCGAAGGCTCTTAGCGCGGATATAGTCCGAATTGTGGACAAAGGAGGTGGAGAGTTGGCTGTGACACAAGGCGAAAGTCTTCCTTAAATGCGATGGAGTCGTCGAGAGACTAAAATCGAGAAGTTCTGCCTTGGAGATGCGCCCAGTGTCTTATCGCGATTAACATAAATTCATAGTTTGAGGATTTAGGCCGAAAGACCTAAGGGCATCCCGAGAAGTCCTCAATGACTACGAAACGTGTCTGTGTGTATAGAAAATGTTGAACGTGTAAACGTGAGTATTCGGAGCCCTGTGGCAAGTGTGCAAGTACTTATAGAACTTTGAAAACTTTAACCTAATATCTCTGAGAATAAACATCAGAACTGAGCATTTAAACGATGAGCCTAATTGGAATCATAATGAAAATGCTGCTCGATAGAAAAAAAGAAAACAATTATTTGTTCCTGCCGCTCAAAATGGAACGAAGTAAAGCCTTTTTTGTTTATTTGTAGATTCTTAAAAATGGTGAACAAAAAAAAATGGTAAGTCGATTGTCATTTATTATTTGCTCTAGATTCTTAAAAGTATGTAGCGTGAATAAAATGCTCGCTCGAGCTACTCGTAATTGCCTTCGTGAAGGTTGCACTTTCGTGTCATATGAAAAGAGACCATTCCATAGTGCACATGTATATGTCACGTATTTTTGTTATCTGTGCATACTTTGTACTTACGATGCACATGGTACGTGCATCGTTCGCTCGTGCGGTTGTGCACTTGGCTATACAAAGGATTAATAAAATTTTCACTCGCTATAGACAAAGAGGCAAAAAGGATAAGCCATATAATAATTTTCTAACACGCCACATCACCTTCGACGATTACGCGAGAGAATATTTTATCCTGAGCTTGAAAACTCTGGAGTGGGTATCGTGGAAAAAAAATAAACAAATAATGGCACATCAAGGAAACTCGTGATAGCGATTTCTGTTGAATCTTCAAACCTTTACATTGATAAAATTCACAAAAAAACGAGAATAAAAACAAGTTCGTAAAAAAACTGCCTCCTTCAATGTTTTCCGAAACCTTTTTAGGTTCTACGCAATTCTGCTGATTAAATGTTCTCCAAATTTGACTTTTTCGTATGCCATTCTCTTTGTAATTCAAAAATGAAGAGAACCGTGTATGACAGACCGTTATTACTGCATGGGAGACTCGTTTAATGCTGAAGAGAAGATTAGGCTCGTTTTCCACCTCTTTTTGCAGGGTTTACTTTGGAAGAAACGGTAATAAGGGTTCGCGGCTGAAATTGCAGATCAAAATGTCCGATGTTTTGATTTTTCTAGTATTATCTTAACTCAGAAAACCCGGAATTAATTTCCATGATTAGCGATGAATCTTACGAATGACGAGATCTTATGAAACGATCTCGAAGTTCGTAACGATTTAATCAGAATTGTTAGAAACACGCAAATACGAAAATTGATTTTTCCGGTTGTCGATATATATTTAAAAAAATGGATGATTAATAATATTGTAAGAATGAGAATTAGTATTGAGCTGAAAAAGACATGGATAAACCGTTTGGAGTATGCGCGGAAGAGCTCAGGTGCTTCGTAGACCGTGCGAAATTCCCATAATTATTAGATGTCGAGACACAGGGGTGACTGGGAAAACCGCCCTCTATGCCACCCACTGCTTCTCGCTCGGCCTCTCTCGTTTGGAATCCCTTCGCCGATCGCCCTTCTCACCCTGGTACTTCGCCGACAGCAGCAGTAGCAGCACCGCGGGTACGGTTGGTCGGCGCTTTGCTGGAGCGCACTTATCCTACGAAATTCGGGGGAGGTTTGCCCCGGCACAGGATGCAGCCTCACAGGGCACTTTCTCTCTCTCGTTCTCTCTTTCTCTCTCTCTTCCTCTCTCTCTCTCTGTTTCTCTCTCTCTCTCTCTGTTTCTCTCTCCATCTCTCTTTCCCTTTCACTTTATCGCAAACTCGAACTGCAGCTATGGGGGAGATGCATAGAGAGGGGTGGCGACGGCGACGAGGTGGTGCAGTCGGTTGCCATGGAAACTCATCGACACTGGACAAACCTACCCTCTTTCCAACGTTTCGAATACTCATTTCAGGCTCTCTTCGTACCACGTTCATCCTAATGCCGGACAACACAAGCTTCAGGAAAGGACAACGAAAGCATCATTTCCTGAGTCAAAATAATACGATGGATTATTGTCGATTATTTCACTCCCGATCATATTAGCTCGACTTCTTCTTTTTCACGGCTATTTCTATTTGTCTTTTTTTTTTGTATATCGCTATGGAGAAGAGTGGAAAAAAATCCATCACCTACGTCTTTGCAAGAATCTTGAGTTTCTTGGACGAACATTAATTATTGTTTGACCCCATCGAGTGACATATGAACCGGTCCACGTTACAGAGCAATCGTTTATTTTCTCATAACTTGTTACAATTGAATCGATGAATTCGATTGAGAAGATTTTTGAAAGTATTGTGGAGATCTTATTCAGAATGAAATCAGTTTATCAATCGAATCGATTTATAGATGAAAATCTTATGTGGGTTCGAGTAATTATTAATTCTTTCCAATCCAACTCATTAAAATGATGCAATTCTTGGACAACAAACTGGGCAATGCTCGTGAAGTTGGTGCGAAAAATCTCGAAGCCATTATTGGCCTTCGGCCAGCTGTTGACGATTCGTCAGAAATTTTAAACTGATTCCGAAGCATTGTCAACTTTTTTGATAAAAATTAAAACGATTGAAAATTAAGTAATTGCTCATCGTCGATTAATGGAACAACCCCTCCAGCACTTGGTGCAAGGGCTTGGAAACGCATTCTAATGACAACATAAAATATCTTCCATATTCATCGAAGGCGCGGTCACTTGAAATTTCGTCATCTCTGTACAAAGAACTCGACTTATTACTTACGATGAAGCTCATGATACCGCGCCTCGAAGGGAAGCATCATCAGGAGTGAAGTATACGACGATGCGTGAGAATACCGTTAAGAGTCTCGAGAAGTATGTTTTATACGAACGATTATATACATTTATATCCGTTTTACTTAACAAATTAAGGCACGGATCTGGGCGTAGGTTGAAAAGTTCTGTCATGGGTTCTCAGTAAGAGCTCCGATGACAGCGGCACACCCTAAGTCACGGGTCACGCGAGATAGCAAGAGGAAAAGAGAACGAGAGAGAGAAGAAAAGACATAAAAGATGAAAGGAGCAAGAAAAAAGATGAGGAGACGGATAGGACGTAACTTTGAGTCAACGAACCCTTCATATTTGAGATCCTTGATGTTCCCTTCGGTAAAATTATACATGGAAAGCGCCATGTTATTAAGAGCCTAAATTGTAAAATACACCAAGTTAACCAACCGTAATTATTTAGTATTTTCAACATTATCCTGCTGCCCTTTCTTGCAATTCTTACGTCAAGAAAATTTTCAAGACGTATTCAATAATTAGTGATAATTTAGTGTTACGAGGAAATCGTGGTGAACTTTTCCACGTCAATGTGAAAATTCTTCACCGAACTTGATAGCATTTCGTTCAATTAATGGATCCAACTGTTTATTATTTTCTAATAAAAAAACAGATAATATTTAACGAATTATTTGTGTGACAAGGATTATTCACTGTTTCTATCAATCGACAAAACCCTGAACAACCAAAAAATGCCTAAAAAGATTTTTCACTCCGCACCAAACCGCTGAAAAAGTGAAGCAATACTGTCACTGCACTGTAATCTTTTTGTCTGTCACTTCAATTCTTCCATTGCCTTTCCATTTGCTTAAAAATCCAAAAAAAAAAAAATAAAGCAACTGCATTTTTGGTCAAAAGTGATCTGCAGTCCCCAGGATTAATCTGGACAAATGTGTCCAATTGTTCAATTGCTTGTAAATATATACTTGATGTAGACTGAATATTGATGTTAGTGTATAGGAATCTCATGCAGTAACCATGCAGTCAAACGGTCGAGTGATAATGGCATTATAGGAGTGTGATCGAGGAGGGAGTGATAGAGGGGTTGAAAGCACATACCCCGGTCATAATATAGCTTCACAAGGCTATTTGGCACAGTGACCCCCTTCACACGGTACATACAACGGACCTACACGAATTGGCGGTCATGGAATGATCACATGTGCCGCTTGTCAACAGGCACGTATGAGATCACCTATGCACATGCACCAACAAACATACACGCACACAGACACATGGAAACAACAACAGAAACGTCGCTATATACGAATATAGTCAGAGGTCATACATGTATACAAAGGTATAGAGCTAATGCATGACTATTCGTCAGGGTCGTCGTCGGGATTCGGAGAATGTGTGGGTGTGTGAGAGAGCGAGAGGTGCATAAGAAGACATACAGACAGGCAGACAGACAGACAGAGTGAAATGAAGGGGTAGTTGGACTGGATCTATGTACTACGGTCTCTAACACCAGCAGAAACTAGTATCATTGCTCCAGCGAATAGTGCGAGAGAGAGAGAGAGAAGAAGAGAGAGAGAGGAAGAGAGAGAGAGAGAGACAATTTGCTTTCCAAATGTTTGAGAGCACGTGGCAGTGTTCATGTATAGGTATTAGGTATTAGCTATCGATACCAATCAAATACCGAAGATTCTGAGGCGTCCCAACTACAGACACGTTCCATGCGAGCAACGGGAGCCCATAGCCTGTTGCTCCGAGGGCAGAGAGTAAGCTCCATCATCCCCCTCTGATCGCAACACGTTGAATCTTCCCGTAAAATGTATAGTTGTAGAGATATAAATACACGGACAGGTGCTTGATCCGGATACAGGTGAGCAATCTCTTCCGCGGACCACCAATGTCCCAGCTATTTGTGGAATTCGGAGCTATGTCCACATCCAAATAGTTCTGATCTCCGTTCGATCTCTGCTGTGGGACAAACTCCGGAAAATCATTTCTTTGGATGCCAGGGAGTTGGAGAAAAATCTCATCGAATGCATTTCCTCTCGGACTTTTTCCATCGCCCGGGACTCTCCTAGAGCCATTTTATTTTTCGTTAGTTTAACTACTTCCAGAGACTAATTTGATGGTAAACCCTCTGTAAATATCTGTTTATACACACGAGCCTATTTTCTCTCGTCGACGATTAATGCCAGAATGTGCACTGAACGGAATCTCGTACATTCTAAATTCGTATTAGTTATCAAAGCCTTTCCAATAATTTTCTGCATAATTTTATGCACTAATTCTCCCGAGTTACATGTGTTATACCACACCGCCATGGATAATGTAATAATTGATATGTGCACCTACGAGAACCCAGATTACAACCAAGAGAAGGGCTGGTTTGCCAAAGCTACATGCCTGTTGCGTACTCCGTTTATGTACCATGCCACGCATTACGTTCCATGTATTTTATATATATATAAATACACATATACACCCATATGTATTACATATGTTGTTGTATTAACTGTCGGTACATGAAACTCATCCATGAATCCCTTCATTTCGGTATGAATGTATAGAACATCGTGAGTTTCCGTCTCGACTGTACATGCACTATCATACGAATTGTATTGTAGTTAACCATGTACATGGTTTATTAATTTGCCAGTTATTGTTCAAAAGGTTTTTCATTTTTCATTTGACGCAGATCGAATATTTTATTATTTCTTTTTTTGTTTATTGTTCCTGACGGATTTTATGTACGTGCCCATCCCATTATTTCGCGGATTTTCCCACTTCGTTGTTCCTGTTCACCTTGCTTCGGAAACTATGAAGAATCCGGCCGATACAGATGGCTGTATTTTTATTGCGTTTCTGATGATCAGCACCATGGGAAACTCATGGTCTTCTGGTCAAGGATTGACCACAGTTGGGTCTGATGAACTTTGGGGATTGCTGGAGCCAAACCATGGGGCCATCGCTGTCGGTTGCAAATTCGAATAATTATTACTGTGACTTTCTGTACCGTGTGCATCGATTTGAAAACATCGAAGTACATATGGTGATCGATATGTTAAACAAAGTCCTGCTGGCATTTGATGGTCAGTGGATCGTTCAATGAGAGAGAGACAAATGATATATCCCTCGCGTCTGAATACGTGGGACCCATCAATTTACTAGCGACTATACCCAGTAGATTCCTACGCGTAATAGCCTTAATGAAGCGCCGTTAACGGTTTGTATTGGAGAAGTCAACGAATGGCGACAGAGTGTCATAATCCAGATCAACGTTTGATGATGAGTTAAATTAGTTTTGGCAATCAGGCTTTTTTCAAGGCCTCGGTTACGCAATCATTACATAATTTTCGAAACTCATTTCGGCGGTCTCTGAATCGTTTCATTGCAGATTCATAAGTTAGGAAAAACTTTGTCAAATTTGTCAGCACATTACACGGTGACGTTAAGCTACGTATCGATATATTGACAAAAAAATCAAAGTTATCCAGGATAAATGGTCTTTCAGCGCAGAAAAGCCCAGCGAAATTTGTTTTGGAAATGTGGGAATGTGGCGGAGTAGCCTGTCCTCGGTCCGTAACTGGTGGAGCTTTAAAAAAAATCGCGTCACAATACATATGGATAAATAAATAGATATGCTGAATGAAAAGCAGTAACTGGACGGCATACCGGTGGCTGTTTTCACCCTCGTTCACCAATCGATCGTGTGTTTATTTCCACAATTAGGCGAGCCATAATACCATTATCGGAGGGTGGCATGAGAGAGAGAGAGACGCGAGAGAGAGAGAGAGAGAGAGAGAGAGAGAGTGCGAGAGAGAAATAGTCACATAGTACATTGCTGAATGTATATCTGTCGAGTTATCGAGAGGGAACACACCCCCGCTCACGTATACATTCAACCCCTACCCAAGCACGACCCTGACACACTGTAACCCTGACCCTGATAATCCTCTTGCCGAGATGGCGAGAGAAGGGGTGTTCAATGCAACGTAGGGACATCACGAGCTCATATACAGTGCGTGTATCAATCGACAAACCCAACCAACCCCTCTGTCGCAATACTCAACGCAATGTTATAACAGAACTTCGGTTACAGAACTGTCGCTTCGGTTTAACTCGAAGCCCATCGGTGCTAAATGCCAAGGT
This sequence comes from Campoletis sonorensis, assembly GCA_013761285.1. Taxonomy (NCBI): domain Eukaryota; kingdom Metazoa; phylum Arthropoda; class Insecta; order Hymenoptera; family Ichneumonidae; genus Campoletis; species Campoletis sonorensis. The sequence goes on from JACEOJ010000085.1 coordinate 1,014,730, forward strand.
TCAGTGGACTAGACAGTGAACGAACGGACCAGAGAGAAAAAAAGAACACGGTGAAAATGTGTCTTCTTGGATTATCGACCGAAGTTTAAATGGTTCACCTTTTCAGGTGATTCAATGATTCATTGATCCATTGAATGACGTCCAATGATGTTTGTTCCATTATTTTTTACGTCGACATTGAGCAAAACAGTATCAAAGTCCAGGTGGTGAAGGTGAATTCTGTCATCAATCCGTCTCAGGATTCTCCGTCTCATTGAACTGCTCCGTCGTCTTCTGCTATTAAATCAAACCCGTCGAATCTTTGGTGCCTTGAGGTATCGTGATATTAAGGTATTTGTGTCTATACGAATAGTTATGACAGACCAGAAAACCGTCAAGGTTATTGGAGGATAAAGATGGTCCTACTGCGATAGGACAACCTATAAGATAGTTTTGTTTCAACGCCAATTCTTATCTTCATTAGGATCTCAGACTCCCTTCGGGACGCTTATGCATACCCAGAAAGTCCAGTTGTAGCCCCTCCGAGGACGCTTTACGTATAGAACGATGCACGTAAGACTGAATTAGTCTCATCTACCTTCGCTATGTTACATGTACATACGAAAGAGCTTAACAGAAGCTCAACTGTTTCCTTGTTGGACAAACTCCAGAACTATAAATGTTGGGGCAGGGTACTCCAATCGACTATAATTTTCCACATCCTCCTTTTCTTCTCCACTTAATGGTAAGTATGTTACACCGACGCCTTCAATGTTATATCAATGCCAAATACTCGTAACTGTTTATACGAAAAGTTAAAAATCTGCCGAAAGAGCTTATTCATTCAAAAAATCGTCAAAGATTCAACAGAGGGTTGTGTTCCTTACATAAATAATTATTGCTGAATCTATTTTTTATTAATTTTACACACTCATAAAAATGTAATCAATAAAGACTTCAGTTTTCGGGACTGAACGCAACTTTTTTTAGAGTCGCTGTTAGTCGAATCGAGATAATTTCCCATAAGAGGAAAATAGATGGGACATTCGAAGTTCGACATAAAAAAGATTAAGTGCAAGATGGTAGATGACTTCAGGAAAATATGAAACCCCGATGTTTCGACAGCTGGCGCGTGGGCGCTACGTGGAGGAGCATTTATGTCTGAGATCGATTTAATAGCTTCTTCATCTTCTCGACTCATCATATGAGGCGGTGGCTCCCCAACTTATTTAACTGCCATAACAAAAGGAGAAGAGGGTCGACGAAAAAGAAGAAAAGTTACGCTCGTGCGTTACCTGGCTCTGGCATCTTTTCTGGGGCACGACCGATGGAAACGGGGTCTGGGGTTGCATCGATAGACAGAGTGCTGTCCGATAATTCGTCCGTTTAGAAATTCTCATCGTTTGGAGGTTGAACGGAATTGAACGGTTGGAGAATAAAATGAAAAGTGCCAGAGCCGTTTCCATAAAAAGTCGAAAAGACATCAAAATAATAATCTCGAAAGACGAAAATCCTCCACGATTTAGAAAACTTCGTTAGAAAACTTAAAAAAAAACGTTCTCAACGGAGTTTTCCGATCAATTAATCGAATTAAAATAAAAATCAAATTATTCACTACATGCAGTCACCCTGTAGAAAAAAAAAATACAAATTTGGACGGAAATAGTCGGCACGTGGACGACACGGGGCTTCTGTATACAAATTTACCACAAAGTACGACGGTGAAGAGCACGCACGCGGAAATGAATCGTTAAGAAAACGGCTCAAGCGTTAAAGACACATCCGAATCTAGAAAGAGAGAGAGAGAGAGAGAGAGAGAGAGAGAGAGAGAGAGAGAGAGAAAGAGAGAGAGAGAGCAAAGAGTGCGTGATAAGTAACGACAAAAACCTTGAGAGAGCGTGCTGGTATGAAAAAAAGGTGAGTAGCGTGGGGTGCACATGCGGGGGGGCCGGCAGGCCACCGGAAAGCCTATAGTAACGATCACTGGGTGCGCTCACCGTGACCAAGACGTTTGTCTTTAGCTTGGATCATCGAAAGGTCCGGATGTACTTTCATGTATATAGTTACATTTTAATGGTATTGTCAGGGGGTCGCGACTTTCTGTCTGTTTGCTTCGTATCTGGGCCTTTTACAACGTCACTTTTTGTCCCAACGGACAACCGCAGTTCTTGATGCATAAACACACATCCAGAACCGTTAAGACAATAAAAAACGAGAGTAGGCACCTACGCTGAGATTTTAAAAATCAGGGCCACCAGCTGACAGTTTTTGAGACAGAAAAAAATCAGAAGACAGAAGGGATCTCTTTCGATATCATTTCACGTTCTTTTGTCGACATTCGTTTTCGTATATCCCGTGGATTTATCGAAATATTATGAATTCACTGTACAACCCTTCCTCAGAGAATGCTTTGCCGCGTGAATCCAGGTTCATTGGCAACTTAATAATTCAGAGAATTCGATCAAATGAATTTGAATAGTACAGAGGGCGTAGGAAGCAAAACTCCCGGTAATACGTATAAGCAGGACGAGATCGAATGTCGTCTGTATCGAGGAGTAGTATTCAAAAGGCTATTTTGTTGCTCCCGACAAGTGATTGTCCGGCGGAAATCATTAAACTTAAACTTGAAATGAAATGTAACCGATAATTTAGCATGCTATTAACCTATAGGTATATATTAAAGAGAATAGAAAGAGGGAACTTTGACTCTCTATGAGGAAAGCTTTCAGATGTCAGTAGCAATTCGCCTCGTTAGGAGGAGTTGGACAGCAGAATGTAATCGTACGAGAGTTAACATCGATTGCTGGACCTTTCGAAATATAACTACGCATTCATCCCTGTACCGGAACGATGCAAATAATTTTTCAATCGCATCGACTAAACAATTTGTTGTAACCCCAAAACCCCCACAATAAGGTAATTAGTGACTCTATGCAAATTTTAAGTTTCCTTCAAATTTAATAACATTTTTTCGCTACTTTTTCTGGTTTTTCAGATTTTTTATTATCAAATGTTCACCAAGTTGACTTTTTCGTAAATCATGCTCTCTCGTTTATAAAAAAACTGAGAGAAAAGTGTGCAGAGCCTTCAATAGCGATCTCGAAAAATCGATCAATAATTAAAAGTGTCTTAGTCGTCTTTGATGTTTTATTTATTTATTATTATTCCGATGCAAAAAGACGTTAAGTTTAGAAAAAGTTGCACCCAAGTTTATGAACTGAAAATACGAAAGAAAAGAGTGATCGTGAAAATGCAATAGTGACTTTAAAATAATGTAAAAAAACAATTTTTATTCGATAAGATGAAAAAATGAGATTGACAATCGACAAAAGCTTCTGACTTTGTAAACAGAAATATGGATTAAAGTGATGTGGAATATCCAATAGAGGACTTTAGTCAGACATGAAAGAGACAAATACTTTATAAAAGCGTGTGGAGGCGAAGACGAAGGTTTTGCTGACGAATTTATACAGCAATTTCGAAACAAAGAGAAAATTAGCTATCAGATACAACGTGGTGGTTAAAGGGTTTAATTCCAATGGTCAAAGAGAAATAAGAGAAAAGCTCGATTCGTACATTAAATAAGAATATATTTCGTCGTATCGCCGGGATGTGGCGTATATTTATATTTACATGGGATCAAGAGACACGACAGAGTCTTTTCATTCATTTAAAATGAATGAAAACACATATATTTGGGACTGTGTCCCACGACGAAACGAGTTCAGGAAAACCCTTCGTTCTGTCTTGTGACAAGAAACATTTTCATTATGACCAGATTCTCACATTCCAAAAAAATAAAAATAATCTCAGAAAACAAAAAAATCATAAAACACGTGAGTTGTGGGTTTTGGCGAAATATTTAAACTGATTGCCCGATCAGCTAAATCACCAAATTAAATTAAATTAAAATATTAAATCATCAAATTATTAAATTAAACTAAATTAAAGCTAAAATGTAAATTCGCAGACATTGATTGGAGACCTTGGAGAACATCCATGAGCCAACCTAACCCTGTATATTTCGTACAAATTTATATACAAGCACTTCAAAATCCTATGGGGATTATACCCTTAGGAGTTTTCCTTGAGATCGTCGAAGTTCCGACGAGGATCTGTGTAACTCAATGGAGTGGTCTTCAAGATCAGATCTGATAAGATCCGAAGACCGTACTTACTGGCGAGACTCATATCCGAGATAACGACGAAGTATTAAGATAATAACCATACGTTACTAATGAGACGTAAGAGTGGCAATGAATGCAACGTTTTCTTGATTTCAAAGAAAAATTAAACAAACTTTTCATATTATTTTTATTCCCTAATCTCCATTCTTTATATTTTTTGAATGAAGATTTTAATGAACGATCAACAAAATATTGCATAAAAAAAATGCTTGCCAAATTTCACGATATTTGAGATGATTATTCAGAATTTATTAATAAATTAATTATCATGGCTCCAATAAACAAATTTCCGACAAATTATTCTTTACATTTTAGGCATAAATGCATCAAATATTCTTGGACATAAAAATTTCGAGACCAAAATTTGATTCGTCGTAATAATTGTATCTCCTTAATCCTGATTTAAAAAAAATCTCGTTCTTTTTTTCTTTAATTATATAAAAAAGGCTTAAATTTGTATACACGAACCAACTCATCAATGAAAAAGTATGCGAATGTCTCTTTGCATTAGGTGAACTGATATAAAATCGCACGTAACCGTGACGCGATGGAAAGACCGTTGTGGCTGTCATGGGCCGATAGATGGACGCCCTACCGATTTCATTCCACCTTCCAATTCCCCTCGCAGCCTGTTTGCCCCGCTCGCCAACCTCCTCTAACCGAAGCTGACGTGTCACAGTCATCCCGGTTCGGATCGCGCTCTCCATCGTATTTCTATCTCGCTTTCTCTTTTTTCACATTCTTCTTTTTAGTTTTCTTCTTTTTTGCACGATGGCCATGGGTTTTTGCTTTGCGGATTTTTTTGCTCAAGCTTTCGTTGCTACAATGTATCGTCCGGATTCTCTCGTTCTCTTACACACGCAGCAGGCTTACTCCATTTCTCTCTTTCTATCGTTACGCTTCTGATTCACTTGAACTCCTCGTTTTCTAGCATATACTGGGCACGAGGTTTGTGAACAAATAAAAAGACTTTTTCTATAAAGTGTCATTAGAAAACTGTTTTTTAAGATATTTACCATTTTTTGGTAGAATAAATAAATTCAAAACATAAAAAAGTTTGAAAAACGTTGCTACAAGCCCATCGAACAAACTTTTGACTTATTATAAATTAAGCCTCGAATAAAACGCCTTATTTTGAGGAATAGAAACTTTTTACTTTTTTTACATGGTGTTTACCATCAAACCACCATGGTACACCGTATTTTTTGGTAAAATAAATCAATTGACAACACAAAACCTTTGAAAAACGTTGCTACAAGCCCATCAAACTTTGTACTGATTATAAATTTAATGAAGATGCGAATAAAACTCGTTTTTAGGTGCATAGAATTTTTTTTACATTATTCACGTTTTTACGGTGGTTTCATGGTGCTGGTAGATACGTTATTTGTATATAATATGTTTACGATCGTGTGCAGCAGCACTACATCATCTCTAAATAGATCGGCAGAGCTACAGCAGCGTAGCATAGCATCGCAGCACATCCAAGCTTTGTAGAGTGTGGTAGGGAGCATAGCGTGCGTTTCCCCTCCTCTCCTGATATCTGTGCCCCACTTTCTGGCACATAACTAAACAAGCAACAAGTGACCTTGAAATCTGCAAACAAAAATACCTGATTGAGTATTGGTAGCGAAACCTCTATTGGATTGCATACACCGGTACGTTGTCGATGCTCATCATTAGTCAGACAAATATCCAAACATCCAAAGTATTTGTTCCTGTGAAATTTATAAGGTAAATTGATGCTATGAAAAAAAATGACGAAAAATTGAATGAAAAAACAAAAAATTTGGAGCTTGGTAATGTTTAAACCAAAAAAAACACCCCAACAATAATGAACGGCCAGAACTTTCAAAGGTGGACAGCCAATTCGAGAAAAGTGATCGAAACACTTAATCAATTTGCCTCAATATTTTTTTTTAGCATAAAATGTTTTTCGTATGCAATAATGGAGTCTAATTTAAGAAATTCCCTTAATTCTTTGTGAACGACGAAAATTATGTGCATTTGATTATGAAAACTCTAAAGAAACGAGAAGTTATGTAAATAAGAGTGTGAAAAAAAATGAAAATTCGAAATTGCTCGTTTTTTTTCAGGGGTTATTTTGGACCCCAAATTTAATTTATTCTACTTCAACGTGAAATCTCGTAATTTCTTTTGATGCTGTGAAGAATATTAAAAATAACATCAAAATCTTCGAATGACAGGAGAATTCATAGCGAAATTGTAATAAGAACGAAATAAAATTGAAAAGAGAAATAGACACATAAACAAAATAGAAAATAGAAAATAGTAATGCGGAGATAGGAGAAGAGATATCGAATGTCTTTTACTGCCTCTGGAATATATAGACTGTTCGAGCGGCGGAGAAGCCTCAGCAATCTCTCTAACCGCGATTGCGGCTCGTTTAAAAAGCAACAAGTGACTCTAAAAAGTGTGCGGGTATAAAAATGCCGACGGTTGATCGAGAGCTTCGCACCGAACTGCTGCTGCTGTTGCTCTCGCCCCCTCCGTGCTTTCGCTTCTGCTGCTTCGGCGGACGAGGGAATATATACGTGAAAAAAAGGGGTGCACAGGGGAAGAGTGATTGGGTAAGCGAGCCTTGGGGTGAGTGAACGAACGAGTATAGAGAGGAGCAATTGACGGAGGGAGAATACGTCGTCTGAGGGACACTGACACGAGTCAGAAAGTGAACGTGATAGAGAGAGAGAGAGAGGAAGAGGAGAGAGAACAATGTGATTCGAATCGTTCTTCTCCGTATATGACCAGTTCGATCGAGGAGACGAGAAAAGTCCATAAGTCATAACACACTTTCGTTACTTTCTATTTGTTTTTTTCTTACCCTTTTTCTTTTGGCCTGTACCTGATGACGATTTCAATATGAGATTCGGATTCTTCGGAATCCCTGTAAAACCTCGAGCACCAAACATATGGTAAATTTGAAACAAGATCGAGAAATCATGAAAAAAACGACGTCAAGATCGATAATCAGGTCAAAAGACAAATAAATATCTAGATGAATGATTTTCGATTTCAAATTCTTCGATAGAGGTCCAAATAAAATCAATTAGCAGTTTAATCGAATAAACCGAAGAAATATTAGTTCACTTTGTGAGAATATTGTTTTGACAAGATTTGAGTTTCAAAACGTTCGCTAACCATGAATATTTATTTCGATGGATTGCCCATCATGGTCATGGGTTTCGTAAAAAACTTTGGCGTCTATAGCTTCGCGCCAGTCTTTCAATGATTTTTTGACAGCTCCCTACAGTATTCGCATAGAAAGAGAAGTTTCCCATTTGGAAGGTCAAACGAAGGAGAACGAGGAGATGGTATTTGCTCGCGAATGAGATGGGGTTGGGAAGGGGAATTCTACGGAGATGGTAAAACGTACAGGGGGGATGGGTTAGCCCCCATCCCTCGAATCTTAGTTCTCATATCAGCCACCTAAGCAAGAGCTCGCCACTGTCCAGTAAACCCTTTCACTAACACACACGAATCCCACAACCTCTAAGCAAACCCATACACTCAAACGTTGCATGTGTTGAAGACGGTTTTTCTTTGCTGTACTAACACCCTCGTGGCTACCAACACAAACTCGTGCGGGGGGCACGGATCACCTCTCGCTTTCTCGCACGCTCGACCAATACACCCTCATCGACACTAACACAACCCCCATGACCCCAGCACCACGACAGCATTGAACCTCGGTCTATGTTTATGGTTATTCTTGTCTTTGTTTTCCATTGCCCGAGGGGTCACCCTTTCTCTGTATTGTTTTATTTCTATCTCAAATTTTTCAAACTATTAGAAACCTGATCGTTTTTTTTTCTTCCTTCTGCTCACCTGTCACGCGTTGTGTATTTTTAGCTTGCACTTTCTTTTTGATCCTTCTTCGATCGCAAACACCCCTTGGAATTTTTATTCAACGTTCTTTGGCCTTGGAAGAGGATAAATATCGACAGCAGACTAAGCGTTATCAGTGCAAGTGATAAAACAATTATTTTATTGAAGATTTTGAACGAAAGTTGACGTTCTATGGTTAAATTGTTATTCTTAATTAGCTTAGTCTAAAAAATCGATAAATTTTCAGTTTTTTTTATTAAGATCGAGAGATCGAACTGTATCGATCGAGAATATATTTCAAAGGAAGATTATTCGATGGAATTTGAACGAAAATTGAACCAGATTGTGAGATGAGGACTGATCACTTTTTTTCTGACGAATTTTAATGAAAACTAGTCAAGATTATCCCAAATTTCAATACAAATTTCGTCACTTGAAAACAAACTTTCCTAATTTCACAAATTCTTTTAAGAGTAAAGAAAAAAAAAAAAGTATTGTTGATCGATTAACCGGAATTTGAACTCGTAAGCAAGTCAGCGAAAGCGAAAAGTGTGAAAAGAATTTCCGAGTGGTGAACCACGGACTTTATGAGGAGTGATAAAACAAAAAGGCATAAAAGTGAAAAACGCATGAACCGCTCGATCTTAATACCACAAGCTCACACGTACGTAAGGTTACATCATCCCCACTTCGCGCCTCTTTGCTTTCTCCAACCGGGTCTCTAGCCTCCCTTATCGCTGGACGGTCCCTCTATCTTGCTCTCTGTCCGGTTTGTGTACATACATCTCACGAATACAGTTCAACGTGGACCACACGAGGTTACAAACACTACTACGTCAGGGTGGTCGCCGATATATGTGAAGGAAAAGCTCTTGGTTGTATACCTGTACTGCGGATGCTCCAGGAAGGATCGAGAGGGACGGGGGGGAGGGGAGATTTTGCCTGAGAACGTTTAGGAAGAGAGGGAGACGAATAGGAATGAATTAAGAAAATGAGAGAGAAAAAAAAAGAGAGAGAGAAGGTATCTCAAGAAAAAACGAGTAGAGGAGCGTTGATGTAAAAAAAAAAAAAAAAAAAAAAAACAAAGTTGGTGAAGTCATGTAAGTTACGCCGTTTTGGTTGAAAACAGCTGATGCACATTCTTTTCGTAGTACGACGTCATCGAGGCATTGGGAGGGAAAGTCTGTTGGTCTTTCTCGGTCGGCATGGGACAGAAAGAGAGGGGAAGAGGAGAGTGGAGGCAGGGGTTAGAGGGTGAGGTAGTAAGAGAACGAAGTAGAGGGAGAGGAAGAGAGAAGGTGAAGCAAGAGCTTATCAGATTGAAATCCTATTTCGTCTCTCTCATTCGGACGTTTAAGCTGAAAGCTCGAGCTCCTTTGGATGCTGCTTGCCTCTTTCTCTCCTTTGGTTGTCAGCCCTTGTTTCTAAGGGATATACACACATACGATAGAAAGTCCGAGCGAGGTCGCGGTTTGGTGAGACTAGTTCGCTTCTCTTTTCTTCCCTCGCTCTCTCCAACTCGTTGTAAAAGTGACAAACCGGAACGCTCATCGATTCTCTCTCTCTCTCTCACTCACTCTCGCGCTATCTTTCCCGCTCGCCCTCGAGCTTTTTGCATTCGTTCTCTCTTCGTACTCTCATATAACGCCGCGCAAGGCATTCACCGGCTATATCGCGTCCCCACCGCGCTCTGCGCACAGCAGCATCGCAGCGTCAGTTTCTCTTCTCACTCGCCTTCTACCCCTCTCTCTCTCTCTCTCTCTCTTTCTCTCTCAGTCCCCACTTCCTTCGGGACGATAGAGACACGATATCGTCGCAAGCTTCCTGTAGGATCAGCTTCTCTCTTCCTCGCTTACTCTGTATGTGTATCCTTGGCTAATGAAAGTGTCTTTTTCCCACTTTTACAGAGCTTTCTCAACATTTATCTTTCCCTTTCGCTCCTTGCGCGCGCCCCATCAATTCCTCCTTTTCTATTCCACCCAGCTTCTTGTACTTTCCCTTACGTGTAGTTGCTCCGCAATTCAGATAGAAACCTTCCGAATATCCCCCTTTCTTACTCTCCCTCTCGCTCTCTCTTTCTCTCTCCCTCGCTCTCCCTCATCCAGCCATTCTCTCCTTCTTCTTTCTCTCCGTGTTACATTCCTTCTCGCTCGTACTCAAAGGTCTTTCGTGACTTGCGCAAGCTTGCGATAGTAGACCACAGGGGCGCCACTGTACGGGCAAGAGGGGCCACCGGCTGCTGGCTGGCGCGTGGTCTCCGCTACAGCATCCGCGATCTTCTCCGCCTACGCGAGAGACCGGCCACCACCGCCAGTGCGCCCGCAAGCCCGCAAGTTCGCGCGACTCGACGCGCACCGTGTGCAACGCGCGCACGAGGCACGATAAACGTAGAGAGCGTGCAGCGAGAGGTGGTTTGTATGTAACCCCTTAACACGAGACAGGCCGCTTTTTACCCCCGAGTTACGCGGCGACTAAGGACATATTAAGAAAACGGGAGAACGCCTCAGAACAAACGGAAAAAAAAAATTCATAAATAAAAAATACAAAAAATTACAACAACAAAAAAAAACTAAAAAAAAAAAGAAAAAAATCTGAAAAAAAAAAATAAATTTAAAACTATGTAAAAAGTATTAAGTGACAAAAACAAAGGGTTTAATCGTGATATAAAACGTAAACAACTGCGCAACAGGAAGGGTTAGCGCCGCACCTAAACAACAGACGGAAAAACAGTGAGTTTTTTTTTTTAATCAATCGAAACCGGTTGATCAAGAAGCCAGGATTCAACGGAACGTCCTCCTCGTCGTCTTTCTCGTCCTCGTTCTCATCTCAAAGGCATCAAAGCCAAGCTGAAAGGGTGAGTAAAACGCGGCAGAAATTCAACTTGAATTTTAACTTTCGTTTATCCCGTTCCCTGTACTTTCTTCCCTCGCACCACGTTCTCCAGCTTTTCATTTCTTTCGACTCTTTGCCTTAACCTCGCTTTGATAGGATTTGACATTTCGTCCGTTACAGAGAGTTAGGTCATTTAACAGAAACAGTGGATGTAAAAAAAAAAAAACAAACTGCGATACAAAGACTCTCAGTGATGCGTGTTGAAATTAGTGACCAAAAGGTGTGAATGGTGTGTTACTGTGAATGGTGACCGGCATTTGGATATACTACTGTAAACACAAATAACCCAGCTCACCTGCAGTTCGCGATTGTTGGATATTCCGTAACCCGCGCCAATGACCGATGATCATGAGATTTACGAAGGTTCTTAATAACAAATGGTGCCAATCTACGAATTTTCAATATGTTTACGATAATAACAACGCGCTCACGAGCACGAATCTTGTGAATAAGGTATTCATTGAGTGATGTTAGTTCCAATCAACAAATAAACTGTCACATTTCAAACAATGAATTAATCACTATTTTCAATAAAATCAAGTTTTTCAAATGATTATCATTGCTCTCGAGTTGCAGACATAAACAAGAAAACAAATGGATCCAATTTTAAATGATTATGGTATCAATTGAATGAACGATAATATTGATCTTGATTTTAACAAGACGCTGATAAAGTGATTTATTTATTAATGGATTGTGTCAAATTTTGCTAAAATCGAATCTTTGTCCGAAAAGGGTTTCTGGACCTAAAAAAATATTTTTCTTGTTTCAATTTCTCAAACAATAATAAAGCAGTAAATTTTTAACTTCAATTGAAAATATGGTCCAGAAAAATTCAGTCACATGACTTTTTCAAATACACGATAACAGTGTCACATTAAATTAACCGGTTGAATTGAAATACGAGATTTTTCTCCGTCGGCTAATAAAAATCTATCACATTTTAAAGCAAAAAAAAATATATTAATTACAAATTTATGCTCCATTTCTAAGCATCACGAAATTTTCATTATTTTTGAGTCTTGGTGCAATCGCAAAGTGTGAAGTCAACAGAAACATGATTTTTTTATCTTGTTTTTTTTTTTTTAGTTGCTTAGAAAATATCGCGGTTTGCAGTAGTGGTAGCTTGTAGTGGTCAGGCATTTGAAGACCGGGCACTCGGACTTTTCTTCCGTCGGCAAATATCTGACCCTCTCATCCACTCGTTCAAATATTTTTTTTATTTTTATTTCGCACAAAATCATGGTTAAATACTGTGACACTGTCATGTGAAAAAAATATATAAAAATGTTGCCCATTAATCGTGATAAAAATGTCAATTTAAAAAAAGTTCGACATTCCGGTGTTTTTCGATTTTTTTATCTATTGCACAAGTTTTTTGAAATAGTGATGCACTCGAACAAAGTTTCACGCGATATCAATAAATCGAGAAAATCAAAACACCGTTTAGAAAAAAGAAAAGAAGAGAAAGCTCGAAAGTTTGAGCACAATTTAGCAAGAACTCAAACTTTTCTCAAGTCTTTTGAAAAAGTACGTAAAGTCAATGAGATCTCAAATATTTTCGTTTGCTGAAAAAACCTATGGTGATGGGCTCTCAACTTAATTGCTTTTAGAAAATAAAATCAACACTCTTAAACATTGTAAACTAAATAAACGTTCACTTCAAAACCTTATCTCCGACCGATGAAAATTTTTCTATCATTTTCGTGAATTCAATCACTGATTCGTTGTTTGACATTTCGGGAACCACGCGTCAAACTTTTTATAAATAAACGAAACGAAGTTGAATAAAAATTGAAGAAATCGAGTAGATTTTTGTTAGCAACTATTTTCACGAGTAACTTAACCGAAGTTTTGAAATGAACTAAGATCGTGGCGAATATTATGAGGACGATGATGAGAACTCGTATTACCGGTAAAACTTGTCTGCACAGTTGTTACGTTGCACAGGAGGAGGGTTGAAAAAGTGGGAACTTGACGATCCGGATAATGGTGTGAAAATGCGATGGTTTTATGAAGACCAACTAGTTGTTTTTTTCTCTCTTGGGCACACGGTTTTGATTGTATCCGCGCGTGAATGCCGAGCGGTGCGCGTGGTCAAACGAGTTGTCGATCGATGCTCTCGTGTATAAACAGCTAATGATGAAACGAATTGTGTCATAAACAATCGATGTGATAGTGGGGGAAGGAGAAAACAGATACAGCAGGAGGGTATGGTGTCTGGCAAAAGTATAAATGAGAGCTGATCGTCAATGAGGTGGGGGGAGATCGAACAATAAACCGCTGATAGGTGGGGAGGGGGAAGGGGATGTTTGAGGGTCGATGCATCCAAAACCATATGAGTGTTAAAAGTACATGATGCTTCTTTCCGTTCCAATAACCTTTTCATAACGCAACGTTGAAATAATGGGTTAATTTGCTTAGTCCACCCGATCGCCTATTGGATACCGACCACTTCTTCGAATCTCTTCACCAAATCTTTTCTTCATCTCAGCCACTTTGTCGATTACAACTTCAAACTATTTTTCTACTTATTTTGGCTGATTCTATTGACTTTTTATAAAGTAAACGTTCTTTTGAACAAAGTATAAGATCTGCTGCTTCACTACAATCGGAAAAAATGGTTTCTCAGTTTAGCTTTGATTGATGGTCGAATTTAAATTGATTTCAAGTGATTCAACAATCCTTGGGCATCAGAAGTTCGAACAACCACAGAGTTCGTTTAGTTCAAAGTTCAAGGTCCTTTGGAATAACATTTTCAATATTTTTTTAAAAATTATTCATTTCGTAAGCAAATATGGTAGTTTGGGTTTTGGAAATGGACAACGTGGAATGGACACAGTTATTCAAAGCCAATTGGGCTGATAGTGTTGGTGGGGTCATTACAACGCCGTGCGAACAGCTCGACACTGTTATGAAGTGTGACCACAGACGTGACATTCATTTCAACATTCCTCAGTTATTTTCAATCGGGAAAAGAGTGCACGGTGCATAATCAACGGTTCAAATGAGTTTTTAGTTGAATTTGAAGATTATAAACAAATTGAGTTCGAGCCAATAAACGAATAAATGATTTTATAGTTGATTGTGACGATTTTTGGAATCCTATTCGATTTAAACATTGTTCTGAACGAAAAAAAATAATGTGGAATTAGAAAATGATGTTTTTTTTTTCGTAAATACTAACACGTTAAAATTAACCTATTATTCGTTTGTCCACATTGCCCAATTCATTGACAAAACGAGTGCTTGTTCCCTCGCATTTACTTTGTCCCACCTCGACAGATAATCAATTGAAAATTGGACGTTCTTGGCAAAAATAAAAATGGTAAAGATTCTGAGAATGTGCATTGAACAATCGTACAAGGCAGGCGTACGAGGTCGAGTTGTTCGGATTGGAAAATGAGATTGAATGACACTTTATAAGGTCGATGGATGATTGAAGCTCATTTGTTAATGATATCTCAACAACTCGTGGGGATTGAAACTAGCTCGTGCTTTCCTTTCCATCAACATAAAGTACCCATTATTATCATAGATATACGGGGGTCGAGCAAAAACCAAGGCCATTTTCGTTTATATTATTCTTCATAAGATCCGAGCTGATTTTTATCGAAAGCACGTTATATAAATAATAGGAAAGTCAAATTCCAGAAGTTTCATAAAATTTGAAATAAAATTGAAAAATGAGAGCTTTGCAGTGATACCAGGAACGTAGAGAAAATAAAATGATGTCATTTTTTTTGTGAATAAAAATCTTGCTGCTAAGATTATTATTTTCAAAAATCCGGTTAACTCAACCGAATTCTGTAGAGTTATCAAATTTATTCATTGACTTTATTTTCCATTTTTAGAAAAAGTACAAAATCCAATTTTGCAAAGACAGAAACAACAAAATCTTTCGATCACTAAGATCAATTTTTGACGTAAGAAAACACTCGTAACACTTGGCCATTCATTTGACTCTGATCTCAAAATAACTCGAATCAAAAAAGATCTCCTGACTCGATAAAATAGCACATAATTAAGTCAGTTTGTTATTGCATTGAAACGTCAGTGGAAACATATCTCGAGAAGGAAAGAAAAAACAAATGTCGCAACAAAGTTCGATCCTTTCCTTCATTCCGCGGTCAAACAATTAAAAAACTTGCTCCAAAGTCCTGGTGGCGAAATATTATTTTCGAGAAATCGTAAATTCTACCGTAGCAAAAAAAAGTCACGGCAAAAGTCTTAATCGAGGTTTTCGGAAGATAGAAAAAAATGCTCACAATCGTAAAGATCAAAATGACCGAATGTCGGAGAAAAAAACTGTACAGAAAAATTGACAAAGTTCTGTAGAAAGTTGTATATTCCAGGCAGCGTGGTCCGTAGGGTTCGACTTTGATCCAGTTGTGAAACACAAGTCACGATATCGTCAAGGATATAAAATATATTTGTAGAGGGGGTGGGGGACGAGGATGTATCGAAGAGAGTTAAAAAAACAAGAATTAAAAAAAGTAGAGCATAGACCGAAAAGAGACAGGGAAAAAAGTGCAAACAGTGAAGAAAAAAAAAAAAGGTTAGTTGCCCCCGAAAGGATCGTCGTTCCGGTATTTCCAAGGGGAATGGGGCATTTGCGTATATAGAGTATTGTACATTCTCAGGGTTGATCGAAGAGAAGGGGTTGACGATATGTTCGACCGATCGGCAAAGAGAAAGAGGGACAATGAGAAAGGAGTCGCGTGTGTGTGTGTGAGTGTGTGAGATGTTAAAGGGTAGGTGAAGGAAGGAAGGAAGGGTGTGGTGGTGGTGGATGATCAAGGGACATGAGAACAAGTCGGAGGGTGAGTGGGTTAACTGTAAAACTCGATTGTCCGTGTTTTTATCTTAAGACGAGGGAGAGATGTGGTGGGGTAGGGGGGTATAGACTTTAGGAATGAGGTAGGGGAAAATATGTAGGAAGACAGGAGGGACTGAGAAAGGGATTCGAAAAGAAGAAGAAGAAGAAGAAGAGATTGAAAGAGAGAGGGATCGGGGTTTATAAAGTGTAAGGGGAAGAAGCACGGATAGGAGAGACTTTGGAGGGGGTTGGGGGGGTAGGTAGAGCATGGAAAAGGTAGGTATAGTAGAGTTGTAGAGAAAGAAAAAGAGAGAAAGAGGTATGTGGTGAGAAGGGGTTAAATACTCCCCTACAATGAGGAGGTGCGCGAGTATAGTCGGAGGGGTAGTGATTTCGTCGTCGTCGTAATCGTCGTGAGGGAAGCGGTAAGAGGGGGGGGGGGGGGGTTTTAGCCCCGAAAGAGAGTGGTGGTAGTGTTGCCGCCGTTTCGTAGTGTTATCGGGAATGAAAGGGAGAGAGAATGGTTAAAGAGAGAAAGCGGGATAAATATAGAAAGAGAGCAAGTTTATGAATACTGGCGCGAGGGGTAGTAGAGACTAGTAGTTCTGGCGCTGCTGTGTGACCGTTACTACCGCTCCTCATCAGTGGAGGCTGTATCTACTGGAGGGGATAAGACTACCCTTCGGAGTGCGTTTGCGCGCAATATACACGGCGTGTGGAGGTGGCATCCGTCGTCGGCTCTCCTGCTAAGGGCTGCTTCACGGTATACGACGGGGTTATAACGAAGAGAAAGAGCGAGGGAGAGAAAGAGATAAAGAGAGAAGGAGAGAGGGCGAAAGAGAGTGTGAGAGAGAGAGAGAGAAAGAGAGAGAAAGAAAGAGGGAGATAGAGAACGAAACATACAAAGAGAGGCAGATAAAGCAAGATGGAGTTTTCGCGTTATACTCGAGGTGGGGACCAACGCGTCGTCCAACCGTACGTGTACAGGGTTAGGGTGGTCTTTAGGTCTGTCAGTAGCAAAGCGGCGGCCTCATCATACGGAGCTGCTGGCTGACCAGCTAGGCCGAAATCACTTAAGACGCGTTCCTTGTAATATAACCACCGCTACACGCGCTCAACCCACCCCTCCCTTACCACAACCACCCCCACATATACATTCTCCCCCTACCCACTTAGGCACATAAACACCTTCAAATATATACATATACCATATATATATATACATTCATGTATGTGTCTCTATACATACATATGTCTATATATATTTACATCGACTAGTGCGTCCATGCATATACACGTGTATATATACCTTTAAGCATACATGTACACTTAAGCAGCGCGGGACGGACTTGGGACATTGTGTACCACCTACATATACACATACATATATATAATTATTTATATATATGTATAGAGACACGGAGATACATGCGAGTGAACACATACACATCAAGGCTGTGTGATACAACAACGCGCAAACGATAAAGAGACCATTCGCTCTTGGACAATTGGGTCTAGTGCACAAATGTACCGAGCATTTGCCAATAATACACGTGTTGACACCAACCGGATTACGATAAGCAGTGATACAGAATAATTGGCTAATTGCGAGGAATCATTTATCGCCGTTTTGATATAATGATACGACCGACATCGCCAGCACGTGATAACAGTTCCTCATTCAATTTCGCGCTCGTTTTTAAAAGTAAACATCATCTTTATTATACCTCGTGAAATCATCCCGCGACTAAGGTACTTCATGAAGATTCAGTGTGCTTAAGTTACTACGACTGATATGAATCCAATCAAACGAAACCCTTTCCCCTCGTGCTCCTTCCCCCGCCAAAGTGTCAACTGTAGGGGTTGAAATAAGTGAGACGGAGATACATTGAGAGTGAGAGAGAGAGGGAAAGACAGAGAGACGGAGGGCGAGAGCTAAGACTGCTGGTTCGTGTTTTTGTCTCTTCTGTTTTAATCGCTACGTCACGCTGGACGAGGGAGGATCGCCTAACGTGATGACGACGTCTCGGCGACTTCGTGAATTCTGACCAATCCCCGTTTATTAACTTTATTCTTATCGCTATTATTATTTATAATAATTATTATTATTGTTGTTGTTATTATTTTTTTTATTATTATTATGAAATAAATATGACAGTATCTCGGATTCGCGAGTGCTGCTGCGTGATTAAAGTGAAAAATGGAAAAACGAAAGTGTGTCTCGCGTGGGCAAATAAACAAAATGGTAATCGTTAATTATTAAATGATGACATTTTGGCTTGTTTGTTGGCAACTTCCAGTACTGAACGAAATAACCTGTTGTCGGTCTAGTGCTGTAGTGAATTAACAGTTTTCGATAAATGATACTTTAATAATTAATCAAACGAGGAAAATAATTATTATGATAAATGATATCGAACTGAATGCTTTTGTTATTCGTTTTTGTTTTTAATACACTGAGAGTGCCAACGATTTAATGAACAAAGTGCGATGATGGGCTTATAGTGAAAATATTTATCATAATTTTTGATACCAACTTGTCGAATACAAACAAAGTGATGGTTTTTAACGGTATTTTTTATTTTATTACGACGATTATCGTGATTATTCGGCCAACGTGTTTTTTCGATCTGCAATAAAATTGCGCCTTTTAACTGTTGCCTCCAATTGTGCGACTTGTACACACGAAAAAAAAATAACCCACCGAAATATCACTGTGGCCTCTTCGCACCTTACAAACACCGGTACTTTTTTGTCTCTCGCTCTTTTCCTTTCACGGATAACATGCTGTCGGTGCGACGATTATAAGGTAAACACCCAAATGGTACTCGTACCCAAAATACCCGAGATAAAAGTTTAACAGGAAGTTACAACGTCAGGACAAATTCCACATTCGTTTGAAAGATTTCTGTTGAAAGATTTCCAACTTTTTCCAAATTTTATATAAACTTTGCCAATTCTTTTGACAAACTTTGAATCTTTCCAATCGAATGCTGATTGATTAGCATTTTTATCATTCAAAACTTCCGGTTTCTCGAATCACGCGACTTTTTCGTTACATGGAAAGTAAGAGTTTTTAAAATACAACGTATTCGAAGTGTTCTGCAATTATATTGTACTCTCGAACGTGCTCTGCTGCCGAGTATGTGACACTCAATAAAACTACAGCCTCGTCAATCGTACAATAAAAATATCACGAGCATCCGATTATATTTGATCGGCGAGAGAAATATTGAGAGAGAGAATAGAGAAAGATGGGAGGTTACACGAATGAAAAACGATAAGCGCGAAAGGTGCTGGGGGCTCGTCATTTCCTGTTATCCGATGGAGTTTAATTGAAATTTAATTTTCCCACCTCATTATTCATCACGAGTGTGTCGATTTGCGGCGTACGGTCACCAGTCTGCTTTTACCTACCCCAGCAAATCACCCACGAACTCATACATATTGACACTCGAACAGACACACACCCGCACACTATTTGCTTTCGCTCGAATTCTCTATTTCACTTTCGTTGTAATTATCATTAAACCTGAATGAACTTATGTATTTGTGTGTTGCGTACGTGAGAATTTTTGTATTTTTTGTATGAAAATATAATTTTCGTTTTTTTTTTTCGTCTTGTGACGATGTATCGTTTTTGTTTTTTACCAATAAAATATTTTTTCGTTTCGATCCTTATCCTTCGACAGCATCCCTATCAAGAGAAGCCCAATTTTTCAGTTTTTATTTGCAAAGTGTCGTCAGTCATATTTCGGTCGATGTAAAATCCGTCGAATCTCGAAAAAGCTCACAAAAGCTCAACACAAGTGTCACTAGAAATACTCTATTTTCACACTCTTCATTTTACTAATCGAGCCTTTGTAACTCGATATTCGCGGAAATATAACGTCAGAGAAAATTTAAAATTGTGCTCCTTAATTGCAATCGTCAAACTAATGAATTCTATGGATCTCTACTTTTATAGTGACTTTTTTATTTAATCAAAAAATTGGGGAAAATTATCAAGTTTTATTAAAAATTCGTTGAGATCGTTGTGACTTTTGTTGTTCGAACTATTTTGCTTTTCACCAAACGTTTTTATTTGTCCCATGTATTTGTGTCAATTTTTTTCAATTACTTTTATTTATTCATTTCAGTTTCAAAAGACTTTATCGTTCAATCCTTAAGTTGTGATTAATGGAATGAAAACTTCCAACTCAAGCGCATCGAATCGTTTTTTGTTTTTGAAGTAGTGAGTGTTCTTCGTATTCTTTCGAGTTATTTCGGCTGAAACAGTTAAAAATTAATACGAAGGTGTCAATCCCATAAAAAGTGAATCACGTAACGATTATTATCATTTTTTCCAACAACATCGCGTTCCCCGTTTATATTAATAGTGGGTGACTAACGAATAAAGCGATATAAAAGTGTTGAGAACGAAACGTGATTTAAAAGAGACAGAAAAAGTTGGAAATCTTCGTGTTCTATTTTTGCCGTCGGAAGCCGCTTAGACTCGAGTAAAACGCTTGCACATTTGATATCTGACTTATCTCTCCCTCGTTCGTGCTCCCTGCAGTGTTATGTAGCCCACAAGCAGTCAATCTCTCCATCCTCAGCATTCACTTAATTGACCGGAAGTACATTATGTACCAAATCAAACGTTAGAAGACGTCTCGCGAGATCAGCTCGTCTCGACATAAACGTTAACACGTAGAAACACAGAGACTCGTTTACACACACACATACGAACAGAAATTGTAGGACAATATATTGGGACCGTCTGTGACAAAAAGTTTTAATATTGATTTCATCAAAACTCAGGAGTAATTAATAAGTGAAATAAATTTTCGGTTCGTTCGGCGTAACTCGCGATCAGTCATTTTCTTGGATATTTTTTTAGTCAAAAATCAGTTGGATGACGTTTTATTTTTATCAAATCTTCAAACTTTTATCGTTTAGTTGTGTCACGGACCGGAAGTGAAGGCTCTGTCATCAATCGAATCCCCTGGATTAAAATTTGTCGATGTAGAAAATAATATTAATTACAAAGTGATGAACTTCCACATGACGAATCTCTAGTTCAATTTGTATTGGAAACTATTAACTGTTGTGGTTTCGCACGTCGTCTGTAGTACGCGATGTACCTTTCAAACGGCCCTTGACCCTTCGTCCCAGACGATGGTGGTAACAAGGCAAGATCGAACGTCGCAATAGAGTGCGAGCTGAAACAACATGGGGCAGTTTCTGTCACAATTCTAATCAGGTCCTTCTCTCTCTCTTTCTCTCTCTCTCTCTCTTTCTCTCTCTCTCTTTCCCTCTCTCTCTCTCTCTTCCTCTCTCTCTCCTTCGATAAGTGTGTGTATGCATATGCCTCAATTCATGCTGTTATCAACATCTGCCTCGTAAGCCCAAAGTTGCGGTCAACGGTTTACACGGTCGGTCGAATCGGCATGCACGCTTACGTGAAATAATTTACTGCCAGATAACTCGAGTTTCATCAGTGTATCCGTATTTTCGATATTCTACATCGTATACTCTGGATTCTCTCAGGGCGGATTCAAGGAGCGAGTGTACAGGCACAAAATATATCGCGGGGTGTACGTGTCAGTTGCCCAGTTCGCCGATCACATTCTTATCATAATCGCTGTTATCAAATGTCTGTTTTCTCGACACTAGAGTAGAGGATAGAAGAAAAAAAAAACAACTTGTGAAAGTGGCCACCGATGCGATTTTGTTGTATAAAAAAGAGACCAAAATAATGAAACTTTTTCTAAATTTGATTGACGGTGGTTCTTCAAGGACGAGTTTTTTTGTTATAGATTTCATCGAGAGGATTGCTTTTGTGATTTAAAATAAGTTGCTACGAGGATTTCACCAAAATTACCAAGAGTTTGGGTTCCCTTGGGTTTATATATATGAATATATAAATATGTTGCGTATCATTAGAGTTGTATCTTCGTTTCTTAATTAATTTCTCTGATCCAATTAGAAAACTGGTGAGAAGCTCGGGCGAGCTTTCGCGCAAATGTCTCATCTTCTTGAGCATGTCACGTAACTCGTCCTCTCACTCTCTTCATTCAAGTTTACAAATTCCTTCGGGATCCCGAAGTTCTCATCTCTTACACAATATTTCGGTACACGAATAAAGACAGCGTTACGCACTATAAGCTCTTTAGAATAATGTTGTAAGTGCGTGATTTATCGTGAGAGAAGTTCCGAGGATCGTCGTGTCAAGGAACAAACAAGATTCTGGAGAAAGAGGGAAAGAGGGAAAGAGGGAGAGAGGGAGAGAGAGAGAGAGAGCCGATTGAAACAATGCTAAAAAGCTGTCAACGGTATGTTTAGGGAGGAGAGAAGTAAAGAGAAGAAAAACCGACGATCGATCGAGTTCTCCCCCTGTTTTTACTATATATTCACACAACTTCGCTCGAATTCTTCATTTTTCTTTATATATCTTTTTTTTTCTTCATTTTATTACTTCACAACAATTGTACAAGTCGGTAAAATTTATTCCGCGGATTCCGCAGAAACTACCCTCCGTTTCTGTGTTTTACTCGCTTAAGGACAAGCATTAAAATGGATCAATGTGAGCTCGAGAGGGTGAGAAAAGAGACAATTTTTTAAATGATATTCTCCAGAGGCTCCATTTCTCGGTTAACGCGTATGCTGTTCACGGGCGACGTTCCAAATGACTCTGTGATATTTTCCGCAACCAATAATACTCGCGGTTCAATTTGCACTATAAATTAAAATAAGTGGAGTGAAAATTCATGTACTAATTCCTGCATCCTGAAGTCGCGGGTTATTAAGATCGTTATCTGACAAAAATACTTCATGTCTGCGTCACAGCAAAGAAAAATCTAATGTTCTTCAAAACCGTCACGGTCCATTTTATTCGATCTGTCAAGTTTGTCTAATTCCACGTCACTAGGAACTCAACTTGAGAAAAAAGAATGTTAAAATTTTCAAGAATGTTAAGATTCAGTGAAAGTGATCAAGAAAAATCGAAGCATTTATAAATTTTTTCAGGGAACGTTACAAACGCAATTAAATTTCCGGACCATCCAAATTAGGACGTGAACGAAACGTAATGAATATCAACCCACGAACAAAAGATAAAACCGTCCTTTTTGATAATGAAACTGAATAACCGAGTGCAAAATATTGAATGAATTATTGCACATCACGAAATACGTATGTTTTCTCGTTTCACTTGCAATTTCGTTGGTATCCACAGTGATTATTCATTATAGTCTCGGCGGACTGTATAAAAAAAAAGAGAAAAAAAAAGGTTTACAATAGCATTGAATGATTTAACACGCAAGTTGAAAGAACTTATCAATCGATTGAACGTTTATTCAGTGGGTTAACCGGCTTTACGCGAATCCATGACAAATTTAATTAAATCGAAATCATGTGGTCACGAATGTGTGAACACAAACACATGCATATACTCATGTTAACGTATTTGTATTTATGCACGTAGTATATTTATGTAAACGTATATATACATATAAAAACATGAACCGGCTGATCGTTGGAACGAAAGATTGGATGAACCTCCAAAGGTCAATGTGCTTATAACGCCAATTCGCGCGCCCGTTTACCACCGATATATATAGTCAACAATTAAAACGTGTTTGAATGAAAATATTATCGTGGCTTTTTTGTATACGAATACGTATGTACATTGACGCGTACACATTAACACGTACATACACATTTGTGTTCGAGTATGCGAGGATGTAAACATACATATGTGCACTACCAGCCCATTTCAATGCACCCTCGCGCGACATACGCCCACGCGTTACATAGACACATACAAATCTGCAAACACATATATATATAAATATATAGGCAGTGAGTTCATTATGAAAACGAGAGTGAGTTCGTTGTGCCCGCAATTTCAATATTCGTTCGATGCCTTCCCCCTCAGCCTTCTCTAGAGAGTTAAATGGGGATAGAAAGAGAGAAACCAAAAATATTCAAACCGCGAGAGAGAGGAGTAAAAAAAAAAAGGAACGCGACCTCCAAATCCCGACCTAGACCCAAAACATTATCCAGAGAGCAGATCGAGAAAGCTGGATTCCGAGTTTCGGATTTTTTCTGACAACCCGCGGTTTCATTCGTACAATTTTTTCACCCTCTCGTCACTCAACAACCCTCTTCACCTAGGTTCTTATTTTTATAGAGATGCTTAAAGAATTATTAACTAATCTGTGAATAGTTTATTTAGACTTGTTTCGAATTAATTTATTACCAGATTTACGACCATTGATCAACCACTTGGAATCGAATCTACCCATTTGACGCAGTCATTTAATCCCCCCTGTCTAACGTGTTTGTGTGTACAAACCGCTGGAAAACAAAGGGAGACAACAACCTACTCGGTTTCACGAGGGGAATACTCTCGCCTCACGACCTTTTCCACTCAACATCAGAACAAAGTGTCGCGAATCTTTGTGGTTGATCAGAAATATCATTTTCTTGGGACCTCTTTGTTTTTCTACTGATTAGGTATCTTTCGTATTTGCCAGTAAAAAAAAAATCGATGACAGTTCAAATCCCAGATTCAGTAAAATTTAAAAAAATCACCTGCGCAAACTATCATTTGTTTATTTTTGTCTAATTTTTCCATCATTTAGATCGGTAGAGAGTTACAAAGATTTATTTTCAATTAATAAATTCATACCTCCAGTATTTGCATATGGAATTAGTTCAACACGAGGAAGTGTGGGAATAGAACGCACAGTGCGTTCCTATGTGACCCCCTTACGATGATGATGTACTACTGCTCGTCTCAGGCACACAGAAACGACGAGCGAACTCGTGCATTAGAGATCGCACGGCAATTTCAATCCGCCAGTAACGAGTGTGAGACAGTGAGAGAGAATGTTAGTGAGAAAAGGACGGAGAGAGAGAAAAAGAGAGAGAGAGAGAGACAGAAAATTGCGTCACAGCAATACGAGAGCTTTTGCTAGCTTTATAGACACACGCGACCCACTCGTTGAAACAGCAAAACCATTTGCTGGTTATGCATTCGAAATAACTACAGGCAGAAACAGAGGGTTGTATATTATGTGCGTGTACATGCGTATCCATGAAGAAAGGGCGTTTCAAAAGTGTCGATTACGGCTTACGACGCATGGACTGTGCGGGCTATTGAGAAACAAAACGATTGTGAAAGTCAAGTACTATTTCTCTAACGATTGTACGATCGTTGGAAATTTGACACTTTACTGATTTTCGTTATCGTTTGATTATGTCATCGTCGATTAAACTTCGATTAGAAGTTTCAATTATTCGATTAGGCGATTCAATCAATTTTTTTGTGGATGCGAAGACTTTGAAGCTTTCGGAGTATTTGTTTTTTTTTTTGTTTGCATTTTGATGCACGTTCATATTGTTCAAAAATATTTAAAAAACTATGGAAAAAAAAATCATTTTGACTCGTTGTCGCTTTACGACAAAAATTCGAAAGCATCCAAATTTGTTCTATCCTCAAAATATTTATATTTGTATTTTTCGACATACATTTCCCCTCGAACTGAAACTTAGCAGATGTTGGAATAGATGACGTTTACAAATGAATAAACTTGCCTAGAATCAACATCACGGTGTGTGTGAAATTGTTTAATCGCTATCTTCTTCGAATAAAAACAGCAAAAATAAGACATTCAAAGTTCACGCGTGTGTGTGTGTTTTTTTTTTCTTTTTTTCTACAGATAGAAAAGTAGAAAAGAAAAATGCTGTACCAAGAGCAAAGAATAACCAGGTTTATTTGTATATTTTTGATACCGTTGACACAAAACTCGGAGGTAAAGTCAGAGATTACAGAAAGTAAAGTCAAAGTGCACATAGAAGAGTGGTAAGTGAAGAGTAAGCATATGCAATTTCGTCAAGCATCCAGAAAGGCTTTCTCGTGTACTCACACATGGACACGCATGCACGTATACTCGGTGATGTGTAGTTTAATATGATGCCGGTGTGAAAATACGTGCTAAAATGCAACGTCATCGTGCATGTGTAAAGAGAAGGACAGAAAGATTGGCAATGGAAAATTGTGCGGTTAGGGATGGGATAAAAAGCGTCATTATGCTGGAAGACGTGACAAAGAGGAAGAGATGGGTTTGCGAGGGGGGTCTCGCGGGGTGTCATCGCGGAAGAGTCTCTCTCCTCGCGGCGGTTCATATCACAGTTTGAAGACCGCGTACAGCCAGCCACGCGTGGTGGTTGTTGGGGTCGCTCACCCACCACTACCTCTTACATCGTCAAACCATAAACATACGTCGACGTCAGAACAGTATAGACTGTGGGCATACTAATTATACGCCACGTGGCATTGTTTTGACTCCGTTGTGTAAAGACGTGCTAATTACATCTCGAAGAAGAACTTGTAAGCCCCTGTGCCTCTGCCTCCACGCATCTCTTCGTCGAACACCGCGTATCTCACTCGCTCGCCTTTCCTCGCGCTTTATACGAACTTGTAAGCATACAGGCTGCTTTGCCTCCAGGAGAATTAATGAAATGCCACACCAGACTATTTTTCTCCCTCATGCCCTTTTCGCTTCACACCGCTCCAGTTTTTACTTTTCTTTCTTAAACCCCAATACACACGTTCATGCATTTAAGAAAAATTGCCATTTTTTCTCTTCTTTACTTCATTGATAATTAGTCCATTTTTTTCCGAATTGTGTGACGATTCAATCGAAATAATTCAGTACGAAATGGACCGAGGAAACTCATTAATATTTTACATCCCTTGACTTCAGTTTAGTTTGCATGTTGTTTATATTTAAGGGTGACAAACAAATAGGTGACAAAGTAAGAATTCGTCTATGGCTTGAAGATGAACAGCATTATTTTTATTGAGTTTCGTTGTCTGTCACTATGTAATTGAAGAAAATTTAATCAATTATTAATTAATTGAAAGAAAAAGGAAAATTATTTAATCAAAGAAAAATCATTCATACCGCAATTAGTAGATAAAATAATATCTAGAACGATTCATAACCTTCAATACGATCCAATTTTAATCCTGTTACAGATCGAAGAATGATACCGTAACGCAGCGTCAATTGCAGAGCGTGGATATAGTTAACAAAATAGGTGAGTCTTTGTCTTCATTTGATAAATGAGTTAATTCTCGAACGATGTAGTATACGAAATGCAATGAACTACTGGAAGTGATGGAAAATTGAAAAAAAAATTGATCTTCGTGTGAAATTGCGATCGAAAGATTTAGTGAGTAGCAAAAATGATCAATTTTTCGATAAAATGTGTTAAAATTCGACTTAACTGTTAATCGTTTCAACAATCCATTAAAAATAATAAATGAATTATTCGATCGTTAAAAATTCAACACCGTTGAGTCTATATATCGGAGGCTTTTGCTGCTCACTGAATTATCAAGAAGGGAAAGAAAGAGACTGTCCGAGTCGACAAGTCCTGCATGGTTCTCGCGTCCTCCGCAAGATAGCGCTCCACTTGAGGGGTAGTATGAAGTACATCCCTCGCGGGAAAATGCGGAGAGCGCCAAGACTGCGCGCTGCTGCCCGCGGCAAACAGGAGTAACTGAAGGCGCAAGGGGTGAGAAGAGCGTTTAGACGTGACGACTAGTTTGTTTTATTTTTCCAATCCCCTTTCCCGCACTCGTTGCTTCTTCGTTTTCAAAACCGATCAATCCGCCAACTCGACAATAATACCGATTAATCATTTATTTGAAGGACGTGGTTCGATGACCCGTACGAATGAGAATATGGCGAGAATTAGAGAATGACGTTGACGTCTGGTAGATATTTCAAATTTTCATTTTTCCTCAAATAAGTTTCGACTGGGTATGCAAATTTTTTAATGGATTCAACCAAATTCATGCGAAATGAACATTTTAAAAATCTTTTCACCAGACCAATGTTGCTACAATTTTTATTGATATTTTTATTTATTTTTTCGTTCTGTAGAGCTTTTGTGAAAATTTATCGAATTTCTTCAACCGTGACATGAAAACTCTTGGGGGCCAATACAAAACAATTCAATATTATTTATTCACAGTTTAACGATTGATTATGACAATTAATAACACAAATAATCCGTAAAAGCTGTCGTTAAATTCATAGCATTTTAAAAACATATCCCAATAGTTCTCAATTCACAGGGAAAACGATTTGTGAACCTTTACGAAATAAACCATCCGTTTCGTTGCAAATAAGATTATTTTATTTCTTGTCTTTATCTTTTTTTTTTCCAACTGCTCGCTCATGTCTTTCACGATTCATGATTTTCTGTAAAAACGGTTTTTCCTCTCTCTCTCTCTTTTTCTCTGTTCTTTGGTCGCTCCATCCCGAGCGAGGTTGTGTGACGATACTTATGTGGGTACATAGCGATACTTTGAGGTGGGTGGAAGACCGGAATGGTCCGTTGTGTACTATTCAAACGACTTGTCTCGCTATCTCGCGCACGCGTGCCACTCTTCGTTCGTTCTTCATATCTGAATGTGTGTTCTTATTTGAATATATATTTTTCCGTATATATAAGTGTATATATGTGTTCTTTATGTGCATTTGAACATCTCTGTGGCAGACGCAAGAAGAAGCTTCACTCTTGTGGTAGGGCATACTCGCGTTCTACAGAGGGACGGCGGCGCATATATCGTGTCTTTATGAACGCATCTGGAGTAGACAAGTGCATTAAAACCTCGGGCGTTAGTTCAAGCCTCAAGAGGGTGGATATGCTCTCCGTTGAATATGAGCGTTGAGAGAAGAAGAAGCAAGAGGTATATTTTCTCGGGAGGGAGAACGGGAGCAGGGGGGGGGTTGGAAACGGCGTGTGCTCGCGGTAGCGCCCTCCCTTGGTCGCGTGGGCTGTTTTAAGGGGGTTACATACAGAAGAGCTATGATAAGAGCGACAGAGAGAATCGCGAGCAAGAGGAATTCGCATACACAAAGGGATGCAAAGTAAGAATCTTTGCTACCTCACGATCTGACGGTAGAATGCGAGAGTTCCTGCTGCTACGTTTGCCAGCACAGTCGCCAGCCCCCAATGCGATTTTTACCACCCCTCAGCCTCCTCCTCCTCCGCGACAGTAGTCGCTTCTCTCTTTTTGTAGTAAATCCGCCCTGTCTTTGCCGCATGCTGGAAGGTTACAGCGCATTATCATACAAGGCGAATCTTCTTGCTTTCTCCCTCATTTTCCTCCCCCCGTTTTGTTTCTTCATCTGCCACACTCAATTGTTTTTTTTTTCTTTCTTTTTCTTTTTCTTTTTTACTTTCGACAACCTTCCTCCTTCGTTGACGCTTACCATTCTATCAAGCACTCTCTACGGATAACTGTGCCTGCGCAAGAGAGACGGAAAGATCCAAACTAAGAAGAAAGTAGGATGCGCCACACTTAGAGGTTTTTGTATCGCGACTGTGAAAAAATTAAAGACGCTCAAAGCTTTTCTTCTCACTGAGAACTCGTTGGGCTCGACATTCTTTTGTCTCCCCATTGTCTGTGTATACTTCATCACTAAAATCCTCTTGCTTTGATAATTATTAATATTAAAAAAAAGATTTTTTTGTGGTTTTCTTTTTTTTTATTGCGGCTTTAAAACTCCAAGATATTCTGTAACTCTTTGAAGACTTTCTGTCGTTGACGCGATATTGCAATACTGGTGAAGGAATTTTTCCATGTATTCACAAACATTTTAGAAGAAAAATCCGTAAAATCATTAACCAATCATTGCCAAATCCATAACTTTTGGTTTTCACTCATGAGAGCACTCTAACGAAGAAAAGAGAGGAATAGGACGTTTGTGGGGGTTTGAAAAAAAAGCAGATACGTGAACTAGATTTTGTTTTGAACTTTGAAGACTTTTGATGAAAAATTGCGTCAAGACACGGCTAAGAAGGTCCTTGACCTTTTGCTGGGGCAATCCAACCGAAGCTTTCCTCGTTTTTCTATTCTAGTTTCTTTTATCTTTCTCGATTTTTCTCTCCGTCTGTCGCTCGCTCGTTTATTCAACACAACCGATATAGCGCGAAACAAAAATCGGTGACATTAATTTTCTGGCCTGGTGGTGGCCGAGCTACGGTTTTTTTTATATTTATATATATAGCATATACAGAGCTCTCCTATTCGTTATCGAATTTCCATCAGTGCAGCATGGGGAGGGGGGAGAGGTGGGAAAAAAAACGAGACAAAAAGAGAGACGGAGGCAACGATGTCGACACGAGAGAACGGACCGCCGAATGAGTCTATGGCGGATGTGCGGTTTCAAAATGATCTTTTTTCAAAAAATGTTATCTTCTCTCTCAGCCTCCCACCGTTCTTCGATTTTCGATATTCTTTTTTATTTTTTTTACACCTCCCCATTTTTCCATAATTCTCGGCAAATGATGAGCCCGAATCGATAAAAGCGGTGGCAAATGTGCATCGACGGGATATTAGCTCGAAAAGAACGCTCATGAGAGAAAGAGAGAAAGGCATGCAGTTAAGAGAACGAGATGGAAAAAACTCGCACGATGCAGTACGCCGGCTGCGAGTATGCGAAAATACGTTGGAATGTCGATTGAAAATATTTATTAAAATTATATTCCACTGCTCCAAACTATCCGACTAAATTTTTATCGGCTCGTCAATCTCAAATCACCGCTCAATTCACTTAATTAATTTACCTTTTATTTCATAATTAAAACCTATCCACGATGCAAGAATTTCGACTAATTCAACCCCCGATACTAAATCTCGAGACCTTTTTATTTTTTATAGTTCAACTCATTAACGCCGATGAACATTATTTATGAAAATTTTAATACAGACTCCTTAACAGCATGATTTATTTTTGTTAATCTTGATAAACTGACCAATTTCATTGCCAAGAGAGTTAATTAGAGAAAAGATCACTTCTTATGCATTCGTTGTACAAAAAGTTGGCAAAAAAAAATTTAACAAAATATAAACGTTGCTAAAACCAGTCGAGAGATTCTCAAAATCTTTTCAAAATAGTAAATATGTCCTTTTTTCCAAAAACCATTGATTTCATGTTCCCAAAATCACTGTGTAAATACCGACTTGATTGATACAAACCCAAAACCGGAAGTAATCCAAATACACTCGCAGTTCTCTGGAAACATGAAATCCACACAAATGCTCTCATTCGACATAATTACCGTTAATTTAACGAGAAACAATCACTTGCTCGTGCTATCGTGCAAATGCACATATAATTTGATACTCCATCGCGTTATTCTTCCCGGATTCGATAATACGCACTTCTGCCCCCACCGCGGAGGGAGTATCGAGTAGAAAGGTTTTTTTTATTCTATTTTTCGTAATTTTATGGTGATTGCAATTGTCCAAAGAATGAGTAAAATTCGCGAGCACTTGCAAATTCTTGCCCTTGCAAATTTTTTTCTGTCCTATTGGTTGACCTGCTGTGTGGCTCATCAACAGAATGCTTACTGTACCGATCGATGTGTTCCAAATTTAGACGAAAATAAGTCGCTGCAATTATGCTTGCACGGGGATTCCAAAAGACTGAAGTGAAATAATTGATTGAAAAACTCTATTCAATTATTACGTTTCAATTTATCAACTCGGCGGTCGAAGATATTACTGACGACGTAATCTTCTTTTTTAAACAAACGTCAGTATAAATTATTTTCAACATTTATTGATCCGCAGTCTTTATTTTTTTGTATTTTTTTCAGTCCGTTTGTTTATTCGTTGCGTCTGTTGTTTATCAAGTTATGCAAGTTTGAATTATTCAAGTTGAACATTTGCTTGTACGGAAAGTCAGTAAAAAGCCCCTCAAATGAAGTCCATTTCATCAATAAAAAAATCGCAGGCATCGCAGGCAATAATGAAAGGTGTTTTTTTAAATAAAATACAACTTTATTTGAGGTAAATCGGCAAATTTCTCGTTTAAACGTTTGAAAAGCAAAAAAAGAACGTTTTTCGAGTTTGATTTTACGATTATTTATACTCAGAAACGACATTTTGGAGTGTCTCGTCCATTAGGAGACCATTTGCCTCCATTTTTTGTCTTTGTCATGGTGAAAATGTTCCTGAGGGCCGATCGGCATTTTACCCTCGTGGAAACCCTTAATTATTTATATGATAAAGTCTGATTGAAATTGCTTCGGTAGTTATAAGAAGTGAAACATACCGACAAGCATACAAATTTTTTTCCTTCTCAATATATATATCTATATATAAATATAGATTCATTAAAATGTGATAAAATGTGGGATCGGCAAGCGATTCTTCCGGAACGAGCCTCAATCGTTTCTCCTTTCAAGTTCCGGTCTCATGTGGACACACCGCGTGTGCTGCATGGATATCCATTGAATACGAGGCCGGATCT
This sequence comes from Campoletis sonorensis, assembly GCA_013761285.1. Lineage (NCBI taxonomy): Eukaryota > Metazoa > Arthropoda > Insecta > Hymenoptera > Ichneumonidae > Campoletis > Campoletis sonorensis. Next base: position 1,046,784 of record JACEOJ010000085.1, read on the forward strand.
TCGGTCTCCGAGTCTTTCTCTTTCTCTATCTCGCCACGATGATGGGATACTCTACCGTAAATTGTAACGATGAGGCCTGACAGCAATCACGAGACAATTGTGGACGGATATAAAATCCGAGTAAATGGCAAGAGGAAAAGAATGTAAACGAGCTCGTGACGAAATTACGAGTAAAGAAGACGCAAAAGACCGGAAGCATTGGCGGATGAGCAGAGGAAGAGGAGATTCTCTCGCTCTTATTATCTTTTGTCTCTATTTGTTTTTTCTTTTTTTTTTATTTTTTTTTTCGTTTCGTTCCTCGCTTGGATACTCGCAATCTCGACCGATCCTATCTATCTTTTATTCCATTTTTGTATACATCTTATTGACCCTCTGGTCAACACAGATCTCCAACTTTTATACATTCATTGATAACAAAGCAAGCTTCAAATGTACAATCGCGTACATAACGTGACGAGAGAGTCACGTTATTATTTTTTTTTTTATCTTCGGAGGTAATCATGCTCAAGAGTCTCCATGGAACTTATTGTTGTATTCGATCAACTCGTATCAACATCATTATCATCATCGTCATTAAAGTTCGTCACAAAACTGCGACAAATCGTGGGAATTTTTCATGGAAAAACGGTCGCATCCATAACACTGCCACGATCCTTTGCCACTCGTTGTCTGGAAATTTGTAGGAATTTCTGTGCCACAGAACACGCAAAGATACAGAATTCTTTACTATGATTTATTAAATTTTTTCTCGAATTTGAATCAGCAATTGAAGGATGAAATTCAAAATTTTTCGTTTTGTTCAATTACTTTTGTTGAATTCTTCAACTTTTTTCGAATTAGTGTTCGTAGTTATTGCACTGAGAAAGGAATTTCGTTGAACAACAAAAATTCACTTTGTCGGACGAAAATATGGTCGATTGAAGTATTTTTGGTGAATCGCGGATCTACATCATTTGATTAAACAAAAAAAGTTGAATTGACCATATTTTCATCGAACAGAACGAATTTTGTTGCTTCAACGAAATTCTTTTCTCATGGTAAAGTGTAAAGATAGAGAAGGAGGAATATTCTGCGAGACATTTGAAAAGAGTTATCACAAAACTCTCGAGAGCAGTCGTGATATTTGAGAGAAAACGAATGGTGACATGAAGCATTTCGTCAGGAATTGTCTTCGGTTCTTGAGAGAGATATTTCATTATCGGTAAATGTGATTTCCGGTTCCTGTCGAAAGAGCGTGCTCGAGAAGATAAATCTGTTATCGACAGGGTTCGGCCTTCAACGCCGACGCCACACATGTGACGGTCTCTCGCTCGTTTCTTTTTTATTGTTTTCTCGGGGACGCATAGATTTCTCGAGGGTTTTGGTGAGACACATCAAGAGAGGAAGTCGGCATCGAGAAAACATGACTGTCAGTTGTCTCCCGCGCATGTCCGTCGTGTAGGAGGTAAAGTAATTCAGTATCATATCAAACGAGTACCGCCCACGACTAACAAACAGCGGAGATACTTCAATTAAATATACTAATTAAACCTCCTTCCCAAAAATTAATATGATAAAGAATATTTCATTATGACCGCAACAGCGTTGGGCGTCCATGGAGAAGTTTTATTTTATGAGGTAATTTGAATCAAGTTTTTTTTACATACACCTGAATCTTTTATTCCTAGGAATCCTGGATCTTTTTAATCGGAAATAACTCACGAAGTTTAAGTCTTTGAACGATTTTCCCTAAAAGAACCAAATCGTATTAGCGAAAGCTTCGGTGAACTTTTCTTTAAAAAAAGATCGAAAACGCCGTCGATATTGTAAAGAAGCTTGACGTTAGTCCGAAGGAAAAGAGTAAGCAAAAAAGCGTAAATTCAAACGGGAAATTAGGATTAAAAAGGAGCAAAAAAAAAAGAATAAGTCTCAAAGTCTATTACGGATGCAACGGTCATTGAAAGCAGCGAACGTTCATAATCATGGGAGAAAAGAGAGAGAGAGAGAGAGAGAGAGAGAGAGAGAGAGAGAGAGAGAGAAGCAGAGAGCAAGAGAGTCGCGTCTCGACGATTCGCGATATAAAACAATATTGATTGGTCGTACAATGCTGGTGGATTATGGGTTGGTTTGCCCGAGAGGCCGAGGATGCGGAACGCCTGCGTTGCATTGTGCTTTCACTCCGCGTCCAGTCAAACTTTTCATCCTCCCTTTTCGTTGCTTTCTCTTCTACTCTCTTTCTCTCTCTCTCTCTCGGTGCACTCTCCCTATGGCCTCTCTCTTGCCCTAGGCTCAAATCCTGCTTGCACAATCCCATTTATATGTATATACAATCGATGTATATAGCGATGAGCAAAGCATTGCTGTGCTCCAATGGCGGGGGTTGCCCGCGTGATCGAGGAGCCCTCGATCTCCTCTTTCTCCATGTAACCTGCTATATGCACTCGTCCACCTTTTCTGTTTTACTCATCATTTTCTCTCTCTCTCTCTCTCTCTCTCTCTCTCTCTCTCTCTCCCTCTCTCTTTCTTTCTCTCACTCCTTTTTCTCTTTATCTCTGTCACACACATATACATGCATCCTTTTATGCTTCTCTGGACGCTAACACTTGTATTTGCCGACTAACTCACTCGAGGAAGAGGCTGCAGCCTCCCTTCGGCCCTCCCAGTCGTTTCTCTCATCATCTCTTTACTTCCCGTCAGAGACCCCTAACAAGACTACGCTATATATGTGTGTATAAGTATAAATATGTACTTGTTGCTCTCTTTCTTCGACAAGGCATCAGTGAAATACGCGTCCTTTTCTTCTCTCTCTCTCTCTCTCTCTCTCTCTCTCTCTCTCTCTCTCTCTCTCTCTCTCGTTCGCCCTTCCTCAACATATATATTTTATTCTCTCCTGGCCGATAATTATTGAAGTTTGTGTCTCTCGCACTTCTCCGTTGGCCCCGCAGTCTACCCTCCTCTTCCCAACAACTTTGTGTTTCCCAATAGCATCTCCGAACGCACCTCGCTCTCTTCACCGACTCAAATTCCATGAAAGCTTTCTTTGCTTCATCCCTCTGCTTTTTCTCGAGTGACTGCTGGCTCAGTCAAAGCATAAACGAGCAATGCAATGCATCAACGTATTTTGATTTAAGGCCGTTTTCAATGGTCCCTGATTTAACGACGATAAAGATAGACACACTGGAGCTTGACAGAAACAGAAGATTCTTGTATTTCATGTCGAATAAATTTCTTCCACCTCTGGGAATCGAGAGCAGGCGAATCCTCAGCTGCATTCCGAATATTGAGTGCAATTTATTGTCAACAATACACAAACAATAGAGTTAGAAACAAAATTTAAAAAAAATATTAAGTAGAAATGCGTAATAAAATTCGAAAGAAGAAAATCAATGATTCGAACGTCCATAAATTGAAAATTAGTTGGAATTGGGTTGTTAGGAGACATTACGAAGAAGAAGGACAGAGCGAAAGATCGAGAAAGAGAAGGACAGAGCGAGAGATCGAGAGAGAGAGAGAGAGAGAGAAATATCGAAGAGTCGACAGAGTTGCGTGATGCATTGGTCCGGCTGCATCTTGTGTAACGCAATTTATAACCAACCGGTTGCCAAGCCTCTAATAATGGGCAGGATGCATCTGATACGTGTACGAAGCACACTTCGATACTCTAGGCACAATGATAAGCGGCAAAGTACACGTATGGGCTATTTTGATGTCAAAGTTTCCGATTCTGTCAGTTTTTTCAAAATCTTATTGATAATCTGTAACGTCTATGCAGATGCCCCGACAAAAGTGCATTTTTCAACGAATAACAATAAATAGAGCGAAATTAGTGAACAAAAAACGAATCCCCCGTTGTTCAAATGTCTTAAAAGTATTTTTATTGATACCAAACCATCGTTTAGAGTACTTTTCGGTCATTGGAGCTCATTCTTGACCATGCTACCGCGTCTAACGAAGTTTTAATTGGCGTGAAAAGCCCCATGGATTAAATGCACGTATTTACAAGAGAGAACATATAACAAGAGGGTGCAGAGCAGCGAAATGATCGAGCAGAGGAAAGCACGTGCATAGGAGTCTCAACGGAGTTGATAGAATATGGCCGCGAAAGCGCGCCAACCTATACACATCATAGAAAATGCATGTGTGCTGCTGGTGCTGCTACAGCACGACGTATTACGTAGCATGGCAAAACGTAACTTGGAGATTGGACAAATATAGTTAGAAGGGTGCACGTAAAGGTGGATGTATTCGGTGCAACAGCAGCAGCAGCAGCAGCAGCAGCAAGTAGCAGAATAATACGAGAATGACCAGGAAGGGAAAGCATCACTTTGAAAAGCGTTAGGATGAGTAGCCATCCCCTTCATGTGTTCAGTATAAACATATGTATGTATTTATATATACATATTTGTACGTGAATATATTCCCTGTGGTTTAAACTGGTGCTTTCTCGGCCAAGTACTATATTCTGTTTCGCTTGTTCGTCCAATTGTTCACGTCGATCTGGACCCTTCACAAGATAACTACGTGGATGAAGTTAAACGGCGCTTCAAAAGAAACAGAAAAACATGCTTCGCGTACATTATCCAGGTTGCATTATGAAACAAGACGTATCACAATTTTGAGACAGCTTTTGGTGCTCACTACGAAATAAACTAAATTGTCGAGTAATTACGACAGTAAAAATGTCCATGGAATCTGTGTGGTCAGTTTTCTTATTCACATTTGAAAAATTGACGTCATAATAATCTGAATAAAAGTACTTTTAGTTGCTGGATTAAAGTTTTAGTGAAAAGTCCTGAATTTCGAGAAAAAAAAAATATAATGGAAAAAATTGGATTGAACTTCTTGCAAGAAATGTGAACGAATATTGCACACAAATGAAAGCCATTCTGGTTGTCATGTTTCATTTATATTGAATTTTTATTATGTTTGATTGAAATAATATAATAGACAGCAATAAAAACAATCGAGTTATAAAAATCAAAGTTTGATATTAAATGGTTTATATACGCATGGATATTTTTGTGTGCAGAGTAGTCTAATTAAATCGCAAACTAGTGGCTCGCTCGTATGTGGAGCAGAGAAATGACGAGAATAAAGACGAGAGGTAAAACAGAGTATAATCAGCATACCCTTTTCTTGCAACAGTATACGCGACTATCCGAGAGGGTAAGAGAGAGAGTGAAATAGTGGAGGAAGTAAGAGAAGGATAGAGAATGAGGGAGTACTCGAAGAAGATAAAGAACGAGAACGAGAGCTCGAGAGGCTGTCCAGTTTGAATCGTCCGAGTCGGAAGTTCACTTTGAAAAGCTCTTCGACACTATAGCTATATATTAATTGCTAGCAGAAAAGCAGATTCTGCACTTTTGTACCCGGGAGCGCTCTCAGAACCGAGAGCATTCGCTGCCAATCTTCCACCCTCTGCCCGTGCCCTTCTCTCTTTCTCTCTCTCTCTCTCTCTCTCGCTCTCTTGCCATCAGGACGTAAAAGCTCCGAACAGCGTCCAAGTATTGTGTACGTACAAAATACTTTCCTGTATATTTCCTCGCTTCCTCAAGCATTACAGATCCGTAAAAAATTTTCGAGTGCATCCGTGGATACCTCGTTCTAGGCTTCGGACGTATATATATCTCCCTTTCTCTTTTCTCTTTCTATAGTCTTGCTACCGCTGTTGCCGAAAATACGCATGCAAGCATAGTTCCCTCCTCCTACATATTCCATACATGCATATCCTAGTGCTCGAAAATACTTCGACAAGCTTTCGAAGCAAGCCACTGTCTGGAGCGAGCGTGATTTAACATAGATCCTGCTGTAAAGGGTGCGTGTTTCTATCTCAGACTTTTTCGTTCATCATTTCCTTCGTTTTCTTCCTCCATCTCTTTTTTTATCTCATTCCTGGATTCTCTAGAGGAACACAAACCCCCGGAAGGACTCTAGAGGTCATTTATGTAAAAACTTAAGATATGCAACTCTAAGGAGTGCCCGAAAACGTCTGAGCAAGGAGAACGCGTTCTGTTGCCGAAGTAAAAGTTGTTTGAAGGCTTGAAAATTTTTCACACGATAATGACTCTGGAAAATAGTTCATTGTCAAAGCTTTTATATCGAATAGTGTAGAAACTTGGAGAACGAATTTCCATTTGGAGAGGAAGTGGTTGACGTTGAAGCTTAAGAAGGGTTCTCCATAGAAATTCTTCTTGAGCTGTTTCTCTCCTCGCCCACATAATTTATTTCTTGTTCGATAGATCTCGGGGTCTTGCGACCGCAGAAACAGGAGGAAGGAAGATCCAGCTTCGGGTCTTAGTCGCGCGGAATTAATTTGCACACAGGCATTAAATACACTCGGGACGGAGAGCAGACATGATACTTGTGTATATAAGAAACTTGTTTGTATGCGTGTATTAGGTTAGCCAACTATTTCGAAATCAATTAAACTATCGAAGCTCTGACCTTCCATCCACCTCCTTCCTGGCACATCGACGCGTGTGCATTTGTGCGATTGAATTCTTAATTAATAGCCATATGGAGCAGCAGAAATACAGGACGAACCTCTCTCCCGAATCTTTCAGGGACAATGTATTCGCCTCCCCCTCCACCCCTTGACGAGCGTTCAAGCTCTTTTGCGCCATTGGCGAAAAGCTTCGGACCCTCGTCGAGGTAGTCATGAATATGAGATGAACGACCCGGAAACAGCATTGAACGATCCTTGGATGTCTCTACTACTGTTGCGTGTGGCTTGCATATAAACGTTCCAAAGCATTTACACATCCACCCACACACGTATATATATATATATATATGTCTAATATATATCACAACCATATTGATGAATGCAATCGCAAATATAAAAAAAAAAACGTGAGGTTTTCGGCGAACGACTATGGGCCCGCTAAGCGAATAAAAGTGCAAATTTGACAAGGACGAAAGGCCCGTCCGTTTCAGCACACACGATTCTGCTGCATTTTTTTTTTTTTTTCCCCACAGAACTTCTCTACACTGACGTACAAATATTTAACACGCATGTGAACAAATTCGTGGTTGTAGATATATTTTTATCCATGCGGACTTGTGCAGATTTCTGTGTGCGTGTGTGTATGAAAATGTGAACAAGCGTTAAAGCGTGTTTCTCACACACCCAAACGCTTTCTCTTGCGTCACGTAAATACGCACTCTCGGAAGGTTCACAGCCGAGTGGGAAATACGAAAAAAAAGAAAAAAAAAGGCATGAGAGAGGAGAGTGACAGAGCAGCGCACACGGAGGCATGTATAGATATACACACACGCTGCAAACACACACACACACACACAAATACATGCATTTGTATATTTTGCGGAAAAACGCGAACGCGCTCGTATACGCGCCGTACCGTGAATAAAAATAATTAACGGAACCTACGAACGACCAAGCCCACCTATGCCACGATTGATTTACGAGGGAGCGCCAAAGTTCGGAGAGGCAGAGAGCCACGCCGCCGGCCACCACTGGTCGCTGGTCATTTTACGAAACCGCGTATGCGGAGCTCGATTGATTTTTCCGTTTCTCTTTTCTATCCCTGAATCTCTCTCCCCCTCCCCCTTCTTCCCTCTTCATGTGCTCGCCCTCCATTTTTCTCTCTCTCTCTCTCTCTCGTGGTACTCCAATTTGTTCTCTAGATTTTTTTTTTTTAATTTTACATATTCTCGTTTGTCTTTCATTTGTGGTAACAGGGTTGTGCGCTCGTCCATTCGTACATTGCGATACAATTTGCCTTTAATACAGATCGCAATGCCGAATATTTTGCCAACTCATACATTATTGTTGAAAATTGACCAAATTATCGATCTTATGACCCCCCTTCGGAGTCTTTTTCATTGTGGAAAATATGGCTCCCATTAAGAAATTTCGTATTGAAGTTACAAAGAGATTAAAATGAAAATTAAATAAGTTTTTCTTGGGAATTCAAATAAAAAGTATTAGGTAAAAAAATGAGGAGAAAAAAAACGTCAAAATGATTCGCTTATGATCTTCGCTGTCACAAAAGTTTTACGCGAGCCAACCATCGATCCTGACACAACTTATTTCTTATTATGTTTTTCATCATTTCGTTGTGTGATTTTGCCATAAATTTATAGCAATGATGAAAACTTTTTTGTAGTTCGAACACATTTTTCTGTTGAATAGTGTATTTAAGTTGCTCTACCAAGATTCGTAACACAGAGAATCAGGTTCGTTATTTCCTTCGAGAAGAAGGAGAAAGAAAGATTAAATATTGATGAACCAACATGCAGGAAGACTGTAATGACCCCATGAGCATGAACAATGTTCAATTATATATGTTACGTAAGAAAAAAAAGAAAGAGGGGAAAGAAAAAATGATGGTCAGACCATACTTTTTATAGAAATGAAATGTATAATATTGACCATGATGCATAATTAATGCTCACGCAAGACATACTCTTGATAATTTCACTAAATTTCAATAATAAATTATCACAGCAGCTAAAGCGAAGGCTCGAAAAATGCAGTAGCTTTAAGAAGGATCGATGGTTTCTCATGCGTTCGACAAATTCCAAGTTTAATTGTTTAAAATTCGTGTAAATCTTCTCAACAGGCATACTCAACTGTGGATAAAATTTGAGGAAGTTTGACGGTTTAGAAATCGAGTTATTAGTTGTAAAATATCGTCTTTTTTCGTAACTTCCCATAAGACTTCGTGTTAAAGTTGCGATTTTAAACACTGAATATCTCGATTACCAGACGGTGAAACCTTCTCAAATTTTTGACACATTATAATGCGATGCTGAAGAAGATTGACGCAAAATTTCAAAAAATAATCTTGGAAAAATTGTGTTTGACCATTTTGCCGTTACTTTGTAATATGATTATTTCGATAGAACCTCGTTAAATGTAATATACGTTTATTAACTCATAATGCTGAAGCAAAATATAGTTCATAAAACGCTTGACAGTTTGTTTGTTTTACAATGGTGACGAAAATTGAATAATTACTCGTAAGAAAGCAGCAGATACAATGATGAACTAGTTTCATGTCAACGTCCACGTGCAGGATCATATAATTCGCTAAACAAGGCCAAAGTATCAAAATCAGTCATTTATGTATTTGACGCTAACTCCTTAAATACTGAATTCGCTGTTTAAACAAATGGTAACCCGATATAATGGCTTTTGAAGCTTTTATCCTCCTCGTTGTTTCGTAACAATGCTATTGAGGTTTGCACGAATGTATTTAATGATAAAGCCTGCAATATCCTAAATAGAATTTCGAAGAAGTTGAAGACAAAACGATCGTTTACGTTTAACTAATTTACAATGTAATAGTTCGCTGGATGTACAGAACGTCCAGGTGCAGAGTGTTCCCTCTTGCTGTTCGTCCATCTCTCTTTCTCTCTTGGTGTGTTTTCCTCGGCGCGGGCGCGCGCGCGAGATCTTCTTGGCCACGTTTTTTTGCAGGTAGACACGATGGGGCAGATGGTAGTCGTCCCTAGATAATAACCACAGTGGCCAAGGTTTTGCTTGGGGTAGCGAAGTTATCCCTCTTTGGTGCCCCCTGCAGCACCCTCCAAGAGAAGTGGCAGAAGGCCCTTCCCTTTCGACTCACCCCTCGATATGTGTGTTCCGTACTCTCTTCTGGTCTTACAGAACGGATGTTTTCTCCATACTCAACTTCCAGTGATAGAAAAGTAAGAGAGAGAGAGAGAGAGAGAGAGAGGAGGGGAAAGAATGAAGAAACGGAAGAGTCGAAAGATATTGAAAAGTGATGGTTGGGCAGCACCTGGTCCGGACCAGCTTAATATGTCGATACATTAAATCAGACTGATCTAAGGACAAAGTTCTGGAAGGTAAAGTCAATCACATACACGCACATTTATATTCCTTCCATGACCTATACAAAAATGACATTTTTTATATCCTTCAAAGCAATTTAGTGCTTCGAAGAATGAAATAAAATGGAAAAGTGTACCGAAAAAAAGAACGAGCAGAATTTAACGATAGAAAAAACTAGATGGAAATTATAGGGAGATCGACTGATGGTTTATTTCGGTCAAATAGTGAGCAGTTCTCAAGTAAAATATTTCAAAGAAAGGGCGAAAGATCTGATGCTTTAATGATAAACGAGTGCAATCAGAGCCGGGAAATGTTGAGAAAAGCGCAAAGGGTCGCGGCTTGAGCAGTTTTCATCTCTCTCGTCTTCTGCTTCTTGTTCTTTCAGTACGTTTTTACATACCCCCAACCATCGCTCCATACATACACGAGCATACACAAATGCCCAACACACAGGGTAGATAGTGGGTAAATCGTAAGTGGCTCGTAAGTCCACAGGTGTCCGCGAACAATGACACCGACACCATGGAATCACTGCCACGTTGTGTGCCTCGTGTATATACACTCGAGTTTCTTCTTTTAGTAAGTACAATTGAAAGAGAATGAGTGGAATGAAGAAAACAGTCAAACGAAATAACTAAAGGAGGTTTACATACGCATGTTTCACAGGAATTGCAATGTAAAGGTATGTGTTGGACCTCAAAGTACACGAGGATCGTTGAATGCTGGCTAACGACTCTTCCGTGCACGCAGCGAAATCTTTTAATTTCTGTACAAAGAGAGAGAGAGAGAGAGAGAGAGAGAGAGAGAGAGAAAAAGAGGAAATTCAGGTAGACTGACGACACCTAAGGGTATAAAAAAAGAGTAAAAACTGAATCTCTTTTCTCGGTCCACGAGAAGAAGAGAAAAAAGGAGACTCCAAGAAACGTTGTTTGCCACGGTATGTGTACAGGGGTAGACATTTTATCGGTTTACAAATGCGGCATGAGTTTTCTGGCATTTTCGTCGAGCTGACAATTCCATTTTGAAGGTATCGAGAAAAGAGCAATCTCTCGGCGAATGTGGCTCAAGCATGAGAAAAAGATTAAACGCGAAGGTAGGAACGGCAGAAAAAATGTGCCACACGATGGGCCTTTTGAGAAGGTAAGAGCACGGAAAGACAAGAGCTATCAAACAAGAAGAGACGCAAGCGTTTCATGTTTCAAGCATGACTGTGCGGTCGAGGGCAGATATATACTCGCACACAATTTTCACAGCATCTCGATCGAGTTCGTTATCTTTCAATCATTCTTCAAGATTTAGTGATAGTGATATGTTTATACAAACATCGACAGATTTTTCCCTCGTAGAATCACGAGATTTGTGGAACGATTTTGCGATCAGTTGCAAAGAAATATAGATCAACGAGCAAATAAAAGGAAGGAATAAAAGAAGACAATAATTGAACGGAACAAGAACTTACTCAGTGTCGTATTCCATGAATTAAATATCCATTATTTGGGTGGCATTGTCTCGACTGTCCAGAAAATACCAACATCTGTGAAAAAAAAAGAAAGAAGAAAAAAATAGAAATAAAACATCCACAGGCGTACAAACGAAGAGAAAAAAGATCACAGAATCGCGAGTACGGGAGAGTGAAGAACGACACAGAGAGACAGACAGTCAGACAGACAACGCAGGGAAGAGGGGGGGACAGCTGTTCGAGGAAAGAAGAGGCATCAACGAGATAGATCTCGAGTTACTATGCCCCTGGGACCATGAGAGCTGGTTTCACCTCCCATTATGGGTGGGTGTTTCTGTATCTTGTCTCTTGCTCTGTTTCTCATCTCTTTTGCTTCATATTCTTTCTTATTTTTCTATACGTCCACTTTATTATCTCAATCGACTTGGTTTTCAGTGCTTCTGGTTCACTCCCTCGCAAACAAATGTAATTGGCAGAAGATGATCATCTGTCGAAGGCTGTACCACCAGGTCGTGGCCTCTTTTATAGTAAATTCCACCTTGAAATGACTAGCCTCCGAAGCAGCGCTGCAACGAACTCTTGTTTTTGATCGAACCTCGTCCCTGAATCAAAATTTTTACTATAGACACGAGTTGGCGGAAGTTGAGGAATAGATCACACACGAGACGGATGTTTAGAGTAAATTCGAGAAGAAATTCTCGATTCATTGTCAACGTTCACTCAACCACAGAATTTTCATTCGCACTCACGTGTTTTTTTTTTCTCTTTTGCATACAAACCACTCATTCGTGTTTAATGTTGAAGATACTTTTCGAAGCCCTACTCTTTTGTTGTGTCGCTCGGAATAAAATGAAAGTGTGCCAATATCTCGGTACCGAAGATGTTTCTGAGCATGACAAACGTGATTGATACTTCCTAACAACTGCCGGAGATCGATACCGGAAAGGAAGAGCGTGTGTCATTGATCCTTTCAGGATGTTGATCCGATCGAGACGAAACTAAGGACCCAATATTTAACCTGCTTCTAGGAGAGTGCGGGGGACGAGGACAAACGTTTGAGAAAGAGTGCGTGGTACTGAGATGAGGGTCGTCGTAATAATAGGGTGGCAGGATATGTTTTCAGTATTTTTTGACTTTGGCATTTTATGGATGAACACACTAACCACTTGAAATAGATTCTTTGAAAGTTTGACTTAAAAGATCCTCCAACCGGAGGTTCAATGTCGCATTGAATGCCAGCGATCATAATTCTGTATGAAATACGATTTGGAACTTTGATGAATGTAAGTTTTCCGCCGGTTGTACGAAAGGTCAGAAATATTTAAAAAAAAACTCTAGTCAAAATAAAATATAAACGCTTCTTGATGAAATTTCTTGAAATAACCAATTTTTCTGTTTCTGCAATTCAACAACTCACTGGAAACGTATGTTTAAAGTCGTTAAAGCAGCAGATACCGTTTCTTATATTTTTGCAATCCATTACTTGGATAAACAAATTGTTTTTCACCGAAAAACTCGCAACCTTTTTCTTCATCCCGTGGATTTAGTCGGCATATGATTATCCGTTTGAAGGGCGAAGCAACTCGTGGAAGCAGCGAAGATGTTCTTGACAATGTAAAGACAAAATGTGTGACTTCTTGTTGAAAGGGTCTTAAAGGGCTGTTGCCACTCATTTTCATGGTGTACTATGCTTCGCTATATACTTACACTTACTTATGATGATCACAATTGTGCCCTCCAACGCGCCCCTATCCAACAACTTTTCCCGTCTTTTAACCTGCGGAAACATCTTGAAAACTCGCTTCTCTTTAAAACGCCTCTTCTCTCATCCACGCTTTCCGCTCTTGGGAATATCTATATAACGACATCTTCGCGTGTCGTTCGCGGTTGAAAAGTCTCTTGAGAGACTTTTCAACCCTTATAAGAAGAAGGCGAGCTGCCAACCCCCAAAGGAACATATTTGCCGACGACGGGGACAACAAGGAGAACCGGGAAAACACTTATTTCTCCGTTGTCTTCCCGTAAGAAAGCTCCTTATCTCAGCTCCTCTCGTTCTCTCTCTTTATCTCTTGTACCGTTCGCCCAACAAAAGCGACTTCTTGTCCCTTCACTTTCTCAAGGGTTCGCTGCAACAGGTTACAAGACGCCGCGGCTTCACCAACTTTTTCCTCATTCCAACGCGACCACCCCCCCGGAGCATTTTATAAGGCTACTTATCTACTGGCGCGGAAAGAGTGCGGACGATAAACGTTCTATCAAAGACGCGGTGGTCTTTTGTATACATGTATATACGGATTGTAAACAGTGGTTGGGGCAAATCTTGCTGTTGTGAGGGAGTTTACTCGCAGTCCCTCGCTTCCTAAGATTTTCCCCAAGATTTTCCGGGCCGCAGGCTACGTAGCCTAATGGCTTTGTGGCTATAGTGATATTGATACGGAAAGTGGAGATGCCACCCTCGTTGAAGAAGACTTGAAAGGGGGTTAGTGGGAGGGGGAAGGGGGGGGGGGACCTGTTGAGCTAAGAAATACGAAAGGCGAGAGACTTCCTAAGGGGTTGTTTCCTTAGGAAAAATTTATCTGACAAAGTCCTACGAGAGAAGAGCCCGTTTGGCGACCTGGGCAATAGCAGAAGCTCAAGAGAGAGAGGAAAAAGAAAGAGAAACCGTAGTCACCATCTGCCACTTTTCGGTTTGGGAATAAGATATCAACTTGTTGCTTGAACACGATATTCCAGTCTCGGCCAAAAGATTCACTAAGCAAACGATGCTTTTGTTTTATGCCCTTTTTTCTTTTTCTTCTTCTCTCCTTTCTTAATCGCGTGTGCGCTATGTACATATATTGCGGAAGGGAAATAGTCCCTGGTGCGGCACGCGAGCTCTGCTACTTCCGCATTGAACCCCGCTGCACAAGCTTCTTTTTTTCTCTCGCATTCTTCTTTTTAACCTTATTTCCGACATTCCTTAAAACCTTTCCATCCAACTCACGTAGTCACTTTGAATTACTAGTTGATTCACGGATATAGATATATTTCATTTTTTTCAACTGTTAAGATACATTTTTACTGAGTTTTTACCTTTTTTTCAAACTTTTTGGACTTTTATTTAATTGTCTTTCTTATTTCAACGTTGAGCTTAACATTTACACTTTTTCTCAGTATAACAGCAGTTCATTTATCTCATCGTGGGGGTGTCAAAAATCCGATTAATCAATTTCAAATCCTCGATTAAGATATTTTAATGGCTTTTCCTAAATATCCTCCCCTACCGTCTCCCATAAATTTATCTCGCTACGTTTTTTTTTTTTTTTAGATTTCCGTATCTGTACCATTTGGCGGACCAGGTTCCAATATGATGAGAGTAAAACCAGATCTGGATTTTTAATGCTAAGACACAATCTCTTCAGTGATTATAGATTAATTTGTTCCACTACAATTTAACGACTCGCGTCTCAGATTTCTCTCGAATAACGATAGAGATTCGGGGACGGACAGCTTTGGATTTTTTTGTATCATTTGTAAATATCTCAGTATAATAATTTTGAAGGAAACTCCAGAACTGGACTTTGAGCCGTTGATTAGTTTCTCCAGACGCTCCATTTTCGAAAATCATGCAACTTCGATGTATTTGATTTCCATGTTTAATCGGGGAATTAAAACGAAATACTTTAACGAAGGGATTGAAAAACATTTCGGTGGAAACTTTTCAAACTATTTTTGTAATTCAAATGGAACGGAGAGGACAACACAGTTAAATATTTAGTGAAATTTATGATTGAAAAGTTCAAAAGTATTTCGAAACAATAATTTCCATCCAATCGTAAAAAAAAAGAAGCTGCTGCCCATCCCTCGATCATCCGTAAACGCAATTTCGCCACTCGTCTGAACATCTATAAATCTTTGGCCACTCAAGCAAATCCGGGTTACTTGTTGAATGTTGGCTGTAAGAAAGTCCGAGCTAAGAAGCCACTTGTTGCGCCCTGACAGCAGTTTCCACTCTTTCTCCCTTTCCTTCGTTTTGTCATCGCTTCGAAGGAGGAAGCCTTCGGTTATCTTATCTGAAAAAGTACTCAGGAGACTTAAACGCTGTCGACAACTTCGTTCTTTTTGTTTCTCTTTGCCATCTTGATCCCCGTTTCTTAGCCCGATGTAAAATCCGGGAAAAAGCCTTCAACGAAGCAATAAACACTCAATTGTCATCCAATTTTCATTTCACAATTCCAAAGAATATAATTTTTTCCATGCTCCAAATCGATACTGCGATCGAAGCCCAATCGATTTTCGTACAAATTATAAATCGACACAAAAAAATGAGTCCAAATTAATACGAAATTTTTCCTCACGTATAATCATACTCAAAAGTGAAAGAAAAAATAAATAAATGAATAGAATACGAAGAAAAAAAGGAGCCGAAAAATAAAGAGTGTAAGAAAATGAAGTTCCATTGGTTGTAAATCATGAAACGAATATAAGACAAGAGAGTGTTTTTATTGAGTGTGTAGGATGATGACATTATGATGGAAAGGGGCGTCTCACGTAGGGGCCACGTGCCTGTAACTGCACAATATTCGGTTTCAGTTCACGACGCCCACGTCCGATAAGGCCCGTACACAATGAAACATTTGACGAGATATCGGGTGGCAACTCCAGACGCAAACCTGCTGTCTCTGTACCGTTGCATTCGCCTCCTCGGCGTATCAGTCTCGGGCGTTATCTGCAGCAAGCTCGGAGAGCGTTCGTTCTATGTTCTCTAAATGTCTTTGACTATAAACATAAACCAGAATGCCTGCAATAATTTGTAGCTTCGAGCGTTGATTCGTCTCGTCATTCTACCAAGAAGCGAAGGCAAGAAAATCGATTAACGACTCCAAAACTATACGGATAATGAATCAGAAAGTCTTTCGGAGGGTGAAGAAATCAAATTACAAATGCTTCGAGATTGAGTTATTAGCGGGCGGCAGTTTCGAACGATGGAATAAATTTTATGCATATATGGGACGTCCCAAAAATTATCTCCCATCTGTAGACAGCTTGTAATTAAATTGCACAATTATCGCTCAACAAAAATGCTTACCCATTTTCTTTAAATTGCACGCTCGCGGTATTAAATTAAGGAGTTCAGGTGCATTGATTGAAAGTAGTTGCAAGTTACATCAACGATGTTCATTGTATCCAGAGGTTTAGAACAGTGAAACAATTTTCTCGTTTGAATTAAAATATAAAACCGTTGAAAAACTATTATTCCCTTGAAAAATGGAGCACTTTGAAACGCTCTGTACATTTAAATCGAATCTTGCATTTCGTATGGGACAAAATAAGACTTCGAAGGAGGCGCAGTGATTGAATTCTGGGACCCCCATGAAAACGCAGTGAGTATATATTGGGGTAAGAAATTGCTGGTAAAATAAAAGGCGGATGACTCCAGCAATCTCAAACCTGACGCAACACTTGAGAAGACAACGAATACGTCTTTCTGAACATGAGAACTCTCGTTGAACTTCCTTATGGACGACGCCCTCGGACAAAACCCCCTCAATCGTTATCTCTCTTTTTTTCGCCGTCTTTCGATATACAAAGCTCTGAGATCATTCGTCAGCACTTATTGGATTTTATACGAGAGCAACGACTGGAGCGTTGGTGACGAGGACACCCGCGGAGTCTAAACATTGCGCATCTGCCCTTCGTGGTCAAAGGCTTTTTGCCAAAGAATTCCTGACCTTGGAAAGTCATCTTATTTCTAATCACCGTTTCTCCCCGTTGCTCAGTATCATTTTTTTTTAGCGAATAACACACATTTACGAGTGGGTAAAAATCCGAATGATAATCGGATCCGGGGAAGGGCGAGAGCGTGAGAAAAACCATCTCGATTTACGACGTGCAAAGCATATCCGTGTGGACGGCGTGTCTATGTGCATTGGTGTGTCGGTGTGGATACACGATCGAGATAAAAGCAATGAGATAACGCGTCGACAAGTGAGCGACAGCGAGTCAAGCTTGGAAATGTATTGGGTATTGATTTTTACTTTAAGCTTAAACGCACACGTACGAAGAGCAAACGAACACGCATCCACGCACGTATGCATTCGCAGCTAATATCAATGCACAAAAATGTATTTGACAATTTGCAGTATGCACTTTATGAGTTATTCGCAACATATAAAAGGTAAGCAAAGGTGAATAACAGTTTATAAATCCATGAAATATATGACGCCTGATCTTCGCATGACACAAATGCCAGACGTCACAATGCGTCCAAATCGCGAATACTGATATATTTTACTTTGCAAAAATGCAATGAAATCCGATTATCAACGATGCGGAGATATCTCATTCACATTTTTCAAATTTATCTCTATTATTTTATATTTTATTGCCATTACCACAATATTTATCTTTCTTCATCATTCCAATTGTTTCATTTTTCTAGTAAACTTGATATCCAACCATTATAAAAAATTACCTTCAATTTGAATGGTCTAAAGCAGCAATTTACCTGAACGTTCGTTCCCTGCAGAGAATTTTCTGCTTTTATAAACACGAGCAAACCTAGGAATCTTCGAAGAATCTAGTACTTTTTCAACCTATAGATCTTGTCAATAATAGTAACTCGATGTTCGGTTATACATAATTGTTTATCGCAACTAATTTTCAATGGCAACGTGAGATAGTTAACGCGCTAAAGCTTGATGAGGTGACAATTAACAAAAGCGCACTTTTATACACACACACACACACACACACATAACTTGATGGCGGAGTACCGTGCTTTGTTCTAGTTACAATCCAAGAGAAAAGAGAGTTATTCCATGATAGCTTTGGTGCAGTAATAGTTTGCAAAGGTATTCCCGGAAGCTACAACTGTTAGTCGCATGTGGGAGGGAGCGGGAGCTATAGAGCGGTCAACTTACTAGAGTTTTCGAGTGCAATAAGAGCTATACACTTGTCTCCATTATTAAGATACATATATAGATGGCTTGATATACGTGCAAGTTTAGTAGGTGGTGTAGCTTAGGGAGTCCAGCAGTCTGAAAGGGAGAAGAGACTTCGGAGCGTCGAAAGAGGTAGGAGAGAATAGCTAATACATCACAAACTTGAGGACAAAGAGGAGGACGTTGTGTGTTTCGTAACGGTGAATCCGCAAGAACGCTCGGGAGAGAACTACCTCCCAACACTCTAAAACTTTACCTATTTGTTAAGTCTCGGAAAACCTTCGTCGTCTGTCTCTGCAGATACTTGTCGCTCTCCCTCCACGTGTATCTCGTGGATGGAGCCATGGATAGACCTTATCATTGAAGCGAGAGACGAAGAATTGCAACAGAGATTGTTACATTTTGCTTTACACGTGCTGTATAAACTGCGCATTAACAATAGAGTATTTAAAGTTCGAGGATGAAATTCTTCGATGCTTTAGGTACTTCGTATTCGCGGCTATCCTTCCTCTTAGTTCTATCGTTCGAGCTGCTGCACCACAATGCAAACATTTAGCTTTCAAATTTCCGGCTAAGTTTCGACCTCGATATGCCAACACGAGGTATTCATCAAAATCTATTTATAATAAACTTGGAAAAGCCAACAGTCATGATTCATCGTGATAAGATAAGATTCTGGACAGTGTCTTATTGAAAATGTTGCTTGGTATTCGCCTATTAAATATTTATTGTGAGAATATATTTCTCAATCCCGAACTGTAATCAAGGTGATTAATAAATCATGAAATAATGTCTGTTTCAGAGGGCAAAGTCTTTTCCATCATCACGACAACGTCCATCGTAAGTATTTTTACAACACAGCTATGTTAATAAATGATCTATAGATATATATTTATCTAGAGGTCTTACGCCAATGTGTATCAGCGAGCTAGCAAAGAGATAGGGTACATTTATTCTTCATAGGGGGTGGTTAGGTTTGACAATGCAGTGTGTGCTTGGAACAGGAGAACATAGAAGCGGTGGGGGGCAATTCGTCGTCGTCATCGTAGTCGTAGTCGTCTACGGAATTGCGGGAGGGGTTGAGGATGGATGTGCGAGGATGTGGGAAGGCGAGGGAGGGTTTCTCCGTACGAGAGGGAAAGTTTGAGCGAAGTGCAGTGAGGAAGATAGAAAAACAGGAAGAAATATGAGAGGAGGAGGAGGGAAAAAAGAAGAGAGAAGAAGAAAGGAGGTGGAGATATGATGTGGTCTAAGGTACATAATTATGCTTGCTGATTCTTTCCCTAATAAAAGTTGCACTGTCACCAATGCTGGAGCCTTCCGTCGTGCTTGTCGTCCAATGCTCATTGTAACCCCCAGGACTTTGCCACGCGCTGCGCATACCCATCGCGCTCTATCTTCGTATACTTATCTCTCTTTCTCTCTTTCTCACTCTTACTTTCGCGTTTACGATCCATATCAACCCTACCCTCCCTCGCGAACCAAAGCCGGTAGTAAATGTCGAGTCTTGCTGCACGTGTGACGAAGACAAAAGTGCATGCCTGCAGCAAGAGCGATGCCCTTGCGATCGAGCTGAAGGAAAAAAAAAAAAAGAATAAAGACAGGCACATAGAGTCGCTGTGGGGTTGATATTTTGTATAGAGAACATTGCGAGAAAGTGGTACCATGTATGCCCACACCATCCGTCTCTCTCGCTCTCGCCCTCTTCGTCTCTCTGTCCTTCTCTTTCTTTGTATTTTACGATCAACATATATCCTTATATATATGTGCATTCAGATGTCGTTGAATATCGTACAGAAAGACAAAAACTGCAAATAAGCTCGCAGTCTTTTCGTTCAGGAATTACGCGGGAGAAGGAAAGTATGATGCACACGCGCCTGGGTCAGAATTGCTTTGCGATGCAGCATCTGAAGTTGCAGTTTTTTTCTCATTTCAGTTCACCTCTTTGCAGTGTTTAATGGCCATGTGTGAGTGGGTGTGTCCGATCCTTTTTTTTGTCTCGGAGGAAATAAGCATAGTCAGTAATCGTGCCGATCATTATTAAAGTCACGACAAGTCCGTGTTTAGATTCGAAAAATAAATTGCAATATTAAACTGATAGAAAAGCAAAGTCACACGTCATTAGCCAGTCGAAAATTATAATGAAGAGTAAACAGATACACGAAAAGTCAGTCCCCACTGGTTGTTTTCAAATATGAGCCCCAAGCCCCGAGGGATTAAGAATTCTTCGTCGCATACTCTCTCTCTCTCTCTCTCTCTCACTAGGTTAACCTCGAGAATCTCTTTAAAGGTCCTTTTCTTTGCTGCGCGGCTGGTCCTAGAGGGTCCTTGGCCTAGCAGGTCTCAAGGTGCGTCTCCAAGGCACGTTTGGTGGTTTAAATTTTTAAAGAACCCCATGGGTACGATATATATATACACCCATACTGCTAAGATCTTTCGAAGTTCTTTCGCATGCGGTGCTGGTGCTGTGGCAAGGAAACAATATGCCAGATGGTTCGACCTACCTCACGAACCCTCGCCCACGTTCTTATACACACCGCCTGTTTATTTTTGTGTCTAGTTTCGCTCTGCACTAACACGACTACGAAGTACGTACGTTCGTCGAAAATCATGTGAGGAATAACCTAGTTTCAGCGAAGGTTACTACCGATGGGTCATTTTGACCCGGGCCAGAATATTATCTTCATTTAATTAGACTGAATAAACGTTGCAAAGGTTTCTGGGTCACAGAGACCCGTAGAACTTGAAAAATATGAATAATCGCGAGGGTGAATTCGCCAATAAAGTGTAACTATGACATGTTTTAAGAAATACGCGTTCTAATGATTCTGAGATCATTTCCATGGCCATGAAGCCCTGCTCCGATCGTTTTCGATAATACATTTTTTTGATGCATCGTCTCGAAAAGAGGGATGAAAAATAATGCGAGAAAAAAAGTTGTTGGAGCCAGATATGCACGGACTGTTAATCCGACACAGAACATATGTTACGAAAATAAAAAAATAAAATGAAAAGCGAAAGAGCGATCGAAGGAGAGAGAGAGAGAGAGAGGAAAAGATCGAGTGGTTCTTTTCGATCTGTACGTGCCTCGTCATTGGGCAAGAAGACATGCCCTGCATTTAGTATCTCGAGCAGCCCCTACTCAGATCCAGCCCCATATGAGAAGAGACCATTCATTATTTTCCTAATCTTCCGTTAGCGAGCGAAGAAAAGCGAGAGAAGTGTGGATGAAAGAATCGGTAAGGAGAGCGTGTGCGTAGGAGAATGGGGAGAATATAGAACGAGAAAAAAAAGACAGAAGGACATGCTGTGAAAAATTGGGCCGGATATCGGATAAGAAGGTGAACCACAGCAATGTGTTGCGCTCGAAAAGGTGTATAGAAATTAACACGCGCGGAGAAACGAAAAGAAATATATGTGTATACTCATCCACTCCAGTTGTAGTGGGTGAGGGTGGAATAAACGAAAAGGAAACATTTTCCACACGAGTTTGAAAGTCTGGCTCGTGTCGATTCGCTTCGATAGATCGTTACCGTTAAACCATTCAATAATACTATTATTTTTTTCTTCTTTTTCTTCTCCTCTTTATTACACTGGTAACACAACTTGGTTCAAACTCTTACACGGATCAAAGGTTACACAGAATTATCGACAATTAATATCTTCAGACCTAAACCCCACAGCGAGGTAACAAAATAACCGAATCTTTCCTCGAGCATAAAATGATTCTCTTATAAGATAATGGAGTTTCGTGCGGGCCATTTTCTTAGTTTTTCAATAACGAAGAGAATGGTGTACAATAAACTCGTATTTGGTGAACATTTGATTAAGAAAACTCTAAAAAACCAGAAGAAGTTGCAAGAAAATTATAGAACCAAGGACTTTTGACATTCTCGTCAGTTACCATTACCTCCTCGTGGTTTTCTAGGCCTGAAATTATTAATAAAAGTTTAAACATAATTAATTGTTTGTAATTCATAGAAAAACGAAGGGATTAAGGAAATAAATGGGCACGTGTCTTTCTGCATGAACAAAATCGTTTACTTTGATGTTCATCCGAGTGTGACGTTTACATGGGTAACCTCTATGGATTGCTAAACTGTCT
The DNA here is from genome assembly GCA_013761285.1 of Campoletis sonorensis. Classification (NCBI taxonomy): domain Eukaryota; kingdom Metazoa; phylum Arthropoda; class Insecta; order Hymenoptera; family Ichneumonidae; genus Campoletis; species Campoletis sonorensis. The sequence goes on from JACEOJ010000085.1 coordinate 1,069,070, forward strand.
ATTATTATAAAAATGTCTAGCTACGTGCATTATAGGTGTAACCTCCATCCTCCGTAAAGGAGGCTTTTCAAGAAGCTGCCTATTTCGACTTCGTAGCTGGAGGATTGTGTTTCCAACACAAATCGCCCACGAGTACGCCCACCCGGCGCCTTTCAGGCGCACGACCGGAAATCTCATGCTGCGAAATTAGCTCTTCCTAAGGTAACCAGAATTTACAAGCGCCCTGGTACGACGTTTGAAGGAGCAATGATGCTACTCAAACTATTCAACAACGTAGCTTTAGCCTTAATAACATATAACTATGCAGAATAGAGACATTGTGTACTCTGTAGACGACAGATTTGAAGGCTTTCTCTTCGAACCAATTGTCGAGGCATTTCAGAACTGACATCTTTCAGTTTTCTCGAGCCTAAGGAGCCCTGTCAACCGACAAAGTCATTCATTTTCTCATTATTTTCATGTTCTCAGTCCAATTTGTACAGAACTTTGTATCCATCATTGTAAAGACGATAAACGGAGTAATAAATCTCGTAGAATTTTCAAATCGAGTCTAAGCACAAATCGTACATTCCCAAAAAAAAATACGTGGTCGATTTTACGACCTTGGGAGTAGAGAGGCGTTGACGTTGTATTTTCAACTGCATGAATGAAAAAAGATGTCTCTATTATTCCGAAAACCGGGTACACATTGATCCTTTAAAGCGTATTACCAAAAGTGGACAATTGTCAATTGACGTTAACCAAAATTCCATGAAACCAATTAACGTGGTGGTAAAACGGTCCTCCGCATGAAGAAAATACAAAAAGTGCCATCAAAACTACTGCTTCGCTGTCTCGAATTTCCTTAACAGACAACAATTTTCAAGACTTTTCAAACTATCATTTGTCTTCGTGTGTAAAGAAAAGAACAGAACTGATGGGGGTTAATGAGAGAATTTCGTGCGAGCATGATTTTTTTGAATTCTTTTTAATCCTCGGGACGATGAACTTTGGTGATGTATAAACGTTCGCGGTCGAAGACCTATTTGGGGGCATCGAAAAAAAGTTTAGGGGGAGTCTTTCCATAACTGTGTGAGTTGGTGTGTGTGTGTTCGCGTGTATTTAGCTAAGCTCCTAATACTATAGCAGCAGTAGCTCGTGCGGGCTACCTGAGCAGCTGCACCAATCGGCACTAACCGTGTATATATATAAAAAAATATATATATATACATATATATACACATAATCTTAATCGTACGGTATATACATGCCTTGGGGTGCCTTAGTAAGAATTTTATTTTTATTTTACCTCGCCTTATGGGTCGGCAGCTCGTATAAGAGAGAAGGGGAGAAAAAAAGTGGAATGAGAGTACAAGCACTTGGACGAGCGGGAAAGATGATGGGGACACCCCATCAGGATCGCTACTAGACACCACCAGGTACATTGCGTATGTGTATTCCTGTGCATTTGTTAACACGTGTGTGTGCTGCGAGTGCGTGTATGAGTACCAGTTCCGCCAGTAAGAGGGTCTCGACGTCACGCTCGAGAGAGGGTGCTGCCATCTGCCCCCCAAACGAGTGTGTGACGTCAGGTGTGACGGTGCGCATACACCCGTGGCCAAGGAACGTCCATCGGCGAAAAGGACTTACATTTTCGTACAGAATTTCGAACCAACCCCATCCGATATCAGGTTCGACAGTTTCACTCGATATCGGACAAATTCTTAATGGTCTACACCATCCGTTTGGCTGGTTATGGTCTTTATTGGGGTATGAAAATTATATGAAAAATCTTTTGGATACTTCGAATGACGAAAAGTCGAAGAATTTCGTTGTAGATGAAGAAACCAATTGATGGAATGTTTGTTTTTTCGTTTTTAAAATACACGCATCATCCCCTGGGTACGGAGAGTATTCTTCTTAGAGAATAACTGTGTTTTGAAGGAATAGAGTTTGTTAGAAGTGCATTGTCAAAGGGTGCGGAAAGTAAGAAGGGAACATATGCGAATTGCGATTGATAGAATTTCGAAGAGCTCTAGCTCTTGTTTAAGTACGAACTGGCATCCACTAATAATTTGGTTTTTCTCTTTGAATCCCTTAACTTTGAGTGGAGGCGATTCCATTTTTATTTCTCGAGACTCTTGGAGGAAAAAGAGTGCGAGAAAGACCTTTGCAAGCCTCGTGTATAATCGCTGGGTCTTATTGTGTACACGCGCATATACTGTGGCCGTATATATACGTGGATGGCGGGGGCACACATCACAGAACATCTGCCGAGAGAGTAGCGTCGCGCGTGGCCTTTCTCTCGATCGAGCCACACCGACGACTACCCAGGACCCCCAAAGACCAAAGAGCCCTATCCACCTAATCGAAGGGGCTGTTCTCCCCGTTCTGAGACAAAGAAATATTGTGTGACGTACTGGCAGCTGCGCGACTCTGACGTAGAAATCGAAAATACTAACTTCGTGGCTCGATGTCTCGGTCGTCGCCGTCGAGAAATTACCCTCTCATTCGATTTTTCGTACTTTCGGACGAGGCCGGCGCGACTATATCTATTCACATATGCTCCACGTAAACGGTGAGCTACCAAAAGACCCCCCTTAAAGTCAAGGCCAGGCGAAATATTTCCTGTTTAGTTGCCGTGGGTTCGTCAACGTTTAGCGAACTGTTTAGAGACGCACTTTATACCAAAATAATGTCATTTTATTTATTCCGAAATGAAATTTTCGTTAACCAAAAGTAACAAAATTTTTATTGAATAATCCAAATATTTGAAATATTATAGGAATCCTGAGGAATACAAGAATTTGAGCGTGTACGAAAACTATTAAATTTAATGATCCAATGAAATGCAGTAAACAATGAAAGTCTAAGTTTTCATCAAATGAGGGGGTCGCACCAATATTATGCACATCATTGCACGTTGCACATACTTTTCATTCTTTTCACCGCGTACTTTCTCTTTTCTTCCCCTCTACAACGTCTGTCTCGCAATTATCCCGTCCTCTCGCTCCTCAATCTCTCTCTCTCTCTCTCTCTCTCTCTCTCTTTCTCTCAAAAGAAGAGAAGCAAACGCCGCGGACCACTCTCAAAGCTGGGCCTTCGCAGTTACAGTAGTCGGTAGATGCAGCAGCAGCCTCCGTTGCGCTACATAGACTCTCGCTCTGCGTTTCTCCATCTATATCTTGGCTTCGTTTTCACATACAGAATCTCACCCTTCGCGGAGCTGTTAAATATAGGAAAACAGTCAGTGAGCCAGAGACATAGCAGCCAAAGCGCTAATCTTCCGAGTAGAGATACTAATGAAAGGCTCTGATACTTTTTTTCTCTCTCTCTTTCTCTCTCTCTCTCTCTCTTACTCTCTCTTCTTCTGTCTTTATGTATTTACTTTTTTTTTCTTCTACGTCCACTCATTCTCTTTTCCTTTTCCACCTAGACTTCTCTTTTTTCTGTAACCCAGTCTGCGTGTGTTTGAATTTTTTTGGTTGTCTAGACTAACATTTACTAGGTCATTATGTTTTTAGTTCAAGACGAAGTTTAAAAAAGTAAGAAATAATCAAAACACGTTGCATGAAAAAAGCCACGATTTGACTTTTGATTATAAAGTGGTCGCCGTTTTTTAACTTTTATCGAAATCGATTCTTATTCGATTCTTTGAACATGTAAAAATAGGACTAGTTATCGATTTTTAATCACTGCGAAAAAAATTATGAAACTCGGCCATTTTTGTGCCCGTTGCACTGAGAAGGTTCCATAAATGGGCAAAACACGGTATACAGGGATCAGGCGACACGCGTGCCAAAAAAAAAAACGATCGGACAGTCGAGAGCAGATTTCACGGTATCTGCGGACACATTCATAGGAGCAGGTTATTCTGTAATTACCCTAACCTATTATCTGGTAAATTTGAAACCTCCAAGCACCCTAATAATTGGGGTTGTTTGGCGTGCCTTTAAATTCACTACATAATAAAACCCCAGTTTTTGCGTCAATGCACATGCGATAGAGCCGCTAATCTCTTCGAGACTAATCACAGTTTGAATTTTTCATCGTTCGCTCTCTTCATTAAGATATTCAAAGCAATTACTTTGGCTTAAAAAAAAAAACTAGTGATGAGACAAAGTTACAAGAACAAAAGTTTCAATATTATTTTGTTAATTAAAAAAATACAGCAAACTCACATGTCCGGGAAGGACGAGAAGAAGCTGGGCATTGAAATTCTTCGAAAAGTTATCTCAGCATACCTGATGGTCCCCTCTTTACTTTTCAATCGTCCTGAGCCCACGTGCTCCGACTATCTGCTCTGTGTACAACTGTTGCCCTCGAAAAGGTGATTTTTGATGTGCATCTGCTAGGACACGCTTGTCAATTGCACCCCTTTGAGCCAACACAGGCTTCGTTGATATCGAGTAACAATGAAAAAGGGACACTCGAAGGTTTGCATCTTTTTATTCTTTTTTATGCTATTTTAATGCAAAATCACTTCGTGATTCGATTTCTTTTGAGAATTGTTACTACTATTTCAAGTAGATTGAAAAAAATTATTTGCATCACATTTTCATGGTAGTTACGTCTTAAAAATCGAAAAATGTGGACTTTGATCATAAATTCTATTTTTTTTTTTGAACCTCTAAGAGAGTAATCGATCAATCAGTCAATTAGCAACAGAGTTTCTTCATTGTTTATTTATCTGTGCTGCGTGATAATGGAAAATCTCTTTTGCTGAAGCTCCTTTAATAATTTGATTGATCCTGCACATAAGCATATTGGTCATTTCTGCAGTAACGCTGAGGAAACGGTGGTTTAAGTAAAAGCAGCTGTATTCTTGGGAGCAGAATAAAATCGTCTGATGGAAAAATAGACATTGAACGAATGAAGGAGTTGAAGGAAAGAAACATCTTATTGAAAAGTCGTGGCAGATGCAAAAGTTTATTGAGTAAAAGGTTTGATATATGTAGTGGATTTTCAAGTGGGCATTTGCGCATATTTCTAAGATTTTGGGGTGAATAGAAGCACGCGGTGAAAAGGAAAGCAAAGTATAAATATACTCATGGTCGTGAGGGTCTAAGATTTAGCCTGGCCCCGAAATATCTTTGAGAGTGATAGAAATTCGACACTATAGTCATCATCCATATTCGTCTCTGCGGATATTTCCTTTGCATCTTGAAACGACAAGGAAAGTGCAGAGTCTACCGCGTCACGCTCGTCATCGATGCACTTCAAGGCAAATAGCGAGAAGAGAGAAGCAACCCTTTTGCATCTGTCCCTTCGCTGACGGTAGACATGCAAAAAAGGGATGCTGGCGGCGTTCTCGTGAGGCTATTATAGTCCAGCACAAATACGAAGTTGTTTTGAACACGAGGGAAAATCCAGATGCACGGAAATGAAGAAAAAAAATGCATCGTGGTAGTTTGGCTGAAAAACGAGGAGAAACTTAAAGAAAAATCTATTCGGCCCTGTATCTCTTTGATTTGCATCTGCGGCGATTAGTCTTGGGGAAATTGTATCAGACGATGCAGTAAATTCGTATCGGTGAAAAAAAAAAAAAAAAAATGATAAACAAAGTACGAATGGTAAACTATAGTCTGTACGGTGGATTAGAAGAACGAGACTGCCAGGTGCATTTCTTGAGACGCTCGTCCCCTGTTTGCCTCCTTAAAATTTTCGATCTCTCGGAAAAGTGTAGTTCTTTGAAAATAAATCGGTTTCTTTCAAGATTGCTCAGTTCCATTTCGATTGAGTTAAGATTTCGATGAATTATAGAATCTTGAGATATGGACGATTTGACTAAATCGTTAATTTGTAATTCCTCGACACACGAAGAAAAGGCATACAGAAATTTCAGATAATTCCAGCATCCCATAGAATCTTCCTCCTTAAGATCTTTCCCCAATAGACTCAAGTGTTGCAATTCCCTAGGCATAAAATCTTTTGCATTTGACTCTCTCTCACTATGTGTTTTTTAGTCCCTTCAATCACCATTTTTTATTTTTTATTTTTCAACTCCACTCCCGTAAGTTGCTCGGACTGCCCGGCGATCAATGAATTGAAGCATCCGTCCTTTTTTTTGGTCAGCCTCTACTTCTCTCTCTGTTTCTCTCGTCCTTGATAGGGACGCAGCCTCTCTATCCACGAGCCAGTCTCCTTTCAACCCCCTTCGGTCCTCATTCTCCTCTTTCTCTCTTTTTTTTCTTTCTCACTCCTGTCCGCTCTCTCTCTCTCTCTCTCTCTCTCTCACGCTCTGCTGTTGGTTTCCACCTCTTTTCTCAAGCGCTAGCCCATACTGACGGCTCTCTCTCTCAGCCCCACTTCGCGGACTTTCTCCCGCTCTTTTTCCTTCAACGTCGCGCTGGTACATCGTCTGCTTTTTCACCCTTCCGCCTGTTATCCTCTCGCAATATATACACTCCTTCTTTACTATGCCTTCTCTTTCTATCGTTTACTCTTTACCCCCCTCCCCATCGTCCGATATCCACGACAGCCGCTCCATCTGTTGTTCGGATGCTGTGCTCCATCTCTCTCTCTTTCTTTTCCGCACTCGAATCTCTATCTGCCAATCTATTTGTCCGTCCGTCTCTTTCCCTCGTTCTTTATGTTGTTCAGCTCCGTATGTGTGTGCGCGGGCGTGCCCGCTCGTCTCTCTGTCTCTCCTCCTCTCTTTCCCTCATTTACTTGTTCTCTCTTTCTTTCGTGTTTTTACATCGCATCGTCTTTTTCACTCTCCCATCGTTCATTTGGTTTCAACATAGCGAAACGGGCATTGAAGTATTTCCGTTTGTTTTTCTCTGTCTTTTCTTCCCATCTCTTATCCTCTCATTCGTTCCCTCGTATTCTCTCTCGCTTCTCTCTCTTCGTAGCTGGACACACGCGACTCGCGCTGACCCCCCGTCACTATCTTCCTCTAAAACCATCCTCTCCCGTGTCTGCATTTCTATCTGGGTGTGTGCGCGCCTCATGTGCATATCCGAAAGCACGTTAAATCGCTACATGCGCCGCGCTCATGCATATGTACATAGAACCCTCACACGTTTGCCGATTTCCCGTGTGCATCACCAGATAAATCTCTCTGTCTGAGGGCTAACGTACCTCCGATATAAAACGCGGCAGTCCGATATATATACACGCGCTAACGTATATATTGGCGTGCCGGTGGGAGGTAAAAAGAAAGAGGGATATATATTGCAAGGGAGAGGAGGATTTTTAGAGGAAAAATGCTTGCGCATGCGCTTTTCGACGAATCGCCATCCCTACTCCCCCTCGAACCGAGACTTCGCTGACCGGGGCTTATCATTCCGTCTCTCTTTCCTCCTCTTCTCCCATCGCCCTCTAATACTTTTTCTCTTTCGTCCATTGCACTCGTTCGTACTTTCCATTGGCGGATATATTTTTCATTAAAACGAAAAATGTCGTTTTATCTTCTTTTTCCTTTGTCCGACTATGTTATTATCTCCATGGTTTAGAACATTGTATTTTCACTCAAGTTTCGCTTCTACGATTTCTACGATGTTGTACAATAAACTTTTGGCCAATGACATTTTTTCAACAATTCAATGAGTTTGCATCATTTTTGTTGACATTTTATTGAATTTTGAGTGTCTTTTAATTTACGTCATTCGTCACGTCACGATAAAACCGATAGAAGTTTTCGAGCTTAACGTAGTTTATTTGTTTATCAAATTTTTAAAAATGCGTCGTGTAATGCTTTTACTTGTGAATTGTCATTATTAATAAACGACAATCGTTTGGTTGGAGCAATTAAATTTGAGTTAACCTGCTAGGGTTTTATAATGCACTAATCGATTTTTTTCGTCGTCTATATAAAGATAATTGCATTGACGGCAATATAACGAAGACTTTATTAAATTTCCTGAACGATAAGCGCCTCTTTTTCTGCCTGCTGTTTAAGTCAAGGGTACATCATCCTGTGAGGGCACTAGATCCTCATGTTCGGTGGATCGTATAAATTGTACAAGAGAGAGATTTATTTCTTCGGACATCGGAGAAGATAGAGAGAGAGAGAGAAAGGGGGAGAGGGAGAGAGGCAGAAAGTACAAATCCCAGTTGCATTAGCTCCTGTGAGGGAGAGGACATCCCCGTCGTGAGTAACATATGCAAAAAAGCTTGAGCCACGGTGGCAAATAAAATCGTATTTTATCCCTTTGCGGAGCGCTTAAAATCCGTCTTCCTGGATATCTGCACCCCATACCGTCTGCCGGGCACGTCACTCTTTCTCACTCTTCGGGCTCGAACCCCTCTCGATCTTCATCCCGTACCTTTACCATCGCCATTTCATCCCTGTTTCTCTGGGCTTACCTCCCTCGTAAACTCCCACATCAAAGCCGGGTTCACGTCTGTCTTTCTCCGCGAATACTACCCCTTTCCTCCCCCAGCCCCTTGGCCACTCCTGCTCGTCCGTATTTCCAGCACCAACGGTTCAACATCCTCCTCACTGCCCCTTGTTCGTCTCCTCCTCATCTGCCCAACTGAACGATGCAATCCGCTAGTGCAACCCCTGAAAAAAAAACCCTTCAACCGGCCTGACCAACCCTCACGGCGAGCCATGCCAGAGCATTACCCGACCCAATCTCTTTCTCTTTTTTCTCTCGATTTTCGAACTCAAACCCTTTCTCCCTGCTCTCTCTCTCTCTCTCTCTCTCTCTTTCTTTCTCTCTCTCAATATATATACATATATTAAAAGTTTATCATATATACATAGATATTCTATACTAACACCCTCCATTTCTTCACTCACACTCGCCTACCAACGTAGCCGTCCTCTCTCTCTCTCTGCCCCTTCTCTTCAACCCCATCCCAGTGTATGCAACTCGTAAACTTTTATACGAAAGCTTTAGTAGGTACGAACTAACTCCCAGTTTCCCTGTATTTATTTCATTTATTTCCCTCTCGTCATACATTTCGGTGCATAACACATACGCAAGCACGCATCCACGCACGCGTGTAAACGCACTCGCATACCAACTAAATTTTCTCTTGCATAGCCCAATAACTCTCTCTCTCTTTTCCTCTCCCTCCCTCCCTTCCTCAACCGTCCTCTCTTATCGGCAATCTCATGAGCAAATCTCTCCTCCTCCTCCTCCTCCACCGCCCTCTTCATCTCGCTTGTGTCTCTACTTGATCCATCTCTACCCCCTTGATGCCGCTGCCTCCTTCCTTCAATTTTCGCGAATTTAACTCTCCTCCTCCCTCCCTCTCTCTCTCTCTCTCTCTCCACTCTAACCCTCTCTTCCTTCTCCTTTTTCCCCAATCGCCGCTCTCCCACTGGGACCAGATAATCGCCTAGTCGATGCACCTTGATGGGATCGCTCCGTCGCTCTCTCGAGTCTTTAATCACTTGCACAAATTCACACCGTGTACCACCTACCTATGCCTCTTTTTTCATTCCGCCAGAAGTTAGAAGTCGAGTATCCATGCCTAACGTTTCAGCTTATTTTTTATCATTTAAGCCTATTTTTGTAATTTCAAATAAACATTTAATTGAACCCTCACATACAAATTTTAAGTGGCGTACGACAAATGACAAATGAAACCTTTTTTCATTGCTTTCATTTTAGTCAGAAGTCATTTCAATTTGCCCACTCCGGACCATTCTCAAATTTTCATTATTTATGACCTCAAATATTCAAATAATTTTTTCAAAGTGCATTATCGATGCGTTGAGACTCAATATCAAGCATCAATTACAAGGTTAAATAAATGTCCGCGAAAAATAAAGATCCTTGATACACTAAGACCGATAAAAATCAATCAAATCAATCTTCCCGTTCTGATAATGAAAAAATGATCAAACGAAAGCTAAAACATCGTAAGAATGCGGAAATAAAAAAGCTGCCCCCTGAAAGTACTTCCGCATTGTTTACAAAAACAAATCGGTTTTCCTACACAAAATATAGTGTCTTAAAAATTGCAACGAAATTCACAGACTCATCGACGAACAGAAACTAGAGAGACTTCCAAAAATAATACATGGTTTTCGAAGTTTCTTTGAACAAGTGACCATCGCTAGTTCTTTTATAACCAGGCCCCAAGCATGGTTGCCCGATGGTGTGTGGTGTGTGGTAGAAAAGATAAGGGCCGGGGAGGGAGGCGATTCCGTTGGAACTGAGTTGTAGAATATAATCGCCGTGGTGAGCTAGTTGACCACGACGCGGTTTTCATCATTTGATTCAATTAGTCTAGGACTCGAAATTGTTTCAGTCTTTCTCTATGTCTGTTTGTATATCATGGATTTTATCACATCAGTAATCTCGCTACGGTCACGTTTAAACTTCATTTTCCTTGGATTAAACTTGGATTAAACTTGAGGATCGATCTAATAATGTTAGTTTTTTTTTTTTGGAAAAAGTGTTTAATATGAAGTTTAGAGGTTGAGAAATAAAAACTTTCGCCACATTTCATATGAGCGTATCTTCGAAACTAACTGTTCGAAGTTCTTGATTTTTTTGAATGAAATTCGTCACATAATTGAGGATAAAATTTGTACAAAAATGTCGAAATTATTCAGTAAAATGTGAATTTTTCTCTACTGCTTCTCATAAAAGCGCGTGTAAAATGGTGTAATCTTTGATTTCCAATATCCGGAATATGGGATGGTAAATCCTTTTGAAATTTAGCACGTACTTTTATTATAGTGGCCTAAATGTGTTATCGCAATTTAAAAAAATTTCACGAATATTTGAATGAATATTTCACGGTCATGTATACGTCCTCGGTCTTTTGATGTAATTCTGGGGACATGTAATTTAGTCGCAATTGTAAAAGGATGAATAAGCGTAAATAGTGACGTGGATATCAATTTTCATTACGCGGATATATTGAAATGGAAATACATAAATAAAAAAATAAAATAAACTACCGACTGTTCACGGTCGTACGAATTTTTCATGTGCAATTATTTTCGGTGACTGGGAGTTTTACTCTTCATTGGTATTTGCTCATTCATTCTAATTAGTCTTCTTTCATATTCCATTGCTCATATTCTATGAAGCATATTTGAGTTTATTTAATACCCCAATGTATTAAAACATTCGGCATGTAAATTCAATGGCTGTTTAATAAAATAATCAAATAAAATTTTCAAGCTGTATGCAAGGGAATGGCATCGAAATTTCTTCACTTTTCATTTGCAGATGGATAGATTTTTTTCCAACTTCTAGAAAATTTCATTCGGCTAATCTTCCACCCAGACAAGTGCCACCTATTGATCAAACCATCCGGCATCGTGATGTGCGAATTCCGGGGCTGCAACAGCTTCTCTTCTTTGTCCACTAGATGCTCGGTTCTCTCCACTCTTTCATATATGTGCGTATATATTTCTTATTATATGCAGAATCGAACAACTTATATTTATTATCGAGAGTTACGATATCACCTTTTTTTTCAATCAAATGGGGTCCTTGGCAGCAAGTGGGCAGTTTTTTCAATAAAATCTTTGTGCAGCTCAACTTTTATGAAAATTATTATGCAACGGTAGTTCTAACGCAATATTTGTCTTTACTGTCCGTGTCTAAAGCTCAAAATAATTGAATCTTGTGTGAATTCTTCTTCCGAAAGTTGTTACTGAAGTTTTTAATAAGAAGTTATAGAAATAAAATGGCGAAAAACATTTTTTTTCAGAGAATTGCAATTTTTTTTCGTAATTTCAAGGCATTCAAGTTTAAGTAATGATGAAAAAGTGCCAAAATCGTAGATTCTAGTATTATTTCCTTAAGTAAAAAGGAGAAAAGTAAAGGTGCCATTGATCATCTGTCACTCACTTGTTTCGCCACTCATCCCATTCTCCATTGACGTCCACTTGAGAATGATGTCTAAAGTAACATAATTGCTTGAGGTTTTACGTGAAAAAACGTAGAACGTGGTTATAATAAGTGCGCGTGGCACATTATTTTAATTGGATAAACTCTTAACTCCAGGAAGTAGTCGAAGGGTCTGAAATTTCGAGTGAAAACCAGTTGGCAACGAGAAATTAATTATTTTCCCATATGCACAGGCCTAAGCATTTTTCTATAACAATATAAAACAAAAGTAGCATATAAACTTGAGTTTTTTCAAGGATTTTCATGAGTAACGAAAAAATTAAGTGTTTCGTGGTCTTGGAATGAAAAATAGGAAACAGGAAGTATGCGATTTACATTTTCTGCGATAAAAAAAATCATTATTAATTGTACTGACTCCCTACCGGTGCACATATCGTATTTTACTCCTATACAGATATATTCGTACACATTAAACACATTAAGTCATCGTTAACTATTCACAAGCGTCAGTATATACATTGGACGTGTCTTAATTAAACAGATCTCTCTTCGCTCATATTAATTTCTCGACGTTCTCGAGAGTCCGGTGGATATTATCGCAGCATTTGCGTACATATAGGGGTTCGGGCTGATGGAAATTATCATGGATAGCATATTCTGCATATACACAGATTATCTACGCCCGTAAATGAATAACAGCGGACGTTGAGTAGGATGACAACTTGGATTAATATTTTGGCAGCAGAGAGCTTTAAAATGCAATTTTTTCGCACATTTTATTTCTCCTATATTTGAAATCTTTTCGCCATCGAAGGCACATACGCTGGACATGGTCATATGCCCACAGAAGCACGCAGAATTCTAAAAATATCAATTAATTTGGCTGTAAATATTAACAAGTTTAATTAATTAATGGTTAAACCAATCAATTTCTCTTATTACCTGTATTCTGAGATAATCAAATTACTTCTACGTACGTTTCGAGAAATTCATAGTATTTATCGATACTAAGTAACAATTAATAGTTTTAATAAATCGATTTAAAAAAAATGATGGATTCTGGATATTTTGATTAGAAGCTGATTTGTTTACTGGTCGAGCCTTTTAACCAGAGGACCCTAATTACTACGAATGATTAGTCATGAATAACCTTGAATATCGTTCTCCCCCTCTCTCTCTCTCTTATTCTTTTTCCGAATCCTCGTGTATATTTAGCCCAACGCAAAAGAACGCTCAGCCAGGCATTTTGCATAAAATAATTTGTTTCCGTTACCTGTGACTGCGAGACTGCAGTACGTTCTCGTTATCCCGCCCGAGCCACAAGCTTTTTATTTATTCTCGAGCCCCTGGGTCCCTTTCTCTCTTTGCGCGACTAACTGAAACAGTAGCGAGAGTCTCTTCCGGCTGTTTTTTGTCTCTGGAAAATTTGACCGGACGGAAAAACATCGATATGAACGTGCGCGAAGGTTCGTGACAAAAATCGTGAAGTTAGTGGGATTGAAAAATACATGATAAGGTAAAACAGACAGAAACAAAGAAGTGTATCGTTCAATGATTCGATAAAAATTCATCCATAAAATCAGTAGTCATTGTCGCCATGATCTAGAATGTTTTATTGATCACACACAAAGATCGAAAATTTATTATACTTTGGAAAATATTTATTAAAAATACGAAAAAAAACAAACAACATTCAAAAACCCAGATTAATGAAAAGGGTAGAGAGTTTGGTACAAACGAATAACTGTACGTATGTAAATAATGGTTACGAATTGGACGAGCGAGCAACTTTTGAAATGGAATTCATAACGTTATGACCAGCAGAGATGATGAAACGATGAATATATTAATGTTCGCCCTACGGGCATTGCATAAAGGACGATTGAGTGGACACATATATTCTTGATCCATGTGAAGGTATAGCAGGGGTTACAAAAAATGGGTTGCCCAGTTCTGTATGCACTAACGGGAAATGCAACGAAAAGAGAAAAAAGAGATAAAGTCTAAAGAGGGTGGTACGTGGAGTTGCATCAGTGCATCATCCTTGATAAGGGTTAAATTTTCCCCGGAGCCATCATGATTATGTTGCTCGTGGCATCCAAAAGTATCAAGGTGGGTGGATGTGCAGGGGGGTCGTGAGAAACGAAGGTGGCCAGCAGTGAGCAACGGTCTAGGTTGGGACGCAGCGATGTTTCAGCGGAGAGTTGGGGAAAGAAAGAAAGGGATCAGAAGAGAGAAAACGAGCTCACAAGGTATGGGAATATAAACCATCATGAAACACATATGAAGGGTCAGTCAGAGAGAGAAAGAGAGCGAGAGAGAAAAGCGCGAAGTGACTAGTGAGCAGTGGCAGGCGAAAGAGAGAGAGAGAGAGAGAGAGAGCGAGAGAGAGGAGAAGCAACCGTGGGTATTTGGTGGAAAAAGCGAATGCGGGCAAATTAGCTTGCGTGGATTAGCTTCTGCATATTTTCGCAAAAACCGAGATAATGCAAAAACCTCGTTCGGCCATCCAGGATCGTTCTCTCACTTTAGCTCATTCTCTTTTTTTGTTTCTCTCTGTCGATCCTTTGCTCGTATATCTGTATGTTCCACGATCCAGCGTGGCTTATATGCAATCCGTCCTGTTATTGTCGGCTTGACCAAGGGTTCTCTCTGGCAGTGCGACGACGAAGGACTGGGATGGTTGGGTGGACGATACTCGCTTCCGATAGTCAAGCGAGAGGGTTGTCTATTGTAGGGATTGGCGTAGTATAGTGAGAGAGGAAAGAGAGACGATGAGAACTGGACGAAATCAGAGGACCACTGTGTGTCTGTGTATGTGTGTGCGTGACGGTATTTGTGCGGGAAGGAGGCGGTGATGAGGCTGGAAGGCGTGGCAAGAGAACGGCTAACGGGTGATGGTTTTGCGAACATGGTAACAGAATCCAAAAGGGAAAGACAGACAGAGATAAAGAATGTACTGCTCGCTTGTATTTTTGCAATAAGCGCAGGGTTCGAAAGAGGAGGGAAACTAGCTTTTTTTGATCTCTTTCTGCAAGGCCAAGAAAATCCTAAACGAGTAACGTAGGAGGTGAGGCAGTAAATCTATGGGACATGTAAAAAAAAAAAAAAAAAAACAGAAAACAGCGACTAAAATTAAATTAAAATAATCGGTATCATGAGTATAAACTTTACTGAAGAAACTGGACAAAAAAAAATCATGATTTCGATGGAAATTATTATAAAACACACGACTGTTCCTAACATGCTTAGTTTTTACTGCAATCGCGTGAATTGCCGATCGGTGGTTAATCTGGCAAGTCGTTTTGTTGTTTTTTCGCATGGTCATAAAATATACCCTTTTTTTAAGTAATCCAAAAATAATAGCTTGAGTTTAAGCATTGTCTTGAAATATGGAGCCAGTCATAACACATGCGTAAGACTACGTTAACGTGTATGACATGCACGACGAGCCAGGCATGAGGTTAGGCCGAAGGACAAGTGGGTGGTTGGAGCGGCTGCGTTCCTGGCAGGGGCTGGTTCCTGGGCGAGTGGGACAAAGGGGTAAAAATCATTGCACGGTCCAGCCTGGAGGCTGATCGATGGTTAGTACTGCTGGCAGTGCTCTCTTGCAACCCTACGAGCTGCAACCACCCACGACCCCATCGCCGGCTTCGAGATTCTCGCGTTCATGTCCGGCCAAACCCTCTGCCATCCCCTTGACTCTCTCGCCAACATCGGACGCCTTCTCTCTCTCTCGCTCTCTCTGGGTCTCTCTTTTCCGCTTTCTGCAGAACTTTATACCGCTATGTATCACCTATGCACATATGCTTGATTCTCGCGTTCATCGCCCCTTCACTCCCCTCCCTCCACCCCTCACTCCCGCATATCTCCTGCTATCCTCTCACGCGTACATTTACTGATCCCTGGGACTCTCTCACTGACTGGCCAGACAAAAAATGGCCGGTCCACCGGCTGAAACACGGCCGAAAGAGAGAGAAAGATAGCTCGTTCGCTTGCCACGCTGACGTCGGTGTTTGATGACCTCGCGAATGGCGATGGGATATAGGAGTGAGGCGGGCGCGGAGGCCCACGCGGCACAAGCTGCCCCCGAGTGGGTGGACCACACAGAGACCGGGAGTGAATGTTGTGCCCTCACACTCTTACTGCTCTTGTTTTATCTCGACACACACACACACATCTATCCATCTCTTTTATTCTCTGGCAACCAGAGAACCTGCACACAGAGAAGCTTGCCGGAAAATCCCCGGAGGGGTTGGTGTTACGCCACGGCCGCCGAGAGGGGTAGATGATGGCAATGATTTCGCGGAACCTAGAGCTGCAGCGGCAATACCGCCAGCAAAACCCTGGCGTTCCATGCCCCCCCTCACCTCCCGCACTATCGACGAAGCAAACGTTGATATTTTTTTTCCTTCCTTTCCATTTGATTTTCACCCCACCTCTCTCTGCCTCCACATGCGGCATCAATTTCATGGTTTTATCAATTTTTTTTCTTTCTCCGTAATTGCACTGTAATAGTAAACAAATTAAAACTCCAATCGACCATCAGAGATCCCAGTCAAATATCTCCATTTTTTTGCTTGTCTTTATAATTATCGCAATGGAGTTGAAAACAGTTTAAAAATGTGGTTTCAATGTCCACCATGTCAAATGTTGACAAATAAATACTCATGTTTATGTTTTTGGCAAAAAACGCTCGAGAGAAGAAACGAAGTTATTCCATTAACTCCATCGATTGTTTTGTTGAATAAATCGCGAAGTATAAATTCATAAAAAGTAGATGCAACACTTTAGTGGTTCGTATAAGTTGCCGTTAATGGGCATTAACTTTTGCAAAGTAAGAGAAAGACGCATGATCGTCGTCTATGAGACAATAACTCCGTATACGTCTTCTCCTCGTGTTTCCATCAGGAAAGAGTTCAACGCCAATGACACGAAGAGTCGTTGGGTCCTGTATACGCGGCGGTGGCCATGGAACAGACCAGAGCAGTACGTTAATGATCCCCAGCAGACGAGAGTTGTACGATCCTTATAACCTTACAGTCGCGGCGGCGTACAGAGATTCGTGGGTACGTGGTGTTCTCTTTGGAACCCCCGAAGCCTTCGACATATGTATATACCCAAGCCCTGAGACAAAACGCTTCCAGCAACCTCCGGATTGCAACGTACTGTACCCCTAAACGGATGCGTGATATGATAGAATTTCTTCCGTCATTAAGAAAGCCTTACAATATGTTTGGTTATGTGTGTATTTCGTCTGTATGCGTATGTACGTGAGTGTACCAGTGGATTGAAGGTATAAGCTAGCAGCAGGGGCGAGAATGGATCGTCAGAGTTTTCTAAGCATTCGCCAACGGAGGGAAAAATTATTGACTCGACAAAGATCTGAATCTCGTAACGACCGTACGTGAAGAGACGAAACTTTGTCGTTATACATAACGCGGTGACGACTAAGAGCCACATCGTATGTCTACAAAGGATTTCAGGCGTAGTTTTATTCGTTTCCACCAGCAAGCATTCGTACTCTCTATTGAAGGAATGTTAAACGAGTGAGTTCTTGCCTTCAACCTTATCGTGACGAGCAAAAATGAAACAAAAATCTCACCTCTTTCATTTTTTCTCCCTCTTCTTCTTGTTTTTGTTTTATTTCTCCCTATTCTTTATCCAAAAAAAAAAAACAAAAAAAACGTCTCATTGTATCATCGTATCGACAAAAACCGTAGAATCTCATGGTTGTGTGTAGCAAGAAGAAAAAATATGGCCTGGTTCATTGCCTCGATAATTCTAGAAAATGAAATCGAAAACAAAAAACAAAAAAAATTGTTTTTATAGCTGAGACTATGTTTGAGTGCAATTTTGTTTTTTTTTTTTTTTTTTTTTTTCATTGAGAGGGTATCGTTCGGGTATGAGCTGAAAATATATGTATTATTTCTTCACTTGGAAATTTCAAACAGGATAATTATTATGCTACGATGATTCCCTGCAGCTTTGTATATCGACAAAAAGCCAAACCGAAGTCATCATGCGAATGTCGAAAAGATATATATGTATGGCAGACCGATAGGAAAGAGACCTTCATCAAGGCAACGCTGAACATTCGAGTTCAGAAGGTAGAATCGTACCAGCCCCAGCTGACGTATCCCAATCGTTAGGGTTCACATGCAGTCATCAGAGAGCTTTTCCAGTGGTACAGCGATGGTTTGGTAAGAGGAGGTTTGGAAGAACGGGATGGGCGCGGGGGTGGGGGAGAGGATAGTAAAATCATCGAAAAGCTCAGGCACAGAGATAGGTATAGTGATGAAGACAGAAGTCGAGAGAAGCGAGGAGAATGAGCAACGAGGCAACCCTACGCCAGGCGGCTAGCTCGTCCCGATGCTAACTGAGGGTCATTCAATGGACAGAAAAAGGAGTAAAAATCATTGAAAAGCGGTGATTACCACCCTGCTGGGGATCATCACAGCCAGGCAAAACAGCAGCAACAGAACAGAGCGAATCATCGAATGACCAGGCACCTAAACCCTTCCCCCTCTCTCTCCTCTTTCACTCTCACTCTTTCTGTTTTTGCTGATCCCGACCTGCTGCTATGGGCTTTCATGATTTCTACTGGAAATTAGCCAACTGGCTAACGACCAAATAGGTACTCTTTCTCCCTCCTTCTTCCTCTATGCCACGGCACTACTCTTTTACTCTGTCTTTGTCCTTCTTCTCTCTGCCTCTCGCCGCACCACTCTTTCTCTAGTATCCCTTTTACCCTCTCACTCTTGTCCCCCATCTTTCTGTCTCACCCTTTCGACGCCCGTACATCCCTTTTCTATGTATCTCGTTGGTGCACTCAACTCTCTTGCGCTCACTCCGTCTCTCTTCAATCGGCCCTTTCTAAACATATATACATATCGACATGCCTGTCCACACGCTCAGCTTCGGACATCGTTCCGTTGTTCATTTCGTGAAAAAAAAGCTCGTCAAGGACCCTATACATTTTATGCGTCTATCTCTGACTGATGGCAAATCCAAAAGTCATTCAACGAACACATCACAAGAGTTCGGCTTCTTCGTACTGTTCAATCGAAGCTAGATGTAGCGATTCATAGGAAATTCAAAAAAAAAAAAATTATCTATTCAAAAATTGAATATCAATCCGTCCAGAGGGGTATTCATCCCTTTTTGTCGAATTAGACAAAAACGCCCGTTGGTCAAACGTTAGCTGGAATTTAAGAATTAATTTTATGATAACCAGGCGACACTTTATACGCAACACGTTATCCTCTAAAGTGGAAGCTTTGTAGATGAACGCGAACTTTGAAGCGGTTCGATCGTCCAAGCAACCCTCCTTCTCGCCGTCGTGAGATCCTATCGGCCGTGAAAAACGATTGTTCTTCTCCTTCGTTCGTGTTTTGATCACTTCCGTTCCCTGCTCATCCCTCTGACTCTCAGCTCGGCTTGGGGGTGACTTGGAGCGGGATTTTTACAAGGCAGATTTAAAGAAGATTCGACTTGGCAGATCAATACGAATTCTTGAAACACAGCGTGATAATGATGCCTCGAACGATATTCGCTGATGGGTGATGAGCAAAAGAAACTTAATTAATTCGACGCAAGACCCAATTTGATTGGGCACTGAATAAAACGTGTTCTAATGAAAAATTCTTGATAAACATTCGTTTGCATCTGTCAAATAGTTTTTGGGATGCCAATCAACAGCAAACAACGTTATAACTAAATTTATTTTTGTTGCACGATGAATACCGCGAGTCAAAGGTTCGATTTTCGTCAATTGGAAATGATTCTCATGCTGCATAATCGGTAGATACTCATGAACAAAATCTATGATTTATAGTTGAGGCAAAGCATGCCAAAAACGAATACAAGAATGTAAGGAGTTTGAGCAGAGACTTTATGCAGGAAGCAAACAAAAGGGTAGAACGAAGAGGATGCGGCGCAAGCAACTCGTGGTAAGCCGAAAAGTTACGCTTCTGCGATTCATGATAGAATGATAGACGTGTGTTCGTGAAAGAAAAATGCAAGATTCGTTGCAGTCACGAAATAGCAAATTGGAGTTTAAACTATGTTTTCATCAATGTATTCGCGGTTTGAATACATGCTCGAGCACATATAAAATGAAAGAATGGAATGTAAGAAGTTTTGGGCTCGTTACATTGTGGAGTTTTGGCACTCTGTAGTAAAGATATTGCGGGCACAAATGTTTTCCCTTGTAACTTGTGTTCGCAAGATAAATACAACGATGAGAGGATTTTCATAAAAACGTTTTTTTTATTTTCGTCCAGTTTTCAAGAGCCTATTCCTCGAAGATGACAAACACGTTGCACTTTTGACACCTGACAGCTTTGATTTCCATGCAGCCTCTTAAAGAGACGATGTTGTATTTGATTTGCAGTTCGATTGAGTCTTATTGGGTCATGAGAATCCTTATTACCGTAAAATTTCCTGATCGAATGGAGATTGTTATTGCTCCAACATATAAAACCCTTAAAACCGATGAAAATGATGTTAAAAAGAAGTTGAAGCGTTGAAAACAAAAACGACCATAAAGATAATGATCTTAAGTGTATAAGAAGTTGAAAAAAGTCTTTCCCTATTAAACAAAAACCGATTAATTCAAACTGGCGAGAGTAGCCCCCTAAAAGCCGCGATCATTCTAAATTTATTTTGCTCGAGGTTGGTTTTGCAGCAAATGCGAGCACGGTGAATCCAAACTTGACGAATCATCAGGATAGGGCCAGGCGGAAACGAGCACGGATATCACGTGTTTCCCGCCCGCCCACGCCTGAGAGGGTGCAAGTGCATATGAGGAACGAAGAGCAAGAGAGAGAGAGAGAGAGAGAGTTAGAGAGAGAGAGAGAGCAAGACAAAGAGAGGGACAAATGTATAGATGCGCGTATATCTGTGTATATGTGACGAAAACAGTACACACATTGAAATAAACTCACACAGCACATGCTGCGCTGGTGGCTATCGATTTTTGCGTAACTTTAAAAAATCTTAATGCGGCTTTTGGTGGCAGGGGCAAAGTTTAAATTGAACCGAGTCGTGGGAGCGCGAAGGAGAAAGATTGGAGCACTCGGTGAAACAGAGAGATTGTATATGCACTGAACGAAGACGGACGTATAAATGGAAATACGAATCTATATATGCATGCAAGACACATATAAACATAAATATATATATACATACGTAAATACAAATGTATTGGAAAAGTAGGAACAGGAATAAAGAGGGTTGGAGGGAGGTACAGAGGTTAGTTGCGAGGAGGGATTCGAAAGATATACGAAGCATTGGGAGGGGGGGAGAGCTCACGTGGTCGACGGGGATGAGCCGTGCGTGCGAAACCCCGAATGGAACACATGCAAGCTTTGATAAGCTTTCGGAGGAAAACACATACGTTGCATATACACGAGTCGGTCGTTCCGGTACACTGGAACGATTCGAACACATCGCGCAATTCACGGTTCGCATAATATTACGTAACGTACGCGATTCAACGAGTTTTCCTTTTCATAAGCTACGCAGCATCATCGCCAGTACTGAGAGCTGTGCAGATGCTCTTGCGTTATGGAAGTAAAAAGAAGTAAAAAAAAAAAAAGAAAAAAGAAAAAAAAACATATACATTCCGGAAAGGAAGAGCATGAGCGTACGAATTTTTAGCTGCACATGCATATCTATTGCAACTTGCATAGCAAATCGAAATGTTTGGCATCCATGTGTGCACATACTCATGCTGATTTTTCATTTATTGTTTATTTGCAACAGCGATCGACGTGAAACATCTTCCCCATTTTTTATATATAGACAGTAATATTTATATACCTAAGTATATATATATCAATGCATCTGTAAACCCATCGTACACATGAAAAGCTCGCCTCCTTACAAATTTTAATGATTCACTTCTCCGTACTCTCATGAAATTCTTCGGCAAACCCTCCCGAGACGAAAGAGAATCACTTCGATGAGTTCCCCGGTGAACAAGGCCAAGCTTTTTTCTACGTCTGTACTTCTTATAACCACCCTTCCTCACTCCTCAATGCTTGTTGTCGTTTTCTTCCTTCATTCCACCCTTGATCTCGCTCCGTCTCCTTCCCTCCTTCCCTCTGAATATACGAGGTATACTTATATATATTTTATATGTATATATATATACATACATCTGTAGATATCGGTTGCAAACCATGGCAAGCCTTGCCTATACTCGCTCCCTATCCGTTTCGTCCACCCCGTCCGGAATATAAGGGTTGCAGTGGGTGGCGAGTAAGTCTCGGGTGCCGAGAGAGCGTAGCCGGTGTATACACATATACCGGGCTGCGTTTTCTCGTGTATTCGTAGTACTGTATAAGCTGCACAGAGGCGACGAGATACAGAGAAAACGAGAGAGAGAGATGAAAGAATGAGAGACGAGAATCGGTGAACCTCCCTCTAACGGGCTCCAAAGAGCACGGCCGGCAGCTCGAAAATTCTCTCGTTCGAACCGAGGGCGGAAAAGACGACCGACCGAGGGACCTTGAAACTCCCCCAATCATCCCTCCTCTCTTATATTATTTATTTCACCATTTGAATTTTATTATCTCTCCCGGTGTAACTGGGGATGCTCTGGAGAAATTCCGATGCAACCCAACCCCCCCATTGCTACGTAATCTCTGAGTCAATAATCTCCGTAAGTATACTTGAGATTTCCTCGTAAGAATAAAGATATTGTGGCGTGTCCATGGTGGTGAGACAAATTACACTTGGTCCGATTGATTTTATGGCTTTGACTTCACTACTTATTTTTCCTATTTTTTTTTTCGCCTCTCTCTCTCTCTCGAGCTACGGAATCAGGAAAAATGAATAAATTAGATTCCAGGATGTTTGTTAACATCAGCTCAACTATAAAGTTCAGTTCGGGGAGTTACAAGAGTTGAACACACACTTTTTCAATATGAAAATAGTCTTGTCCAACGCAGCACGCGAAAATGTTCTGTATCAGTGCTCTTGTCTCATAGTTTTATAAATTATTATTATTATAAACGTGTATCGCATGTGATGTTCAACTTATAAACAGCTTTTTAAGCCATCGTTGTATTAATTCACAATAAGTTTTAAAACATGAACATATTACATTTCACGATGGCGCCAAGGCTACTTTTTTCCCGTACACGTAAAGTTTAATTCTGATACGTACAACACTTCTCGAAACAGCTCTCGCTTCTATTAACCGTAAGTTTCAAAGGTCCTTCAAACTGGGGCTTACATAGGTTTGCCAAATTGCCGTGTAGCCTAAAAGTTTTTTCACAGTGGTGCCGTACAAGAGACCTTTAGGCTGTACAGTGTAGGCCGCTTAAACCACGGCCTGGACTAACTTAATCCTCCCGCCATACTCCGAAGGAACCTTTTTCTTTGCGATTCCGTGATAAATTCGCCAATTCGGAACGATATTTTCCTGTATGATTGTTGCATGAATTTTTTATATTTTTCTCCACATTTACAAAGAAAACTTCAAGTTCGAAAACTTACGAATGAAGGCTTTTAAGTGGCAGGATAAATAACATTAACAATTTTTGTCTAGAAAAGCAAAAATATTTGATTCAAACGAGAGCCAAAGTTGAAAGAAAAAGAAAACGAATGCACTTGAAAAATAAATAAAAAATCATGTGCTAATGTCATTAAGAATCTGAAGAACTCGTCGATCTCTTGAGGAAGAGAGAGAAAGGAAAAAAGGATCTGACGAGGACAGTTTTGATGTCGTACGAAATAGTCGTTTTTCCAAAAAGTCGAACCGCGACGAGCGATTGAAACACCCAAGTACCATCAGCATCCGAACGAAGCAACCGCATAATAAACGGACTTACAAGGTGCAGTGATGAAGTGATGGAGAGAGAAGAACGAAGAAGGCTAGAAAGAAGAATGAGAGAGAAGGGATGAAAAGAGAGAGGGAGAGAGAGAGAGAGTTGGAGAAAAAGTATATGGAGATGAGAAACGATGACTACACTTCCTCAGAATCCCGGTGGACTCGACGCCCAACCTCGCGGAGCTCCTCGACAGACATTGCTGGCTGATCTCCCTCCGCGATCCCGAGCGCATCCCTCTTCTGACGATTCTACAACGACAGACTCGGAGCAGCAGCAAAGCAAGGAATACAGAGCGAGTGAACCGTCGAAGAAAAAAGTTAAGAGTTGTCTTCGTGACGGTATTGAGATGTATAAACATGGATATAGAAAAGTATGTATGCATGGGCACAAACACAAAGATAAGTACTGGTACAAACGAGGGGAAGATTTAAGGTTCGTGATCATTGCAAGGAAAGTGCGGTAGTGGCGCGGTAGTGATGGTTAAAATAGAGGATGCGGACTGTGGCGAAGAGGATGAGGGAGGGATTGCCAGGCGAAGAGCACCCACCCCTAAAACTCGTCGACGAAGTCGGAGAAGGTGCAGGAGCCAGAGCGTCCTCCCACCCTTACGGAGCAGACTTAAATGCATATAGATATATATTCGCAATGGTAGAAAAGCCTACATTGCAATGATATCGATTCCAATGCTTCTTACGCGGTTGGTTAGGGTGGGCAGCAACAACCCCTTACTTTTTATTCCTTTTCCTCCATCTCCGGCTGTAGTAACCTCCCTGCCCATGCTTCTCCCTTCTTCTCCTCTCTTCCTTCGTCTCCATCGTCGCATATACTCCGCGAGGCCTCCCTCGTTCTTCCTTATTCTCTCATCACGCTATTTTTTCCAACCCTTCGATCCTCACGATATTTCACTGGGTTATTTCGTCTACATTTCTTGCTCTCGTGGCCTCGGTGAACCGTGCGGATAAATGGATATATAATTCCGTTTCTTCTATCGACTAAATTCAATTTGCCGCGTTATTAAGCCTCGATCTCTAATTATTATTAATCTTAATTCATTTTTCACAATGTCCTTGAGTTATTCTTTGGGTTATAAAAATAATAGACGAAAAATGACAGCACAGCTGATAAAAATAAATTAACGAAGAGGCCACTCTTCGGTGGACGTTGGAATAGAAAAGAATGGACGAACCGTTGGTATAGATACGATTTTGGTTTCCCAGTACTTCGCTGCCTCTCTCTCTTGCCCTCTTCATACTTCTCCGTCTCAACCCTTTAGCGCGGTCTTCTCTTTTCTCTTTCTCAATTTCCGCAACCGCAGGGGCTTCAATTCAGATCGCAAAGTTCGAGAGAACGGGGAACAGGGGTTATAAGCCGCTCGGAGGAACGAGGAAGAATTGCCGTATAGCAAAAGAACCGAGAGTTTGATGGATATCTACATCCATATATATGTATAAACATAGAATAAGTATGCAGGCGAAAAAGAAAAGAGTAAGACAGAGGAAAAAACAGTGCGCGGCGCAGCAAAATTGCAGCGGGAATTGGACACGGGGGTGAGATGAGAGGAGAACAAGTCGAGGGGTGGTACAGGCAGGAGGAGGAGGAGGAGGAGGAGGGTGAAGACTCGGGAGATCGTCTGATTACGGCACGAGTTCCGTCTTTCGCCGTGAGTTTTTCCTTCTTTCCCCGCTTGATCCACTTGATAGTGCGCTGTTCTCATTTCCACCTCCTGCTCGACGTTCTCTTTCTGCACATTGTGGTCTACCCCCTCACGTACATTTATACGAGTTTATATAGATATATACTCAATGAATACGACTCTTTTCGCTCACGAAGCAACCGCACGGGCTACACGCTCGCCCCTCTCCATTCAATTGATTTCTTAAAACCCGAAGGGGTTCGCGGACTCGCCCCGTGTCATAGCCGACTTTGCGCATCATTAGCCGATGCAGCTTTCTCCGACTTTTTACTCCGATCGCTACTCTCTCTCTCTCTCTCTCTTTCTTTCCTTTTTCCTCCCTCTTATTCTCTCATTCTTCATTTTCACAGCATCCTCAATGTATACCTGCACATAGAACTACGACATCTATTCTACTCTTTTCCAATCAGTGCTTTTGCGCTTGCTTTTATGTCTTATGTCTCAAGACTCACGATAATAAAAGCAGTCATTTCCAATGTTATACTCTGCCATGGAGCTTCTTTATTTAACACGTGTAAGGGATTTCTTAGCAATAAGCAGCACAACATGAATATCCCTCCCGAGAAGGTCCTAGTCTTCGAGACACTTTGTTCGAAGTTGCAACGTCACAACTTACGATGTAGTCGAAGAAGCAGGCGTATAAGTCGTTTCGGATTACGGCGCATGTCTGAAAAATCATGTACCTGCCGTATCTCGAGAACTGCGGCTGTACGTTGAATGTCGCGATGGAGCGGGAAGAGATTCGTGAAGGAGCGGCGGCGAAAGAAGAGGGAAAAGAAAGGGTTTGGTGCGATTTGTGGTGCCAGCGGTGTATAATAATGGTCGCGGGGAAAGACGCGACAAAATTTATGCCTCCATATTCCTACAGCGAGTCGACTATCTTCACCCAACGATGCCCCGTATCTTCGAATGCAATGGTATTGGTGGTGCACTGCCGGGGGTTAGGAAATGCAAGATATTGCAGTCCCGCGGGACAAACCGGGAACGTAATCTCCATGACGTAGGTTTTTCTTCAGCCGTATGGAGGAATGAGAACAAGAGAGACGTTTTACAATCCTACGTCGGAGATCGTATGCTTCCAGTTTATACACATATATATACACAGTGTACTTGCACTGCATCCACCACTACGCCAAGTCATCCGCAATTTTTTTTCTCCATCTCTCGTTTGCATGAATAGCCCATTCTCCTTGGTTTGACTATCTCGCTCTCTTTCTCTCTCGCTCTCTCTCTCTCTCTCTCTCTCCCTCTTTCTCTCTTTCTCTTTTCACCTATGCATCTATTCATCTAACTATCTATATATTCACATATATCTTTTCCGATTACCAGTCTCGCTTCAGTTCTTTTCTCTTCTCATCTTTTTCCTACCGTGTTCTAACATATATATCTCTCCATCACTTGTCGACTCACTTTTTTCTTCCTTCGTTCGCCCTTGTGGACTCTCAATGTACCCGACATATATACGTGGCCTGACGGAAGAGATTTTTTCACATTCCCCAATGCATATATAATAGAGAGAAAAAAAAATGAAGTAGCTCGATGGTGCATCGGAAGCATTGGCACAGCCTTTCACCATCTTCACCCTCCCACTCGCGTCTTCTTTCTTCTTGGACTAAACGACGATCGGGCTTGGTATGAAACTCGAAATCGATCAGATCTCTGCACCGGTGAAGAAAAGGATGGAAAGGACGAAGTTTTATAATAAAGACGTACTCACCATTATGCGCCTTATTTAATTCACATATAAATGATAATTAAAAACCTTGGTGATTTGACAGAACTCTTTTTTCGTAATCACAAGAATAAAATCTTGGATGTCTCTGTCTCATTGTGGAAGAAAAAACAAAAGGCAACGTTCTCTGAGGATAATCCTGGCAACTAGTATTACGAAAATGCCGAATTAGTGAGGAGAAGACGAGTAAAAATACAAAAGAAAAGAACAATAGGAAAACAAAATAATTATTCCTTGGTCGGCGGGAGCGAAGAATTTCTTAAAATATCCTTGCACCCTGAAACTGCAGCAGCGTCGAAGATGAAGAGCGAGTATAAGAGTAGGAGCGTGGAGAGAGCAAAGAGGGTGGAAAAAGACGTCGAAAGGATAAGGAAGAGGGAGAAAGAGAGAGAGAGAGAGAGAGAGAGAACTGGAAGGAAAGGGTTGCCGACCCTTTTGACGAGAATTGTGGGGTACATGTATATACAGTGGTGTATGAGACACCAACTTTGCAAGGGTCTCGTTGCGCGAGACGACAGGGACGTGCATATCAGGGGTGCGAAATCTTAGAGTGCGTCAGGGTTTCTCTCCAGAATACGAAGAGCTTACAGCCACTGCAGAGTAAATGACGTATATAAGTACAGTGTACCAATGTGTATATACATATGGATCCATGAATACATCTAACATGGGGTACGAGTTGAAAAGTCCTGACTTACGAGACTTTGCAACAGGGATACGTCTTTACGGAGGTTAGGAGTTGGCTTACAGACGTTGAGGGTATTGGTTGAAGTTGTTAACGGAGACCAGCCCCGGGAAGGACGAAGATTCAAGTGGGGAAGGTTTCTCTGAAGAACAAAAAGAGTGCAAGTATAAGGTGCGGGAGTTGTTCGCTGGAGATTGGAACCCCAAGCAACAGGATGCGTAAGGCACCGATTTAGCCGCCGGAGGAGACGAATAGGATGCGCTATGCTTCTCTCTCTCTCTCTCGTCGTCGTCGTCGTCGCATACATATAAGATGGTATTGCGAAAAGCATTACGTGCAATGTAAGAGCGCACCCTCCGACGTACTCGAGGCGCTAGCTCTTCTCAAGCAATCCTCCGTGTGCGATGCTTTAGTTAGGGGAAGAGAAATCCGAAAACTCAACCAGCCCGCTCAATACAGTGCACGGTGCTTGTATAACTGTGTATACGACGTCCTTTATGAACGAAAAAAGACGAAAAAATATGGATAACCGTTATGAAGAATATTAAAATAAGCGAGAAAGAAAATTGGAGAGCTGCGGAGCTCATCTGCGGTCACTTCCGGATTTTCTGACGCATTAGAGAAATTGGGAGCTTTTTGTAGTCTCGATTTTTCCATGGTGATCAAGCAATAAGCTTTTTTTAATGAATATTCATTCAATTGAATGATGAACAATCGGAGAAATTGGAATAAGAAAATAAGACGCAAGGAGGAAACTGTCTTGTGCAGTAAGATTGACGCATAACCCTTTTCAAAAGAGAAAAGGTAAAGATTTCTCATGGCACAAGGCTATGTGGCGAAGGGGGACGACGATATTCGTCCGTTCGTACGAGTACGAGTGGCTGAATCTCAAGGGTGTAGTCATTGCAAGCGAAGAGTTCTTACGATGGAGCCCAACGTCATCGGATCCATGGTGGGAAGCAACCGCAAGGTATATCCTCCTCGTTCATACAGCGGATGAGAAACGAGTATGAGGAAAGATGGAGAAGAAGGAGAAGAAGAAGAGCAATATAAGCAAGAGCGTTAGGAAATACGATAAGAGTGCATCGCGCGCTCGGCTCTTCCAGTTTTCTCAACATTCTCAACCCACTCATTTCCCAACGTCGTTGACATCGTCGTCGTTTCATTCTTGATACTCCACGCGGCACGAATAACTTCAAGACCCTCCTGAACGGGATAAAGTACTCAGCGAGACCGTATGCAACGAACCACACGATCAAAGTCTCGACTACGAGAAGAGCCTACGGCAAACCTTATTCTTACGCCACTTTATCACAAGATGCAGTTCTCCCGCGATAGGGACGAAAACAACCCCAAGGCGGCCTGCAAAAAAGAGATAGAAATTCTATCCTTCCCTCCATATCGCTGATGTACTATCTTTATCACTACGTGCACATGCCCGGATAACTTTTCAGGGAGAAAATGTTTTCCTACTAAAGTTAATCTCTCAAGTTTTCTGTCTTATTTTTCTTTTCTTCGAAACTTTTTCCTTTTTTTTTTCTTCGGCTCATTTTTTATGATTATAAACGTCATAAAAATGTTCTGAGATGACTCCCGTTTTGATCAAATCAATTAGAGCAATATTATTAAAATGGTTGCCTCGTGGAGTTCTTACTTTTGTGATTCAGTGACTGCAGATAAAAAGGGCCTTCTGAGCCACTCTGCTACTTCACTTAAACATAAATTTTCCAAGTACATTCGTGTTGTTTATAATTATGAGAATAAGCAAAGAGGGCTCTATTAAATTTGTGCACAAAGGCTCAAATATATTCAAGAAAAAGTCATTAATTTAAGGACCGCAGTGTAAGGATGTGTCGAGCTGTCGTAATAACTTTAAATGCTTATGATTTAAAGTGTCGTAAGAATAAGATTGCAACGCAGTCTACAGAGAGGTTCGTGAGTGCCAAGAATAAAGAATATTATAAACTCCCTTCATTTGCTTTTGACACGTTTCTTTTTTTTCTTTAAAACACGCCAATTGAAAGAAAATGCATCTTCAACGTAAATGAAAACAAAAAGAAACCAAGTCTGAATGGCAGAAAGACAACAATGAAGCAAAACGTCATCTCGAGAGTCGTATTTTTATCTTCATCTTTGAAAGAACGTAAAGAGTGGATGAAACAGAAAGAAAACCCGGAGACCCCTCTTTCCTTGTTGCTTTCATATGTGCGATGTACACCACTTTCATTGGTCGAGTGTGCTACTTGGAGAAATCAACGGTATACTTCGCATTACTTATGTTTTAAGTAGAGAAAAGCGGAAGGAAGATGAAGGAGAAGTTTGTGCGTTGAAAAGGGGAAGATGAAGATATGAAAAGAAGCATTTTTCCTTCACGAGCTTTTGAAAGATTGACTCTCGCGCGGCTAAATAGCGAGGAGCTAATGTTGCGACGATGACGACGACGAAGACGACGACGTCACTGTCAAACACTTCCCTTTCTTTCAATCTTTTGAGCGATGGTGAGAAAACATTTGCTTGTCTCTCGCGTCTTGCCTCGACAGTCTTTCTTAGTTTCTCCAATATTTTTCGCCCACTTTGATTATCTCTTAGAATTAAAAAAAAAACAAACGTCAAATGTAGATTTGTGAACAGATCGGTCAATGAATCAATCGTAGATTATAAAATGTTACTGTGATTGATTTTTTATTTTGAAGATAAAAATCAAGTCGTTATTTCATTCGAAGAAAGTGTTAATCGTGACAGATTCGCCCATACATAAGCAGGTGTATTATATTCTTGGGTTACGCCTCGTCATATCGCCTTATTCTCAACCGGGCTCTGGCGGCAAGCTCGAGAGTACGAGAGCACACCGCCGTCAAGTCTTCTCAATTTTTTCTTCCTCGTTTTTTTGTTTTTCCTTTATTTTTCATTTTTTTTTTCTTCTTTTCTTTTTGATTCATAAAAAGCGGACAAAAGTAGCATGAGAGCGTGGAGACAGCCGAAGTAAGCAGCAGGGCCCAGCAAGTTACGCAAAGCTTTTTCTTTCCCTCATTCGCCTCCGAGGCAAAAAGGTGTGCGAAACACAGAGTGCAATGTGCTTCAGTGCAGATTTTAAGGTATGGGCGGCGCACTCTCTCTCTGGTTGTTGGTGAGAACACCAACCCTTGAAAAGTACAGTACAAGAGTCGCGTATTACCTGCAGTCGTATACGTGTATATATAATTCTTTACAAGGGAGCCTATATAAAACGCCTTGCAGGGATTCAAGACATAAGCCATCTGAATGCGAAGGAGTTTCTTTATCTCGTGCAGCACCAAGCTTTTTATGCTGCGCCTTATGTCTATATATATAGATAAATATATAGACGTTAATGTATAAATATATGTGTAAATGCATGCATATTCTTTAAAGCAACGATTCTGTGCAAGAAAAGAGGCCGAGACGTGGAAAATAGCGAAAAATAAAAGATTATAAACGAGTCCACGTGGAACATGGTCGGGTGTCAGGTAACTGGGTGCTAAAGGATTGTGTATTCCACATCTTTTCGCAATCTCCAAGTTTCGTGTGATGTTCACGTTGTTGTTATTCAATCACGATTAATCTTTTATGTGTAATCATTGAATTAAACGTGTCCGTTGTATCCGTTGGAACATAGAAACGTTATGCAACAGCACAAGTCTCAGAGATTAATTGCAGTGCCTGGAGGTTATTAAATATAATGTGTGGGTGTCTCTTTCGATGGTATAATGAGCGTACAGTCACTGATTAGCTTGAATATTATACGAATTCCGAGGTAAATCGTCATCGCGTTTCTAACGTGAACGGGAAACCGTCGCAGTCTCAAAACTCATTGACTAAATACCGGTAATAGAGAAACAGACAGTGCGGTACGTAAGGGTGCATTAAAACTTAAGTACACGCAGGCAAACAACTCATTGGAACCTTTCGCAATGGATCGAAAGGCGGAACTTACGAAATACAAAACAAAGCTTTAATATAACACGATATTGCATACACACACATTGACGGGAGGAACATTTATGAAGATAAGCATGTG
Source organism: Campoletis sonorensis (assembly GCA_013761285.1). Lineage (NCBI taxonomy): Eukaryota > Metazoa > Arthropoda > Insecta > Hymenoptera > Ichneumonidae > Campoletis > Campoletis sonorensis. The sequence continues at coordinate 1,100,812 of JACEOJ010000085.1, forward strand.
TAGCGAACTGTGGACCGGAAGAGCGTGTCCACTGGAACATGTATCCTCCATGGAAACATCCACTTTTCTAAAGGAAATGGCCACTGTGAACGATGAACTCTCTCACTCCCTCTTTTTCTCCCTGTGTATGCACACTCGGGGCATTCCAGATTCTGTTCTCTCAGATAGAGCCACGGAATTCAATCTAATGAGCGGAGGCAAACCGAAACGTGGCGCGAACTACATAAAAACGCAAAAGAGATCGATGAATGTGGCTAACCAAAAGGAAATAATGTTCAAATGAAAAGACCATGACCGAAGTGGTGGACGTGGAACAATAGCCACGATTTTTACGACAGTCTAAAAAATCTCTGTACACTATACACGCGCATAAGAGACCGTCGCGCAAGTGTAGGTGCGCAGAATGAGAAAGAGAACAGCCCGCGTCCTGCTTAAGGGGACGATCGCGGAACGATATACCTGTGTGACTGTACCCTCAGTCCGGACGTCCGTTGTTTTGTTACAATCACGCGTGCTATGAGCTGAGAAAGTGGCGCCATGGGGCCAATGTTATGCTTTTATACACCTACGTAGAAAAAAAGGGAGCAAGCAGGTTAAAAGAAAGAGAGATAATACTTTAGGCTGTAGCTATAGATCACCGATCCAGGATGTTCAATCGGACAAGCCTTCTACTACGTAAACAGCTTCGAAGAGGTGCGGAACATTTTCCGGTTACGTATACATACACGCGCAAAATAATGGCCAAACCACTGCTGGGGTGTGGTACGGTTCTTTTTTTTTTGTTGGTATTTTCGTTCAAGATACTTTAAAGACTTTGAGACCTTCTATTTGAAGAATTCTAAAATCAATTCTCAAATTATTGATCACACGAGAAGAGTCTACGAAACGTGGAAGTTCCGGTTCCCGGTATAAAACTTTCGTCTTCAATTATTCAATGAACTTATCCGACATGGTGATTTATATGGAATAACCACATTGGCGTCTTCAACTCTCAACTTTTATACGGTGTTTACTTTATTCCATAACTTCAAGAAGTTTTGTTATCGTGGTCCAAATGTGTATGAATTTAATCTCGAGAAAATGAGATTTTTAAATGTTGATTCCCAGTTTTTGAAAACAAACCGTATCTTTTATTGTTTTTTAGGATCTTGAAAGCCTGCGAGTATTCAGGAACAACAAAAAAATGAAAAGTATATTATTTGATGGTTCCCATGGAAAATTTTGATTCAATTAACAATTAAATGGGGTTCTAATATTTATTTATGAAGTTCGTTCTAATAATTGAACTGCCTCTTGCATAAATTTCGTTATAGGCAATGTTCCAAAGGTTGCGAAATCGTAGAGCAATGTTGTCTCAGCAATAACCGAATGATAAATGCTCTTTGACAATTTAATTTTTCTTGGTCCCTCCCTCTCTTTCTCTTTGTCTGTTTCTTTTTTCCTGCCACCCTCGCCTTGTGAGACTATCACGATTACTTTTGGCAAGCGAGATAGATGCACCTATAGCCGCGTAAACTAGTTGCAACAAACTTGAAGTTATAAAGTGTGACTCGTAATGCACAACGGGGTGATGTACAGCCACGACATCTCCTTCACCAGGATAAGTAACGACCTAGAAATCTCGAGTTTGGCGTTCTCTTCTCATATTGCCGTTATAAAAATATTTTTATCGCGCGATTGTCAGCTCGAAAGAAATAAAAATTTCGAAGCAATACACCCAAGTGAGAAGATAAATTTGGCTGAGGAGCAAACATTTTTACGTGAAAGCACACAACTACGTTGGATCCGAGTGATTGTGCAAAAAAATCTTAGCATTCTTATGTCTCCTGCAACATTATCTACGTTTCAATGCTTCTTTACGATGCAACCGCGAATACGAATAACAGGAGAAAAGAAAATAAAGAAAAAACTTCTCTTGCAGATTACGCAGCCAACAGGATATCACGAATTTACAAAACACCTCTAAAGCCAAAGAAAAACGAAATGCAAAACGCTGTCAGAGATTTTTTTCTCCTCGTTTCTAAAATTTAAATCGTCAGGGACAATATCTCGACCGTCGATCAACGAAGCCGAGGTGATTAGTGTGTCGTTTAATGTAAAACCGCGGAAAAAGCGTTGCACGAATGATTCGAATGGTTAGTCAAATGGCAAAATGTGAAAGTTCCAAAAAAGCTTTAGAACAGCAGAAGGTAAATATCCGCGACGAAAGCTCGCACATTAGCTTGAAGCCGCGATATTGTACGTGGTTCGTAGCAATTGGAAAATGCATACAAGAGGCATATCCGCGAGTGCACGAGTTGATATTGGCACGCATGCAATAAGCGTTCGCACGCACGCGAGCCCTTCGGCGTGTGCCGCAACAAGTGTTCGGTGAACACGTGTATCACAGACTAATGCGTACTCACGAGCGGTTCTACTATTATGTGCCTATGCTAATGTGCCACTACAAACTACAGCTGTTTGTTAGATGAGGCCGAGCCAATACACCAACAACGAGGAGGATAGTTGAGAATCGATTGACCTTGCTGTGTATACGTTCCGATGCACAAGAAGATCGAGGAATTTGCTTTGTGCCGTACACAAACCTCGATATGACCATGTCACGGATGATTTGTCAACAATAATATTCCGTGAGGTCGATATTGAGTAATTTCGACAAAATATTTGTACCACAACATTCTGAATTATTGCATTGCTTCTTTTTTGGCAATCGTCTGTTAATAAATAGAATTTGTCTTTAAATAAACCAGATGAGGATGCGATCAAATGCGTTATTATTGAATAATGAAAGCGAACGAGTAACAAACGTCCCGATTATTTCAATGTGGGAAGAAGAAGATACATCTAGCAACCGGAAATAACGAGTGAAGGGGGTTGTGGCTGTGAAGATTATGAGAATATCTGGTGGCAAAGGATACCACAACGTCCTCGTTGTTGTCTCACGTTTGAGAGCATCTTAACCTTGTTGAAAGAGGAATGGAGGCTAAGGAGCAACAAGTGGGAAGATTGGGTGATGATGATCGTCCAGCTTTCTTTCATTCGTACGAAAAAAAAAATCAGAAAAAAATAACAGAATGCGTAGAAAAAGAAGAAGAAGAAGAAGGAGAAGAAGTTGAACTTGAAGATGAGACCTTTGGGATTGTAGGTCGTGCGACGAAACTTGGATACAAGAACACACCAAAGCATTGTCGTTTCAACGCCAAGTGGAGGGGAGCAGTGGCAGCATCAACACATCACGCACTAGGTAGGGGTAACTTAAGACGGGTCTAAGTGAGTCTTCCGGCCGACGAGCAATGATAGCCCTGAGAACTGACCCGACCCCCGGATATGTGTTAGGCGCTCTCACTCTCTCTCTCTCTCACTCTCTCTCTCTCTCTCACTCTCTCTCTCTCTCTCTCTCTCTCTCTCTTTCTGACACACATACACGCACCCACGACTACGCAGGCGCATCCACTCACACATTTAGAACTTCAGTATAGCATAAGGTTGGTGCTTACAGCAATGAGCTACTTGCTAGCGAGTGACTCTCATATACTTGCACACTCGCGATGTCACAACATCGTCAGGTAGTCACGTGATATGCATTAGTACACAACGATATACCAGAGTATTAATCCGTGAGCACGAATTTTCCACTGTCGAACAAGCTGCGTAGTGAGATATGTGGGGACTGATGAGTTACTTCGAAATTTACGAAATCATCGAATTTAGTCATTTTTGTGGCTTTCTATTTGTAATTCATTTAATTTTTTATCAATTTTTTTCTTAATAAATGCCTGTTCATCATATTGAACATTTATTCCATAAATTCGGCAATTTTAACATCCGACATTTTGAAACTCAATAATTTTCCAATGTTTTTGTCTTGTTTTTTATTCATTCGTTTATTTTAAAACCAAATGGAACGATCATTTGAAGTTTTTTTTGTTATTTTCTTATTCGATTTGGTACTCAATAAAATAATTTAGCAACAATGTGGAAACGGTGGAAAATTTCGGTTCTCAATTGCGTCGATAAGAAACAGGGACTTGATAAAAAGTTCTTGATGAAATTCTTTGTCACAGATAATTTTCGAATGAAGAACGTCGGGGTCTTTCCCCACGTGTTGGTAGCCCTCAAAAATAGTCAATAGTGATGCGTAAAGAAGCCATTAATGAAACGAATAGGCAAGTGGTTACGACTTTATTATATCCGTCTATAAACAGCTTTGGTATTCGGAAGCAAAGTTTAAATGGGTGTGCGGCAGCGTCCATACATTAATGAAAGTAGTCTGTATCGCTCCCTACTTCTTTATTAACCACTCACCTATCTCTCATCTTCCTCTTTCTGTCGACTTCTCGCTCTTAGGAGACGAGGTCCACTAACCACATCCAGAGAAAGTATTGTCCCATTGGTGCGGTGGCGGTAGAAATCCGTAGAGAGACAGTGTCAACACTTGGTCGATTCTCATGATCACTCGAGTCTATCGCCTTCCGCAGCTTTGTCAGCAAGTTCCGGATTTCAAGCACTGACGCGCGGCTGTACCCACTGAGGTTACGACCTCCGATACACTGACCCGCCTCTATGTTTATTTTCCAATTAGTCGTTATTATTATTCTTCATTTTAATATTAACAATGAAATTCACGAGTTCACACGACTATTCAATTCCCAATAGAGATAAAAACAATAATAAATCAGGCCGATTCGGCATGAAAAGAAAAGCGTCTGCCCTGTTGAGGAAATGTAAGAAGAGAAAAGAAAAAAAAGCGAAGAAATCAACATGAATGATTAATTTTTTGGCATGTTAAGCACCGCAAGTAAACTGCATTCTCAACGATGCAACTGTGCGCTATAGGTTGTTTGCATGCTCGTATCGTGATGATAAATCCCGCGACGAAAGACGACTCGCGGTGCGTGAGAGGGTGAAACGACGACGAGTAGGTACGTCGCCGCACACACGAAGCGAGGGAAGGGAAAGGAGGTAGATTGCAACGCGCCCACGCCGTGCACTCTGTCTATAGTAAGGGATGGATGGAGGCGGTTGTAGGCTACTATGGGCTTCTGACTGCGCTGGGCCACTTGAGAGAGCTTACCGTTTCCCTTATTCCTTCAATCAACGTCAGCTGGGGAGGCGAGTCTAGTGTGTACACTGGGCAAATACTCACGTACTCAGTACTAGAGCAGCATAGAGACCAATGACTACAGCGTCCATCCCACATATACATTTTCCTGTGTACATATTACCATCGAGTCATATACGTGTATAATATATAAATATATAGACATGGGCATCTGTGGAAGCGTATTGTGGCGATGGTAGTAGCTGGCTAGACGCTTTCTCTCTCATTCTTTCACTCTGACCCTTCTGACAGTCATCGTATATCGATTCTTTTGTCCTCTCTAACGAAATGTCAGTTAAATGAAAACTTTGTGGGCCTCTTTCGCTGACTAGAATTCTTCTCATCGAGTCTTGGGGAATTTTCATGCCATAAAACGAAGCAAAATTAGATGATAACGAAGACGATGATGAGAGAGAACCAATTGAACGAATAACTTGGCCTCATCTAGCTTCGTAATTAATTAAGTCTACTTCGTGGATGTGATCTTCCTGAGAACGAGATAAACTGGCGAGAACTTTGATGAATATATTTATCTGCAGGGTAGCTCTATATAGATTTTTCGTGCAATGACAGAGCGCGATCCCATTTTAAAATAGGAAGGAAGAGGACCGGATACCGGTGTGTAACTCATGCATCATAGGTCGTCTAAACGAGCTGTTTAGACGACTTCAAGTTAACCCAAATTGACTCAATTGGATTAAGCGCGTCGTGGCTCGTCCGACACTTGGGAACCGGCCCCGGGTGCTGCTCTGTACCACGTATATCACACTGCAGAGGCATTGAGCTTCCAGCTCCCAACTACAAGCGTCAACCATAAACAGTACGGAGACCCAACACGGATACCTACACACATATGTTTGTTTGTATTTTTTTTTTCGCTCTGCGAGTTACGAATACGTGCATATATTTCACTTTTGTTTCTCTTCTGAATTTTCGACGTAATACGGCATTGCATGTACTTTTTGTTGTCGTTGAGTTCTCATTTTGTTCATTGTTTTTTTTTGTTTCCCATCGCAGCCTCTTCTTCGCACAAAATACAGCTCCTACGAGAGTCTCACGCGCTCTTTTTTTATCTTCGCATCTCGCTAAATCGCCATCTCAGTGAATTCAGACCATTTGAGAGAATCATATTACTCGCGTATGATGCTCTTGCTCTCGTCAATTTAACCACGTGGCGCCTGGTCCGCAAAGACTCGCGATTTATTCCGCTGACACTCTCTTCGTGCATTAAGTTTATTCCGGTCTCACGTTCTTCAAACCTTTTTTTAAAGGACTTCCCGAACGTTGAGTCATGAAAATTAATCGTGAATGTTTATTCCGAAGCACTTTAAGATCAGATGGTACAGTTTTTAGTGGATTCGTAAAAATCGCATTCGAGAGGATAAATCTTTGCTTATAACAACAATATGTGCAATCGTGTTATTCCGAAGTGTAATACAGTCCGATGATGGCTCTCCCCTATATTCACTATAATTCTTTAACAGCTTAATTCGTCGATTGTTTATGCCCGCTGTGTTTCTCTTGAAAGGACGGAAGGAAAGAGGACACGAAAAAGTGGGAGAGCTTGGAAGCGAAGCCAAACTAACACCAAAGAGTATAGATTGGCGAGGGTGTCGAGATTGGAGTGTCCGCTTCTTCGATGACTGTTATTATCCACAGTACGAGTGCTACGCGCGTTCGAGGCCCTCTTTTCTCTTCCTCTATCGACACCATCCTCTTTCTCTTCTCTGCCACGTCCATCGTTCAGTCTTATGCCTTCATTTTTCTCGTTTCATCCATAGATATATGTGTATCTGTCCCTCTTTGGTTGGATCTCCGGTATGTGCGTCACTCGCACTCATTATAAAAGAGGGCCCAGCACTGTCAAAGCCCGGGTGTTGGGATTGGAGTGTCCGCTTCTTGGATGACCGGGAGATCCAACGGTCGTATTATAAAATAGAACGCTAGTCTTCTCTGTTCTCTCTGCACTTCTCATCCGAACCCCCCTGCCACGTCAATACATATACACACGCGTTCTGTACCTACTTATATTCATCTCTCATTCGGTCCACATCATCATCACGGCTCATTCGTCTTCTTCTGTGTATGTGTCTGCACCTCTCTTTCGTTCTCTCTCTCTCTTTCTATCTCTCTCGCTCTCTCGATACGTCTCCAGTATATCCTCCATTCTTGTATGTAAGTTTATGTCCATATATTTATATAGATACTGGTCGTACATGAGTTGAGGTGGTATATATCGGTATACGGATCGTCGGAAGTCACCTTCCTCATTATCATACCAACCGTCCATCTCGCTCTCTCGAGCATAGCCTTCATCCTGTGCCCTAGTCACTTACAGCGCGATATGTATGTATATACGTAGGTGGTCAACCCAAGTGTTAACTCGTCGACAAGACCACGGCCGAGTCTAACAGCATAGAGTGCCTCGCTTTCGTGCGAGAACCCCTGACATGGGGGACAAGACGCAAGTCCATTACACTCAATCACTGCATGATTGGCTCAAACGATCGGACTACCGCTCGCCGTTTGTGTCATCAACGCGACTCGAGGCTTCGTCGTTTTCGTCGCAACCGTCATCGTCGTCACCACCATCTTTTATCTTGGTCACTAACGCTTTACACTTGCGTGCGCTTTTCGATATTTCTCATGGCCGTCATGGCGAATCAGGATCAATTAAAATCGACACGCCACTCTGAGGAATCTTTCTCGTCTGTTCCGAAATTTTTAGGATCCTGGCAATGGTTATTAACACACTTATTGAGAGTGAATTTCGTTATCCAGAAGGCATTAGAACTCTCGACTTAATTTTGACAAATAAATAGTGAAGCGGGTATTTTCGTTGGTACATTTTAAGTGTCTCTTCCGTAGTAGGTTTCTCAGTTATCTATGGATAGGTCATCCAGTCAAAGCAACGTGGAAGAGAGCTCAGGGAAAAGCTGGAGTCGCGACAAGTGTATCTTTCGGATGCTGCAACTTTAGCAATTGAATATAATTAAGTAATCCCAGAGGCGCCCGACTGCTACGACCTACGTAGATGTATACGCTATAAATATATTAATACAAAAAGTATGAAATTCGGCGTTCCTACTCGAGAACTGCAGCTTGGATAGCTGCCATCAAGAATGTTGCCACAACACATTCAAATAGCACCGAGACACTTTCAAGCATCTACATAACCCAACGACAATAACGCTGTAATCCTAGAGGGTACTACCGGTTGCCAATATGCTTGGTGCGCTCTTAATCTACATAACTGCCTGCAAAAGTACGAAAGCTTTGTAACAATAAAAGAGTTTTTCGTGGAGTTCGTGGCGTTAGTGCAATAGTTGAGAATATCTGGTGCGCAAGTATGTTGGATTTTTAAAGTACTTATCATTCTTGCCATAATTGTCGAACGTTACCACATCGATAACCGAGAAATTTTCAATGACCAAAGATAATTTATGTGCGATATGAATTGACCACGTAACTGCTGAATTGAATTTACTTTCTTGGCTACGCAGGAGACAGCTTAAGGTATACGGACGAAGAATTGTATGATATCCGTTAAGCGATCTGTGACTCGTGCGACAGCAAAAACCGTTGCTCCACCCAAGCATAAGTCAACTGGTTTTCTTGAAATCGTTGGCCCTCGCGCGCGCACCTTTCTTAAGACGTTAGCGAGCCCCCTGCATAACAGCCCCAAGACGTTGAAGGGAGCCAAGACCTTCTTTGGCTTGTGTATAAGAACGTGGCACATAACAATAACCGAACGAAAGGCCGAAACGTCGGTTACGCCTCGAAGCAGCAGCTGGCACGCGCAGTGCGATACAGACATAGAAACTACACGCTGGCGTGCTAGATGTCGATAAAAAGTTTGCGGGGACCCCTGTATAAGTTCCGGCTTATGCTCAACGCGCACCGGCTCCGTCTTTTCCTCTTTCTTTCCTTCCTTCCTTTCTTTCTTTTTCTTTAACTTGCTGCTGCCTCCAATCCCCTCCTCTACTTCCTCGCTCCACTGATTTACCCTTACCATCCACAAAATTACCCCTCGTCGCGTCTACACGAGACACATATCCCATATGAGACTCATTCCGAAGATACCTGGACATTTAAACCGTCAGGGAGAAAACGCCACCCGGTGGAACCACCTGAATGCCACCAAGAGATCCCCCACTCGATCTTACAGTGTCGTAGACTCTCGGGGATCAACAAATTTCAAATAATATCTTAAGATTTTGTCCGCGATTGATGGTATGATGGAAACTTAAAACTTGATCGATTTTAACAACAGATCTGCCAGCCATTGCTCTATTTATGTCAAAATCTATTAAATTTGCTTTTTTATATTTTGATATTGCAATGTTCCTCGCAAAACAGATGATCATTCTCCAAAATTCGACTCATAAACATCATGAAACCATTTAAAAATTCATTCGTTCAAATTCACTGTATAACGGATCTCCTTCTCAATGTCATTGGGATTCCGTTTCGTCAAGTGCGAGAAAGATTTTGATGTTAAAGGCCCTCCGCCACTGAGGGCAAGGACCGTTGTCCCAACTTCTTTTCCATCGACGATGCAAGGACGCGGGGCGATGTACGATTTTTTGCACCTTTTAATATCAGACGTTAGTATTTCCCACAGTAGGAAGTCATGGGAACCCTAAATGAAAATGGGGCTAACCGCACATCTCGTGGAAAACAGTCTTCCTTGTGAGATTTGCGATGCAGTCTTCGTACGAGAGAGTTCAGACCTTGGGAATTTTCTCGGGGTGAGAGATTCGTAGCATTCTTTATAAAGGAGCCCTTTACGTCTTCGGATATAAAAACTTCCCTCCAAAAATTTTTCAATCTCCCCTCGCTTCCATTTCATTGATCGATCCGGACGATTGTCATCAAGACTCGTGTAATGATCGTGCAACCCAAGAGGAAAGCGAGTTATATTGAATAAATCGAACGATGAATATGCTGACGTTTTTTTTTCCAAATCCACCCATAAATTAAGCAGTTGAACAGAATAAATACGTTAATTGTCAACATTGATAATTGATGAGGATCAGCATCGATAAAACTGACAAATTTCCACCAAAAAATAGCTTCACCGCACGCTTTTAAATAATATACGAAAAACAAGTATTTTAATAACACTTTCAAACCAAATGATTACGCTTTAATCTCCAACACCCTGTCAATTTAAATTTAGCATCCGTTAAACCGCACGATGATGTCGATTAACTGGGAATTCAACAACGCGATAATACACACATATCGGTTATTTTCGGTGAGGTAATTTGCGTCGAAAAAACACGAGAATACAAATGCGAGTACTGAACAAATTGAACAAGAGCTGTAAATTATGAAAATCGTGTCACCCATCGGGCAATACATACACTCGAAACGTATAATGCTTACATGGACACCATAACAACTTGTCCACATAATGGAGAACATATACAACAGGTACATACTTTAATCGTTAGTGTCTGTGTGTACATCGAGTTTGTATATGCGATAATACCAGTGAAGGATTGTGGGGGAATTGTGGTGGGCGGTAGAACGAACGGGACGCGTGCCACTGAATCGAAACGATTTCGTACGAAAAATAACATCCGTAATATCCCTGGAGAGAGAAAAAGCGTGTGCAAGGGAGGGGGGAGGGGGGTCATAGGGGTCATCACGATCCGGATTGCGGATACTCATCGGTGTGGATTGCGCATTAACATGATTAACCAACAATTAATAACTCATCAATTGATAACGTGACTATAGTGTCGCGTACTTGTTGCGCATTCCACGCATCCCTCATACCCAATAGCATCGGTTATCAACCACGTGAGGCAGGTTGCAGTCAGCTCAAATATTCTGTTCAATGCTATTCTAGTTTCTGACAAGTGGGCTACTCACGAATACTTGAATAATCATTTTTTTCCTCGTTTTTTAACGTCTATTTCATTTGAAACGCCATTAAAAGTCTCTTGTCCATAAAATATAATGTGAAGGAATAAAAAGAACCCCATTATGTTGATGGACATGGGCCGTTACTCACAACTGGTTTCCCATGCACCCCCTGCGAACTACATCGTCGACCACATGACTCTTGACGGGGGGTAAAATTCCGATGCATATGTCGTGTCTCGGAACTCGATTAAAATTACTGCTAGCTTAACACATCGTGAACATGTGGATTGGTGGAACAGAGAGATAGAGAGACTAATGATGCATTCGAGTTAAGCCTGTTATTCGAAAACTTGGGGGGGTGTGAACTACTTTTACCAATTCAAGAAAATTCTACCAAGTTCCGTATCAATTTTTGTAAATTTGTTTAAAAAAATCTATTTTAAAGTTGAAAATTAAAAAACAAATGGATTCCGAGAAAGAATTAGTTGAAAATAAGAAAAAAATGGAACGATAGTTCGCGTAAGATTTCGTTGCAATTATAAAGTTTGTTCGGTGAGAAAATATAGTGAATCAAGCATTTGAATCAAGATAAAGGCTAGGCGTATATAGATATTGACGGAAAGAGGATTCGCCTCGAGGCTTAGTGCACTTAATACACTCCGTTAATTACCTAACTTGACGCTTACGGTATATAATAGGGAGAAGGACAACCAGGAAGATTATTGGATCTCCGTATATAGCCGATAGTTCGAAACAATAGAACCGATTGAGCGTGGCGCTCAGGGTGTGCCCGCGAGAGTTCAACGCGTTAACGATCCAAGTTTTCTTCCGCTGTGTCCAGCAAGTTATAGAAAGAGAGAGTGGGAAAGCTGCCTCTGCAAGCCTCGGGCTATTCGATGACTTCTCTCGATGTTATTTCTAAATCACTTGTTTTATACATCTATACACAGTTCATAGTTGTCTCAACAGTCTCAACAGCGAATGAATCTATCGATCGTAGTTAGCACATACTTCCAAAGTCGATCAGTCTGCCTGTTTATTAATAATAAACAGCTTTCAAAAATGGCTCTCGAGCATAATGTTCTTTGAGACAAAAAGTGGAGTCCACCTGTCTAAGCAGTGACGTCACCACACGACAAAATGCTCGAGAGTAGGGTCCAATGAGCCCTTTGGTACTCGAGGGAAAAGCAACGCTTCCTTCATAATTCCACAATTGTTTTTTTTTTTCCTCAATGATAAAAAGATGTACCGTTGGAAACATAAATGATTGGAAGAGCATAGAAAACATAGAAATTGGAAGCAACGGTAATAAAAGCGATGAAAATCCGATAATAATAAAAGAATGGACAATAGAAAAAAGAATGTGTAAAATTGAGAATCAAGAAAAGTTATAGGTCCACGGGTGTCGCGGTTCACTCGTTAACCGGAAGTTAACGAAGCTTCCTACCGGATGATACGAATCTACATCCTTTTTTTCTCTGGCAATTCTTTCATCGTTTTATATTCGTATCTCTGCTCTATGACAACGTACGAGGTCTGATTAATTCACACACCCGCTCGCGTCAATGTGTGTTTCTTTACACAACAACATTCTGTTGCACGTTTACATTAAACTCAATGCAAAGATGTATACATATATTTGTAGTATATACGCAAGTGCAATTACTGTGTACATTTGAGTTTACAGTTCCAGTACTATGAACAAACTTTACTTCAGTGTCGCTTTTGGGGGCCCTTGTTCCCCGCCACCCTCTTGGTAATTACCGCTTCCCGGCTTACTTCCGACACTCGAGGCAAAGGCCTAACTTCCGGTGAGATCTCGCTTCACACACGAAAGGCGTACTACCTTTTTTTTTTATGGTCGTCATTCTCGTCCCCTTGTGCAGTCATCGTGCGACCTATACACGAAGGAACGCGGCGTCAGAACACCCCCCTCGAAGTTTATGTACTTTCCCGTCCACAGGTATATTAACCGCTTGTAGGGGAACGACTGCTTATCGAGAGTAGCCGATGCGCCGTTGATCGGTTGCGAGAACGGGTGTAGGAAAGTTGTATATTACTTAAACACCATATGCTCGCGGCCCTCGACCAAACGGTTCCCTCATCTGCTTCTATTTGACGAGCCTCACCAAGTCCTTGTGTCCCTATCGGACCCACCGACTGTCTTCCTTATACTCTAACTACTTTCATGAGTTTCTACACTTTTTTTATTCTCAACTTCTTCCAATTAATCGAGATTATAATGTGGGCGAGGCGATAAGAAAATCCGTCTTCTCTCATACGAGAATATTTGTAATTTTGTTTAAATAGTCAAAATCGTTGCATTTTAATCATACCCTCCAATATGAAGTCTTTAAAGACACGTAAACTAGTATTTCAAGCTCCTTAAGACTCACGTAATGCCTTTACTTGGAGCTCGTATCGACCGGAGGAAAAGTCGTTGTGGTTTTATAATAAATTTTTTAAACTGACTTTCCTTGTACTATGTAGTGGAACTTGTGCAAAAATGACTTATATATCGGCTGTTAGTACATTCTCAAATGGACGATGGCGACAATGCAGGTTATGAACGAAGACGTAATAGTTTGTGTCATGCTCTTACGTCTCGAAACGTTCACTCTACTGTTAAAGTATGTATACAAGAACAGAGAGGGACATGTACTGGGGAAAGAAAGAGAGAGAGAGACTCCGTAAACGCTTCGAAACTTTAGCGGGGTCTAGCATTGTTGCAAGGGTTGAAACAAATCGCTTTCTTTCTCGTGAACTCTGCTCCCTGGGCGTACATCGAAGCTATGCTGTGAGGTAACATTTAAGACGAGAAAACATTTAACTATAACAAGTAAAAATTAAATCCATGAAGTTATTTCGTTGAGAGCAGAAATTCGAAAATACTTGTTCATAGAGTTTTATCCAATTTTATTGCTTCAACATAAAGGAATCCTGCATTTCCTGACACTTTATCGCGTTTGTTAGCTCCTAATAACATTTCAAAATTGCGCTCAGCCCTGGTAAAAGGTCGACATGATTTCAATGATCTCTGAATCATATGTTTCCGCAGATAGCAACGTCGACGATAGACGGGAAGCGAAGCAAACGATTGGGTGATAACATAATAAAGTACAGGGTTCTATTCTTTGTGATAAAAGTTGAAAGAAATATTAGAGAAATGGTCTGTCTTGAAGCAATGTCGAGAGCCATCAATAATTTTTCTTTTCATCGAGCATTGACCCCCATTGCTTTAGTTCATCCCAATGAGACAAGAACAGAAAAGAATGTAGATGTACGGCGTAAAGAGAGAACGATTAAGTCTGAAAATTGTATAACTATATATTTTTTGTATGCGAATAAGATATTCAGTGGGGGTAATTTTCTTATGGTCTATTCAAAGACCTCCAGCCTTGTATTTCTTGACATATACCAGCGTGTCGAGGCTCCCGTGTACTCCAACGTGTCCAACCGATCATTCCACACGTGCATACATACACTTTGTTCATTTATACGTAGCAGTGGGTGCGCGTATATGTTGAAAATATACGTACACATCTTGGATTGCCTGGTTTCATGTGACGATGTCGAAGTACGTTTATACCAGTGGTAGAATCTGCCAAGTACTCAATAGGGGGCTTTAGACCAAGTATACAACTTGTCGTGTGAATAGGGATGCATAGTTACCACTGTCATAAACTCGCTCATTTCACTATATCTTGTATAAAAACTATGTGTACCATCAATCGTGTAGACGTACTTTCGTGCGATCGATAGGCAGCACAGTGAAAGCTTTTATTTGCTTTTTTTTTCCCAAAAAATTGAAAAACTGAAATCATTACAATTAGTAATGAAAAACAAAACATACCTACTTTTTTTTGCCACATCTTGGCTTGGATCGTAAAAAATATATGATGGAAAAAAACTGATGTCTGATGTGAAGGTGAATGTTTAAATGAAAAAAATGGTTTGTTTTTTGAATTGCAGACGGAAAGAGTCGAAAAAATAAAAATCGCGAAGAGGTGGCGAGGGGCAGTTAGCCCTTTGGCGAGCTCGAAGGATGCAGCTCCCAGGCGGGGGCACGAGAAGACCACCAGCGCGAGCTCCTGCAAGTACAGTGGCGATAATAAACGGGAGCAAAATCAAGAGTCAACAGAAACATCGTCGAGAGCAATACACGCCGAGCGGGAGAAGCTGCCATCGTGGCAGAAACGTCACCAGGCCCGACAGCAACAACTCCGGTAGTTCGGCAGCACCTGGTCCTGACAACGACACAATTCCTTTAAAGTATCGTAAAAGGGACACAAGTTCGTACCAACGACATCGAATAATCGCCGAGAGGGAGCAAAAGAAGTACCTAAAGCAGGATCTAAAGATCTTGACGTCGTATCCGCGACGAAAAGAGTGGGCCAAAGAATAGTGAAAAATAAATTAGACGAGAAAGAGGAAGAGAAAGAAGACGGGAAACGAGGACTAATAAGTATAACACGGAGCAGTAGGCAAAAGAAAGCATTAAGTTGCGGGATAACGAAACAAGAGGAAAGAAAAAAGTTTCGACGACGAGAAATAAAGAATCGATAGATATAAGCGGGGTTAAAAAAAAACGTGACGAGAAGAAGCCGGGACTTACGAGAGTAAAGACGGGCGAAATTAGGAAAACGCGGACAAAAAGAACCCGAAAAAAAAGGGAAGAGTTAGGTAGTGCGTGCAGGAACTAAAACCAGAGAGAATCGGGGGTGGCGGTGGAAGCTCCTACAGGAAGTCCGAGAGGAAGCAAGGAAAAAGCATCATCGACGGTGATTGTATCGGCTGCTAGTCAGGGTCTCACCGGTGTAAAGTTCGTTGTAGTCCGAATCGGCTGTGGCAGCGGGTGCCAACGAGAAGGCGGTAGGCGCGCGCGCGCCCCACCGCATAGGGGGAAACGAAGAAAGAGAAGTAGGAGTTGGAGTAGACGACGTAACGGTGGAGGAGGCGCAGCGTCGTGAAAGTGGGGATCGGTCGTGCGAAAACGAGAAGTGGGGACGCTAGTGAGAAAGAGTGAGTGAGAGTGAGAAAACGAGACGGAGAGACTAAGCTGGTGCTGGTAGAAGGCGAATTGCGGGTCGGTCAGGGGTAGGGTAGCCGAGTCGTCAGGCTTCGGAGAGAGAGAGAGAGAGAGAGAGAGAGAGAGAGAGAGAGAGAGCGAGAGGGAGAGAGACAGAGTGAAACACGAGCGAAGCACGACGGCAAGAGCAAGCAGAGCCACGAGGCAAGCTATTCGAGCGCGAAGGGGAGGGGTGACAAGGAGCCCTGGCGGGGAGAGGACGCGGAGGCCTTCGGGGGGCCGACCAACCAGACGGCCGATGATGTCATCGGAGGAGGAGACCGACTGTTTCGCCCTCTACGGAGCAACCACGGATAGCAAGCAACAGCAACTCCTAAAGAAGCAGAAGCGCACCAGACAGCGCGTGGACGCCGGCGAGCCACGCAACAGCTACTCGAGCATTCCAAACTTTAGCTCCCGGCCATCATTTTTCGGTGGTGCACAATACAGTTCTATATTCAGTGGTTCCGGTCCACCGTCGAGTCATCAGTCCTTACAACAACAACAACAACAACAACAACAACAACAATCTCAACATCAGCAACAACGTCAGCAACAGTCTGGCGCAGCTGGTGGAATTCAAGGTCACCTCGGAGCAACGACGGGGCCAACGACTCAGCATTCTGCCCACGCGGCATTCGACTTCTTCGGGGCTCCGGGCTTTGGCCCTGCCAAGATGCTGAACGAGCCCCTTGGACGACAGGTTAAGCAGGCGAGTGACGCTGGAGGCTCACCGCCCGAAGGAAGCCAAGGAATGACAGGAGCGGGCATGGATCAGGCGGCGAATCTTCAGCCGGGGGTGGTTATTAATTGTGACGACCCGGCTACCGCTGTTGAACTCACTCAGCACATGCTTCGTGATATACTTCAGAGGCGAAAAATGTCCGCGCTCTCAAGTCAGGAACAACCGAACAATAATAACAGTATACATAGTAACAACAATAATAACAACAATAATACGACGACGGAATTGCTGAAGTCACAACAACATCGACAGCAGAGTCCTCAGCAGCATCATCAAAATAGTGATAGTGCGCGAGCGATCAGTGGGACAGTGCAGAGTGGAGGGGAAGAAAGTGTTGATGGGAATAACGTAATCGCGAATCATAGTGAACGTGATACGGTGATGCCCGGTGACGCGGAAGATAGTGCTGAAGATGCGGCTTCAGCTGCGCGCGCGATGGAAGAAGCTTTTGCGGAAGCCGGTATGGAGCCTGGGGCAAATCTCGAAGGGTCGGATTGTGAACAAAGTTTACCACCGAGTCCATCGGCGCCACGATCCGGATCGGTTTCTGTTAAAGAGGAACTCGAAGATTCGATGAACATCAAAAGAAGCCCGAGTCATTCGCCCTGTCCGATATTGCCCAAGGCTGAGACGACTTCGCCAACTTCAGACGTTAAACGTGCCCGAGTGGAAAACATTGTGAGTACCATGCGCAGTGTCAGTAGTCCCGCCTGTAATCCTAGCGCTGTGAACGGTTGCAAAAAACGCAAGCTTTACCAACCCCAGCAACAGACTGCACATCACGTGCTACAGCACGGTATTAGCGATACCATGCTGGACGACGAAGAGGAGAGTGAAGAGGAAGACGATCCGGCGACGATTAGACGAAAACGTGAACAGAAAGACACTTTGCAAAGTCAATTGAAGTTATTAAAAGGTGAACTCGCAGCAATGAAACAGAAGTACGACGAACTTACAACACGAGGTTGGATGTTGCCGGAAAATAGTGATAGTGGTGACGCTCCTACAAGTCCTCAGCATCATCCCCATCCTCAACCACCACCTCGACCACCAAGACCTCATCCGCCACCCTATAACGGTCTCCCACCACTGCCACCCGATCACCCGCATGCGGCTGCTGCAGCGATGTACCAAATGGGACAGAAGCTATATATGGAGCAGGCACATGCGGAATGCATTAAGCAACAACAAGAAGCCGCAGTTAGACAACAACAGGTAGCAGCACAACAACAGCAACATCATCAACAACAACAGCAACAACAGCAACAACAACAGCAACAGGCAGTGGTGCAGCAGCAACAAAAACAACAGCAACAGGCGCAACAGGCTGCTGCTCAACAACAGCAACACCAGCAACGTCAACAATCACCTCAGCCACCCAGTCAGCCATCGAGTCAGATAAATACCGGACCACCAACGCCACAGACACCGGTTATGCCACCTAGTGGTATCGTGCATCCACACAAGGACTTCCAGGAAAGGTTAAATGTGTTCAGAAGTGCTGCCAGTAGGGTGCCAACGGGACCCTCCGGTACTCATATACCATGGGCTGATCTTGAAGGTTTCGCAGATATTCTCAAGTCAGAAATCGCGACATCATTGGCCAATTTAGTAGATGAAGTTGTGTCGAGATACGTGCAGCCTCGGAGGATTCTCAGTAAACAGACTGGCGATGGGGCACAAGCGGCTGCCGATCAGTTCAACAAGGATCTTATTCTCGCGAGTCAATTACTCGAGAGGAAATCACCGCGAACGAAAGTCGTAGACAGGGGAGCACCACAAACTACCGGTGGCCCAAACGGACAACGGGGGCCCCTCAACGGTGGGCCCCCGGCTCAAACCGCGGGTTTCCCGCAAATCGGTACCATGAGTGGGCCTCATCGCCAACTATCTGGCCCAACGGAAAATAATCTTAATCAGATCAATCAATTACCACCTCACGCGAGGTCGGGCGCCGGAATGTTCCAAACACCAAAACCACCAACGATATATGGAATGGCCTCTATGCAGGCACAACAACAACAGCAACAGCAACAAGTCCAACAGCGAGAACAACAGCGGGAACAGCAGCAGCGAGATTACTGCGCTCTCAGAGGCGATGACAGAGAAGCCAGAGAAGCCGAGCAGAACGAAGCCCTTTCCCTCGTGATAACACCGAAGAAAAGGCGACATAAGGTAAGCCAACTTGTTCATTCAACCCTTATTAGACACTAGTAGAAAAATACCCCTAAAATATCCTACGATCCTCGCGGTAACCGAACGGTTTTAACGTCAGGTTACCGACACGAGGATTACACCCAGAACTGTCTCGAGAATCTTGGCGCAAGAGGGCAATGGTTCACAGGGCGGTAGCGACAGTCCGCCACCACCACCACCACCGAGACCGTACCACGCGCCACCTCCGATGTTACCAGTCTCTTTGCCGACCAGTGTGGCGATACCGAATCCGAGTCTGCATGAGAGTCAAGTGTTCTCGCCGTACTCACCTTTCTTCAATCCTCACGCGGGGCATTCGGGTCAGGTACCATCGTCAGGACCTCACCATCTTCCAGCGAGTCCGCCTGGTGGAGGAGTCGAGTTGCGTGACTCGCCACCACTACCTCATCCACCCTCGATGCTTCATCCGGCATTACTTGCGGTGGCTCAACATGGCAGTCCCGATTATGGACACCTGAGGATGGATAGTAATGACAGAAATAGTGATTGCAACTCTGGTGAAATCAGCTATGATGGAATTCAACCTACAATATCCTTTGCTAATACTAATTCAATATTTTTTACAAAAATCAATTCTCATGTTTTTAACAAATACAACATTGGCAAATGTGGTGGAAAGTTTTCAAAACCTAAGAAAGTATGAAACCAAATTCGTCCAAATAACGTTGAGAATCAAGGGAGGGAAGTAGCTTGAAAAATGTAATCTTCAAACTTTTTATTCCATTTTGTTTCGTGGTCCTGCTTTTTCAATTTTATCATTTTGATTCGGGGCAGAAAAGATCTCATTTAAGTACGAGAATACAGTATATCTTGAGATTTTGAGTAGATACGAGTTTCCAAGTGCTTCATTCGCTGCGAATTATAGTTCGCAGTCTTAATGGCAAGGAAGGAAGTTATAGAGAGGAAAAAGTAGCGGGCTAGCAGGAGATGAGATGAGTTCTTCGGTAAACAAAGAAAACAATGTTGCATGTGATTTGAGAAGCTGGAATGCAGCGTTCGACGAGAAGGAAGAGAGGCGGAAGTCGAACGCGAGTATACAGAAGAAACTTTGGACGGTGAATTTTTGGCGGAAGAGAAACTCGAGAAGCCAAGGAAAGTGATATAGTTGTGAAAGGATCGAGAATTGCGGGTAAAGTCAGAGAAGCAGGGTTACGGTGTTATATAGCTTGAAACCAATGTTAGATTAGTTTGCTACGGGAGTTACGCTAATGTTAGCTGTTGCATTTACGAAGAGAGTTTGTTCGGCAACTAGGCAGCGAGAGAAGCCGAACGAAAGTTCTTTGACCTCAGCTTCGGTGACTGGTCAGCTTCTGCCTGGCAACTTTCAACCAAACCAATAATCTGTCCCGCTATTTTCCGGATCTAGTCTCAGTGAAGAACAAGTGAAGTAGTGTTGGAAAATTCCGCCTTTCGAGTCCACCCACTTTACGAGTTGCTTTGTAGGTTTATCCTTAAGGATGTGGGTACAATGCATTATAAGTAATAAATAAGGGTCTAAATGTGGTCTAAAAAATAGTGTGCGGACCTGAATTGCAAGGGTTGATGGTACGGTAAAGTCAGATAGAGTAGGAAAGAAGATGTTTATAAAAAGAGAAGAGTGGGAGGGCAGTGAAAAAGGGAAGCGACGAGAAAAAGAGAGTAAAACAACATCGAGTCTTGTATGAAGGCACACACTGCAGCGGAACTGCATCGTGGGCGTTCGATCGGTGTACAACATTCTTTGCCACCTTTTTAGTTCGGCCTTTGATGTAAAATCAATGCTGTCGTATTTTTCTACCGTCCTCGATTTTCATTTTTCTCCCTTCTCACTCATCTCTTTCTCCCTTCGTCTCGTTTTCTTCTACTTCTCTCATCTCCCCTGATAGGGTAGGTCGAGTTCGTAGCTATAGGTAGTGTAGCCAAACCACCGAAAAGCCTCATTCTCCGGTGCCTTCGTATGGTGCAGCTGATATCTTCATAGCATCGACATCCCAAATATTTTTTACGATATTTTTTTGAAGTATGACCCACGTCTCCAATGCCCTATTACCAGAACCAAGGAGTAGTTGAAAATTTCTTGAAACTTGGATGATTAAAAATGTCCCCTTGAATTTAAATCATTTTCTGGATCCAAGATGTTTTACCATTTCAAGTAAAAATTATAAAATAATTTTTTTACTAACAGCTCTTGATGCAACCTTGAGAAACGTAGTTTCTTTTTTCTCGTGTAACAGCAGTCGTAATATAAACAATCCGCGGTGATCAGCTAATTCACGTAGAGTCGTAAACAGGGCCAATACAGCTGTCAAAGTTTGGCAACGCCACTGGTGATAGAGGGGTACGAAATACGCCCGATTAAGTGAATAAGATTGTAATGAAACCACAGAGGGAGATCCTATTACCGGTAAGGAGCCCGTAAGGCTTCAGCTGAGGATGCGGCCAATCGTAGGTCAACCTAAGCTAACGTTAGACCCCTCTATCTATGTCGCGCAATGTCTCCCTCTCAGTCTCAATATAGTCTCGCTTAACCCTCGACGGGAGTGCCACAGCTTGTACGATTTCTAATCCAATTTAATACGAAGGAAAACACGATTAAATTTGAGATATCCGAGTGCTGAGGTGAGACAGAATATAATACCACGATCCTCACAGTCATTGAAAAAGACGTACAACCTAAGCTTGGATTCTTTTGTCCAATACATCACCACATTTTGCCAGAGCCAATAAGGAAGCTGCTCGAAGTCATAAATGATTTTGAATTTTCAAAAATTCCACGATAATTCCCTTAACCACAGTGAACTCGGCGACGTTGACGCCCATGCATTTGAGGAAGGCGAAGCTCATGTTCTTCTGGGTGAGGTATCCATCCTCGACCGTCCTCAAGATGTACTTTCCGGACATCAAATTCAACAAGAACAACACGGCGCAGCTGGTCAAATGGTTCTCCAACTTTCGGTGAGTACATTTCATAATTGCTTTATAAATGAAACCCAAATTTGTGTAACCCTAGGGAAGTATAAAAATGTTGGTCATTCGAGTACTTTGAATTTTCCATTCCTTCGAAACTCGATCCCAGACGATTTTTAAGTTTCGTTGTCGTACCAGTTACTTTTGTTTGAAAACGTCTAAAATTTGACGCAAATAACGATGGAGAAGGAATGAGGAAGAGGTTCCAAACGGAATAAGCTTCCCGAGTGAATCGACCACTCCCATTTCGTTCTAAAACGTACGATCGTACACGTAGGAACGTCGGGTATATCTCACGATAGGAAAGAGGTTTGTCCCGGGCAGAACCCAAGAGACGCGAGAGTCACGGTGGGTGTGTCCGAATCTTAATTACCACTAGACCGCGAGTTATATAGCGAGCTAGCTCACTGCTTGTGCTGATTCCGTGGCTGGTGTTGCTTCCTACTAGGCTTGATATAAGTAAGTCTGGGACGAGAGCTCTCGAGCAAACATATATTATAGGCCAGTTTGCGAGTGAACCAGGTGATACAAGCTTCGTGGGCTATATTCTATACGTAGCCTAGTTCATACCGAACGGCCACACTCGCTGAGCATTAGCCTGATTATAATTAGGCTGAGTAGGAGCGAAGAGATCGCAGATACATGAAGTTTCGAACCAAGTCCAGCGAGAACGGGTGTGAGTCCGCTTGGCCTCGACCTCTTCCTTGTATGAAGATTTATTCATCTCTCTTTTTCTACATATTATAAACCATTGCGAGGGTTCTTTTGTCTGTATTTTTCAATTTTAACCAAATTTTTTTACATATCGACCGAGAATTTTCCGCACATATCTGCTTGTCTGCCAGTCGAGTTTTTTCGTTCGTAATTCAAGAACTCATCAGAGCTTGATGCTTCTGGTTGATAAAATATTTCGAACAATTGGCGAAAAAAAAAAAAACATAAAAATCAAGACCTTTTTATAATGTATATTCGTTTCTTTGAATTCATGATCCGTTGGAATCAAATCGCAAAGCAAAATGAAAACGTTGAGGTTAAAACATTCTTAACATTTTTGTCCGCGTATAATTTGTAACAAAAAAAACACACACACACGCACACAATTTACAGTATAGCAGAAAGCTTATTACGTGGAAGATTTCATTATAAATTCGTCGTCCGTGTCTGCCTGAGGCAACACGTCGTTGCTCGACCACCCCATTTTTCACTCCGGCCACGAGTGCAACCCTCGTCTCGAGTCGTGTACAAATCTACCCTCTTAGTCTTCCGCGGCCTCTTTATCTTGTCCTTCTGTTTAGAACTCACGTATTTGCAAATCGTTTCGTGGGAAGAGCTGAACAACTGCGAATCTTGCATGTTCATTTGAAAATAGTTGGAGTAAATGCGGGAAAACTATAGTTGAATCAGTGTCTATAGGAGAACCGAAAAAACGCGGTTTATACTTAAACATCGAAAGTATCGTGGAAAAGAAAAAAAATCGAGTCACAAAAGGACCTTGAGGAGGGGTAGTGACGAAAGGGATAGCGATGAAACGATAACAGTTCTGAGTAACACGCTGTCGTGCATACTATAATATTACAGGGCAAAATAACGCATTAAGTTCCTTCCGTTCCTTCCTTCCTTCCTTCCTACCGATACATACGTGCAGAAACGAGCAACCCTCTGCCCCTTACCCTTACGCGGCCCAAGCACCCCACGACTAATCACGTAAGGGTTTACTAGGCTCTTGCCTCCTCGTTGTCTCTACCACTAGTCAACCGGGAGTCGAGCGTGCTCGATCTGATAGCCTAATGCACGACTTCCTATGCGGAAAAGCTACATTATTTTACACTTTTGCGTACACAGACATTTCCGTGTGTATTAGTAGCGTCAGCGGACTGATATAAGCATGTACTGCTGCTTCACGTGATCGCTTCCTTCGGTCTCTTGCCATCAGACATTCGCCGTACTATCGACTTCCAAACTATTGTTTTTTTCTTTTTTTTTTCTTTCCCCAGCAAAGAAAATTCTGCACATTTTCTTTTTCTCTATTATTCTTGCTCGCACATCTTATCAGTCCAATCATTACTTTCGATCAAGTTGCACATTTTTGTTTCGTAAACTACTCGTTCATGCACCAAGTGTCTAGTATAAAATATCGAACTTTAAGCACAAGCTCCGTCAACTCTCATTCGTATGCACGATCGTGATCGTATAGACCCGCCCGCCACCCAGTCTTTCTCCACTCGCGATGGACTATACACACAATTGTTTTATACATACAATACCTACGCGGTAGAGATATACGTATAGGATCCGATCTGAATATCTTATATACATATATAATCATCTAGACGCAAGGACAAACTTTTTCCTATACTTTATAAACCACCGTGAGCGTCTCACGAAGGTTGTTTTTACCGTCCTCTGTGCTCCTCTCCCATTCTTCGATATGCATGCAACGCGCCCAAGGCGCGGAGCCAGATAAACGTTTTCCGGGTTTTCGTTAGTCTGGGGAAAAATTGAATCCGTGAGAGAAGAGGAAATTATCGGTGACTGACGATAAATAAGATGGACTAATGATGTTTGGTTTTTAAAATAATTCTTTAGAAAAATTTGGACTCATTTCGCGCAGTTATCTACCTTGAAAGAAACATTTTTGTTCGCAATCGAGCTTATTGAAGCTCAAGTACCATTCGCGTGTTTATTGCCGACTGGCAATGTTTGACAAAAGGAGGTAGAATAGAATTCTCCACCATCTTTGTCAACCTGGTGATTGAGGTCGTGTGTAGAGAATGATCATTGCTGTTTGCACCATCGAATTGAAGGTGAAGCAAAAAACAACAAGCTTGAAAAAGTGAGACAGAAGTATCGGACTAGGGGCAGGAGGCAGAGGGAACGTTAGCTTGGCGCTATCAGATCCCACGGTGGGACACGCGACTCTGAGCAGCGGCTCCACCTAGATCCTATCTTCTTGGATGGGAGGAATTTTATGTCGTATAATGGACAACGGACGAACACGACATAGGTTAACGCGGCAAGCTAGATCGTCGCACGAAACTCTCTTTTGCCCTTCCCTCTCTTCCTCTCTTTCTTTTTATCCATCTCCATTTTCCTCATTCCTTCTTTATACCGTTTTGTGCCTTTTGCCAAATCACCAACCATCTACCAGCGACTGCTCATCAATCCTAACTCGTCATCTTCGTCTTGAGGATTTTTAAAAATTTGTAAGCCTCGTGTAATGTTTTCCCCTGGTATTTTTATCGACAAACAATCGGTGAAGAAAAATGAGTGTCAAATGAGAATCGAGAGGACATTGTGACAGAGTTCCTTCATTAAAATGAGCAAATTATTAAGCATCTGATATTAATTATCCATACAACGACTGTCCAAAACGACACGAGACACATTTCACGATTTTGAATACCAAAAAAATCTTTTTATAAGACTATAATCGATTAATATTGATTGAAAAAAGACTCTGGAAGATTGGATTAACTTTCTTGAGGTAAAATACCCCATAGATCGGGGCATATTGTTAATGGTATACATTTGATGTCTATAGGATATTTTACCTTAATCGTAATGCTTCTCTAAGAAATGCACGCAAAGGTTGTTACCGTAAATAATTGAGTAGTCACGACGAGTTCTGTGAATAATTGATATACCGAAAGACACTATAGCGTCGAGCGCGCAAAGTCAGCCTTTTCAGGCTAAAATGATAAAGCTTCTAAGCCGAAGCTTGAGCTGATAATTCATACACACCGAGTGTAGGTGCGCCCCAGGGTGCTTGCGGTATTTTTCGTGACGTACCTATATGACGTCTTTTGCCCCATCGTAATTTCTTCGCCACCCTCTTATCACCACGTTTGATCGTTTGGTGGACGTACATTATCTACCCTCGGCCAGTTATCTATCCATCTGTTTCTTATCTTTCTTTTTTCTACTTTATCGTACGTATCTTTTATTCATGTATATACATTTTATACAATTCCCATAAAAAACAGTGTACAAAGAGGTACAGGAACCTCCTGTGATCGAAGTGGTTGTTTCTCTACCGATGATGAAGTGGTAATTTTCCAAAACCACGTTCTCGATGGGCCCGCAAATGTAACAACTTTTTATTGTCATAGACATAGCGTTGTCTTTGTGACAGACTTAATTGCACGTCACTTTAACGCATAACGCAAGCGTCAGAGGGTGGATACGTGGATAATAGAGATAAAAGAAATAGGGAGCAATAAAAGAATAAGATATCCAATTAAAAGTCATTGGTAGAACAGAGCTTACGCAAATCTGGACTAAACACGTGGAGGAAGTTGAGAGGGCGTTAAAAACCGGGCTTGAGGATATATCCCCGCAAGACAAGAGGCAATCTCATTCACGTACACAGACTTCAGAAGGCGACGTGTGTGCGACTCTCTTATTCTCATTAAACTCTGTCCTCTTTCATTCTATCTCATTCTTCTTCGCTTTCAGCTTAATCCGCACATCAGCATCTCGGCCGAGTGTGTTTTTTAATCTCAAAAGATTGTGTGTACTCAGTCGTACGGGAAAGTGGTAGGTACACCCACGCGGTTACTCAATAGACATGATGCCGCAATATTGTCAGAGATCTTCGCATGCATACGTGTGACGCTTTAATACACACGTATGCGAGTAGACTTTCAGTATAGTTTATAAGATAAAAAACGTTGCCCATTTCCGGGGGCTCTCTTTAGTATTACCGAGAGGGTGCATCCATCTTTTTTTTCTTTTCTTCGTGAAAGGCATTTCGCTTGTGACATTTAGTGGAAAACCCAAAGAAAGTGCAGAATTAAAATGGAAAGAGCACGGATACGTAGACACAAGATCGTTAAAACTCACATCAACTTTTCCACTTCTTCGTAGGATTTTATTCGTATTTTTGAAGCGATTTTACATTAATCTTAGGAACTCAATCTCAAAAACTTCAAAGAAGTTTTGATCAGAGACCAATGTTTTTCGTTTAAAAAATATTTTGTTAATTACTTGGATCAAAATTCTTGAAAAATTTGAATTTAACAAGAAATACTCCTTGGATCTCGCATCAGAAACAGCAGTTCGTTGTGTATTTATAAAATTGCTTACTTTTTGAATCATGGCTACGAACAACTACACAGATTATTCCACGTACGAAGAGAACAAGAAAAAAGACTCCTCACCCACCCCGCCCCCCCCCCCCCCCCCATCCTTCATTCCGTATATACTGCTTCTACAAACGACTGAGAAAAAGTCGTGGCACGTATGTACATAATATATAGCCGCGAAAAGCGAGGAAAGGACAATTAGAGTCCTCAGGTTTTCCTCTTATTGTGAGGAATTAACTGCACTGCTTGCTTGCTTGCTTACCTGCTACGGCCTTAAACTTCCCTCACTGTTTGTCATATATCGTATGTGCTCGTTCCAACCGCTGTAACCCTGCCGCGGGAGATGACGGTGGTGGTAGCAGCAGCTCGACGAAAAAATTTGAGCCTCAAGCTCTGCTACGCAGTGCAAAGAAACTCATGTATAATTGGGGCACGTAAATATATATATGGATATAAACACATGCTCCTCATTCTAAGCTCTCGTACGTAGTCCACAAAGAAATGTTAGTACTTAGCATCCTCCCATCCTTCTCTTGTCGGCTCAACAGTCGCCCACCGGGAGCAGAGATTTGTATCACTTCCGCAATCATAAATCTTTTTATTTTAGACTAGATCGAGACTCAATTTATTGTTGTTTTTTATATCAGACTGAAGCGTAGTCTCATTATCTGGGTGATTCGTCATTGTTTTGTTATCATGAAAATATATTCCGATACTTTTCTGTAGTTTTTGAAGCTAAGTTTTCTGTCAAGTTTGATATCTTCGTTTCTAATTATAGTTTTTATTGGACAACGCCAGTCGTGAATTTATTTTCATTAGTAAGAAATTCTATTGAGGCGATTGCGGAAGAATGAGAACGAAAAAAAAAAACATTGGAATTCTTAATCAATAACGCGAAAATTGGACGTTTTCGTCCACTAACTTCGATGTTTCGTTGCCTGGTCGGTCTCGAAGAGAGGAGCGTGTATTTTTGGCAAAATGAGCAAGTATCCGCGCGTAGTGCCTTTGAGACAAAAGCTTTGGAGGAAGGGAGGATGAAGGCACAGAGGGCGGATACGGAGCCGGAGGGGGTGGCAGCAGGCGGCGAGGGTATTCGCCGATTCGAGAGTTCGGCAGTGAGGCTCTGAGACTTAGCAAAGAGAGGGATTCTTAGGGAGAGAGAGAGAGAGAGAAAGAGAGAGAGAGGAAAAGAGAGAATCTGGAGGAGAGTTGAAGACTATGAGAAAATGTGCGGTGAGGACGGTAAGGAGTGAGAAAAAGGGTTGAATCCGCGTGTACACAGATTGTGAAGCTGAGTGCCAACGAGAATAGCGATGTATCGCTTTCGCTACTTCCTCAAGATGGACCATCTTTTTTAAAGCCCTCTTTCTCCACCCCCCGCCCCCCTCACCAACTTTCCCGCTCCTGTGGCTGTATAATTTTTTTACGACTCCTGGTTTTCGTCTGGATCTCCTTGTCGTTCTCTTCTCGCTAATGAGAAGAATGAGGAAACTTTGCTCTTTGAGCAATTTTGATGCTGTGTAAAACCAAGGCGTTCTGTAGCCTCGAAGGAACAAGTCTTTCCAAGCAAGACGACTATAGCTCTCGATTTTTTAAATACGAAACTCACTTCTTATACTTTCCATTAGTACAAATTAATCTGCACTTGTATGAAAATTTATACAAACGTATAAAAAAGTTGATAAAATGCTAAATACCATCCCTGCTGTATAAACAAATCGAAAAAATCGTAATCATGCAATAAAATAAACAAATAAAAAGCATCATTCGAATTAATCTTTGCGTTAAATAGAGAAAAAAAAATTTCACTTTTTTGGTCAATTTGCTCAGCAACCAAAAGCACTCTATGAAGATTCTCTTATTATTTTCGTACTCCGGCGTATCATCTTAAAAACGTTGCACGTCGAGTTACCACGTTAATGTTGCTTCAAGTCTGTTTAATGCAAAAAAAAAATGAATATTGAGTCGTTACTGATCGATTTAAAAATAAATTTATAAACTGCAAGCTATTGAAATGCATCTAAAAATCTTTTAAATCTGTGTAGAGAGCTGAGAGTATATAAAATATATTGTGAAATTGACAGGAAAGCTCATTTAGCATAAACTTATCAGTAACGCACTCCGGCGGTGAGGCAAATCACTCCAGCGCTTTTTCCTTCATCTCTCTTGCCCTCTCGCTTCTTTCTTTCGAATGTGTGCATACATGCACACGTAGGTACTTTACATGGCATATCACATCATCCATAGACTATACATCTTCCTCACTCTCTAGCTGCCGCTCTTGAAGGGTGACATTTTCTTCTACTCAGGTTGTCCCTTTCCCCCAACACTCCCCCTCGCTTCTCCCAATGCTCTCATCTCTCCGACGCGTTGGTCGTCGGTGGTTGTGCGCGTAAACGGCAGTCACTTAATTAAAAATTACTTAATTACGTTCTTGGCACTAATTAGTGGCGCTCGCGGTGCTCTCTCTCTCTCTCTCTCTTTCTTTCTCTTTCTCTCTTCTGGCGAAGTTGCCTCGGCCTCTTCACTCATTCTCATACTCTTTCCATGACTTGGCCACCCTCACAGCATCGCGCTCTTGCAACGCGTGGTCTTGTCGACCGTCCTCCCACCCCTTCAATACTCCGTTGGCAAAAGTGAGTAAAAAGGAGTCGGAGTTTACCTCTGAACCTCCAAAGAGACTGTATGCCGCAGTCTCGCTAGCGGAGACTCCTCAGTGCGAGGTACGTATGTGCGAGAGAGGCACGAAAACCACCCCCGCCCTTGTCAATACCGCAGTGTCTTCGCTGCAACCTTTTTCACCGGGAACTTCATTCACTGAGGGTGGTTCAAAAAACGACGTTTCTTTTCGGAACTCTCAACACAAACACGACGTTTTTGCTTCAGAACAAATCTTTCCAAATGTAATTGGCCGGATTTATTTCCTAGAGCCTAGAAATTACTTTTTTATTTCTTCATCTTACAATTTTTTCATGAAATTCTGAATCGATGGTTAATTCATTCGATTTTTTTATATTAAATCATAAAAATGAGCCTCTTCTTTCAGCTGCTCTCAAGAAAGTTCAAAAGTAAAAAATCAAGTATCAATTAAATAAATAAAATTAGAATCAAACGTTCGAGAAAGATAACGGTGCCCTTCGTGAAAAATCTCATCCAACAGTTATGCTCCTTTTTTTTTTGCTCTTACTTGCGACATTTCTTGTTTCCTTCGCTCTTAGTTTCTCTCATCCCTCTCGATCTCATTTCTGTCTGCATCTCGTGGCTTTTCTCCCCTTTTTTTGATAATGAACACAAGTACGAGAAATACGACGGGTATTGGCTGCGCGGCAGACAATACGGTGGCCGCGGGGCTATCGTTGGAGCAAGAGAGAGAGAGAGAGAGAGAGAAAGAGAGAGAAAAAGAGAAAGGCTATAAACGAAGCTCGGAGAACTCGTCGCAAGAGAAAAACGTAGGAAAAGGGGTCTCTTCTGTCTTCTCTCTTTTTCTCTTCGCTTCTCGTCGGCTCGCTGTCGGCGGATCGGTGGTAACAGGGAAGGGGGCAGGATTTTACAGGGGATGTAAGCATCGCCACTGCAAGGCTAATCCGGCGCTATGAGCCTCTACTTGCAGCATCAGTACGGTACACTCAGAGCCAAAGATTATCCAATGGCTACCTCTCTCTCTCTCTCTCTCTTTCTCTCTCTCTCGTCTCATCTTCCCTCACTTCCCATATATATACATTCACGTATACACATTCATACCTCATCTCATACCCACTTACGTACATCCTCTCTTAATTTTTTTCTCATCAGTCGCTCCCGCAAGCTTCTTGCTGTGTGCAGGACTGCATATTAATTCTACAGACTATAGATTTCGTGTATACATAAAAGTATATATATATATATATAGAGAGATATTAATAGAGCCAGCCCCTGTGCAATGCATAGATAATTCTTCACTAACGTCAATTAAAATCCAACTACTTATTCTACTAGAAAATAGCAAATTGAATGTGTAACGAAATCCGTTAACAAAGTTCTTTTAATTTCAGTGAGCAATTTTCAAGGAGACACTTATTTTAACGCCTTTTCGATAGAAAAATGTGTTTTTTTTTTTCACGATTAAGATTTTCCTGTAGAACCGCAATATCCTACTGCTGGTACATCGCAACTAACGTCGTTTCCCTCCGACGTCATGCCTCCAGCAACGCGTCATCGTAACGCCCCAATCCCCTCAACTCTGTTGAGGTTTTAATTTGCATCCATCCGACGAAAAACGCAGAAGCAGTTTATCAAAAAAGTTACCGCACAGACGAGCAAAGCTACGTATATATTTATATGCGTTTATAAAATCTATACCTGTATTTCTATGGAGAGAGTAAAGCTCCCCGGAGGAACTCGGACCCGTGCAAGCCCGAAACGGATGGACGCACTAGCCACTGGAATTAAATTGACCAGAGGGGAAAAAACCTCGCGCTATACTCTCCGCCAGGAGTGCATAAGAGACGTTATCTGGTCGTTGACTTTTTCAAAAACTTGTTCACGAATATTCGCGGGGGTTATTATTTCGTGGGCACTATTCTAATTCCAACGATCCGTTCATCTAAATACGATTGTTGACGTTTTGAATATTTTTTTTTCAAAAAAATTAACAGCTTCTTGGTCTCGAAACGATAACTGATGATTTTGATTCTCGAACTCGATTATCCTCTTCATTTCGTTGCCGTCTCTCGCTTTCTCTGCTTTGAAGCAATTTTCAAAACTGAATATACATTCGTCCGCACCGATTCGTCCAGAGAGAGTCAAACTAAAATGACGTACAGCAAATTCATACGGACGCAGAGGCTGCGATAAAATTACGATGTTTCTGGGCAACATTTACCCCGGATATTTCGAGAGGGCTCGCCGGGATAACATTCGGCTGGACAGCACCTCTAAATTGATTTCATTTCAAATCTCTCTCTCGTCCCCTCCCAGCCTTGCCATTTACCTCCCTTCTCTTTTTACTTCCAACCCTCTGGAGCGTGTCACCTCTCCCTCCGTTTTGCCTTCAACCCTCTCTCGTCCAGCCTCCCCACTCCCACTTGATTCACGATTTTTCTATCCACCGTTATTCCTTCTGTTATTGCTGTCCCGTCCGCTCTCTTTCGTTCAACCTTTCCTAAGCTTTAGCCAATCGGAATCGGCGTATCTCGATACTTTGATTACTGCTTTCTCTAGCCACTGAATATCGTCAAAAAGTACTCGTACAAGCCACCCTTACAAGCCAGGTGTAAAAATTGTTCGAAGATCCCAGTACCCAGCGATAAGAAATCTATGAATCCAAGTTGCGATCCTGCAACTCTTCGCTTCCTTGGAAATTCGTTTCGATAATAATTTATTTAGATAAATACCAGCACGTGTGTTGAAATCGCTAATTTTTAGACAAAATTATAGTGTCAATAGCGTAGCAGCGCACTTCGATACACAAATCGGTAGCCGTTTGAAAGAAAAATAGACGAGCCGCGATTTAGTTTTCTTGTATCCGAGCTTTGACAAAACTTAACGTTAGATGTGTTGATATATTTTGCGGTAGTCTGGCTACTGGACGCGGACTATTGGAAAACGGAGGATCTATACCTAATGAAATATATATGTATATGAGTAGTAGGAGTAAAAAGAAAGTATTGCCGTATAGTCGCGGATGTCACAGGGCTTAGAGGTAAAGAGCCGCTGGTGAACATTGCCGTCACCGCGTCATTCGATATTTTTGTCAGTAAAACGATATCAGGGAAATTGCATCTGTCCTTTACACCGTGGCCCATACGGTCAAATGAACGGTCGTTCGTACACGTACATGGTCGGCCAAGCGGGTAGACTATACCCGATCAAACGGAATCAGTCTAGATATAATTACTCGTTTGCTCTCGTTTTTTCTCCTTCTGCCTACTCTCCCATACTTTTTCTTTTACTTTTCAAAGCTATTTTATTTTCACTATCTCCCGCCCTCTTCCTCCCTCTCGCGTCTACGTTGTTCCTTTTATTGCACTTGTTATTCCAACGGGTGTACTGTTCATTATGAAAATCACAATCATCGACGATGAGATCGATAAATTTTATCATCCAATTACTAATTTAGTTGTATTCGAATCCGAGTCCGAGTACTTTTGCTTTTAAGGCAGAAATTCTTTAAAAAACGTTAGCGTTTTTTCAAATATTTGTCGATTAAGTTAATTAATCATTGAAAATACATTATTTCTTGAAGCTCATTTATTAAGGTGTCTGCACTTGTAAACTGTTTTTTTTTCTCCTTTACGTACTGGCATCGCTAGACTTTCCCCAACAAATAAATATAAAGTATGGGCTGATATGCGAAACGATGGTGAACTGCGCACTGGTGAAAGAGAGTTTAACGTCGTAATTATACCGTTATGTAGTCGTATGTAAATCGCCCATATGCCTCACAAGTTGCCTCCTAAGTGGCGGAGCCCTCAACGTTGAGAGAGAGAGAGAGAGAGAGAGAAAGATAGAGATAGAGATCAGAACGGCGCGGATTCTCGAATAGTCGTTATGCGGGTGACAAGAGCTCGAGACTTGCAGAACTCTTTCATAAAAAAATACAAGTTCAATTCACAACATTTACGAAGCGCAATCGTCGTGCTAAATGTATTCTATAGAAAATGAGACTATCTACTCGGAGTTATACGGGCGACAAGT
>JACEOJ010000085.1:1134534-1402052 GCA_013761285.1 Campoletis sonorensis
AACACGCAAAATATCGAACTGCGTCGCAATTTTGCAAGCGAACTTGCGTCACGACTACTTCCCCGGTGTTGGCCGTTCAATTGTTGTTGAGTTTAAGTTTTTTACATTAGCTAGCTAAATTTTCTTGACCATGCCGTTTAAAAAAAATAAAATAATAAAGAATAAAAATAAACGAAGCAAATAGACACAAGTTCCCATGACGTTGTAAAGCGTCCCGGTGCTTTTACAATTGCCAATATTTATAATGTTTTTATCTTGAGTAATGACTTTAATAAGAGCGAACGAAAGTGAACGTTGCCGTTCGATTTGGCTGAATTCTTTATCATCTACAAAGACAAAGAAGAATATAAAAAAACAAAAACAAAATTAAACAATTTGGCAATGTCTGATCAGCCGATCACACGACTCCGCTTCGCTTTTTTTCTTGTCTCTTTTGTTTGCTTGTTTGTTTTTCAATAATTCCTGCGCCTTTTGTTCGGTTCGAATTCGACGAATTTGAAGAGAAAAAATAAATAATAATCAGAGTCAAGAGCGCAAATAAAGTAATTAGAATAGTCAAGTAATCGTACACCCGATTGTCAGTTTTCCAATTGTCAGAGGGTCAAAGGACGCATTTGCGATAGGGAACCGGTAGGCAAGTGATTGTATTTTCATTGTAACGAGATGCGATGAATATTGACAGTACACGCGGGATTGAAAAAAAAAGAAAAAAAAAAAAGAAAGAAACCTTTCGGTTAACGATGAAACGCTGATCTCTTTAGACTTTTGGATTCCTCCAATCAGCCAATAATGTTTAACCTCCCCGACAGAATTATTTTCCCGACGAAAAACATTGAGAAAAAATAAAATAAAATAAAAGTTCTACCGACGAAGCTAAATACGCGTCGATCAGCGAAAGATTAGGGAGAAAATCGATTCTCGATGCTGATCCCACACGACATTAATTGACATAGACGCAAACATACACACACGCACACAAAAACACACACATAATTACACGCAGGCTCTTCACTTTGATGTCCCGAAAATACGATGGAAAACTCGTACGTCGTGTTTCCCGCACTAATCGCAAGAATCACTGAATCAAAAGCTCCAAAATCTCGATGGTCATCAGTGAACTTAACACGATATTTTACCGACAAGCATTGTTCTGTTAAATTCTGCCATAAGCGTAATTCACAATCTCCCCCGGAGGGAGTCAAGTTATACGCTGAAATTTCTCGTTAATTAATCATCGAGTCACGCAATAGAAAAAACAAAAACGATTGCAATCAATCGTCCAATTGTTCTACCGACAAATATTTTTCTTTCAATCTCTATTCCTATTTATTACACCTAAACTTCAATGAAAACCAAAAGAGATAAGAAGAGCGATGATAAAATGGTGATCAGATAATCTGATGAACCGTAACGATTAAAATGATTCAAATGATTCTCGATGATTCAGTCGCGGGATAACGAAAGCCTGGATATCGTATCGAACGTTCGAGTTTTCTGATCCGCACTTCTCTACACACTCACTCATAACCAACCTACAAACCCCCAAAAAAAAAAAAGAACGAAGGAAAATGAAGAAATAATATAAAAATGTGTATTATTACTTTTGCCTGGGCAAATACGTACGAGCTCCGATCCGGCTCTCAATTTTGAAATAGCCATTTCGACTAAAAACGAAAAATGCGATACAGACCCCCAAAACCCGACGCAATAGATGAAGGCAACTGGATCAAAATACCGCCATACGAAGTAACAGTTTCTCGCGTGGAAACCGGTCGCTTTAGCCAGCTGACGTATAAACGTAACGATGGAAAGTGTGTCTGGTGGATGAGACGGAGTCATGGAATAACGAGAGATCCCGAAATGGAGCCAAAAAGCATCAAGGATCCAAATTCCCCACCATTTAAAGTCTTTACTCAAAAAAGAAGAAATAGAAAACCAAACATATGATCCCGCCAGGAATCCGCGTATCCTCGTACACGCCAAATCTCATAGTTCCATGACTTTCGCAAGTGTCTCATCGATCGACGGGCTTTCGGATCGTTAGCCGGGGGTGCATAAGGCTCCCGGGAGGTTTGGCCAAAGCGGCGACCTAAACATTGGGTCAAAATGTATCAAAACGGTTTCCGCGCCCAAATCTCACTCACAGCACACACTGGGCCGACTCGTCCGATAGAATGTGCCTTCAGTGTTGATTTTATACGAATAAAAAAAAAATAAAGATAAAAAAATAACTAAAATTATACAAAGGGGCCCGACATAGACCGAACGCCCACCCAAAGCCAGATCGGTGCTCGCCCGCTGCCCCTTATATTCTCCAAAACCCTTTTCCAAACCGGATAATGCATCGCGCACAAATACAGACGAAACAACAAAACAGTATTAAAGTTCCGGTACATTTTATCAAACGATGCAAAAATTCATAAAATACACATTCAAACTTCAAATAAGATCAATAATAAATAAGTAAACAAATAAAAACCTTACGACAAAGCCTTTGAGGCTTTCGATCACGAACATTTACTTAACCGCATCAACCTCGCAATAGATTCAATAAATCGGGGCTCGTTGTCCATCA
Organism: Campoletis sonorensis; assembly: GCA_013761285.1. Classification (NCBI taxonomy): domain Eukaryota; kingdom Metazoa; phylum Arthropoda; class Insecta; order Hymenoptera; family Ichneumonidae; genus Campoletis; species Campoletis sonorensis. The sequence goes on from JACEOJ010000085.1 coordinate 1,137,110, forward strand.
AACTCGTTTGATAATTCGTACTCAAACTTTAAATTTCAACACCGACACGTACACAACGCTCTCGAGTTATCAGATACTTAAAGAGAACCACAACAAACTCTAAACTGATGACCCATCGGTTAAATCGCTTGCATACCTAAACCCATAGGTATATCACAATAAATATTACAAAACAAGGATCTTTTAGTTACGGCAAGGAGTTCGGAACGCTACTATACACCGATAAACACAAGTAATATTGATTAAACGCAATTATTATGCGATAAGTATATTTACAATGAATATATATGTGTACTATGGTCTCTCCCACTTCCCATTCAGACGATCCACGATCGTTGAATCAACACCTCCTCGCCTTTCTCTCTTGTATACGTTAACGCGGACTTCTGGAGTTTACGTTCAAACGAAAAGAGGGAAATACGAGAAATGTTTTTTCATCGATCATCAATTGCCCATTACAAACTTAGGCTTTTAACCGCATAACTATCGATGAAAGGGGAAAAGGAAAAAAAAACAAGCTAAATAATAGCTAAAACTAACTAAACTACAATTAACGATTATTAATTATTAAACAATTAAACATGCAGTAAACAGTATAAACAGTAAATGCCCAGTAACCAATTGAATTGTGTGTCGACAACTACATACTAACTTACCTACCTATATCGAAATAATAGCCGTATGTAAAACGAAACAACAACAACAACAAACCATATACACAAGTACACACAATACTTACACTTGTATTTCAACAGTTGTATCCAAGTCAGTCCGTTCTATTAAACAAAGTGAGTTTTATGCAATATGAAACGAAAGGAAAAGAAAGGGAGACTGAGAGAGAAAGAGAGAGCGAGAGAGAGCGAGAGAGAGAGAGAGAGAAGCAAAGCAATTAGCATTGAGAGAAAGTGACGAAAAAAAAACCAAAAAATAAATGTAACACCGATGTCCTCCAAACCCTTTTATCCCCAACCTTTGAATTACGAATCCGGAAGAAATTGATTGCGAGAAAGCGTTTGAAGAAAAAAGACCAGAAGGAACAAGGACTGCGAATCTTCTCGAAAGATTTGTGATCGAGCGATTATTCCAGTAACTCGATCGTCCCATTAAACGAAGAGATCTTAAAAGACCGATTGAGGGCAAAGTTAATGGAAAGTAAATCGTTCGAAAGGAAATCGTTGAAACAGCAGACTGAGAAGAAGAAGAAAAGCCAAAAAAAAACGAAAAACGAGACCGAACGAAAGGGAATCATTTCATCCGGACAATCGTAATTAAATTATTAGCAGGAAGAATAAAAACTTAGGCATTTTGTAAAACACTATGTTCACGTTAAACGCACTTGTGTGGGGAGACCATGTAACTTTTAACTCCACCGCTCATTCCGAAGTAGTATCTCTCGTTGATTTACGATCGTCGTCAGAATTTTTGCTATTCTCCATTGCAGAAACATTGTTCCTGCAATGTTTTCAATCTCACATAATCGAGAATCGACGAGACTTTCGAGGGTGTGTGTAATTTACAATCGCAAAAATTCTGTCCGATCGTATCGTCTGCGAATAAGCGATGATCTCCGCGGTTAGCTCGACGAGATTTCCACTATAAACCCCCATTTTCCCGAAGAAGAAAAAAATTAAACAACCAGAAGCATGAAGACCCTTCCTTCCGGCTGGTGTAGCGACCAGAACCTCAAAAAAAAAAAAAACAACAACAACAACAATTTCCAAAACTTTACAAACAAAAGTCCCTTCTCAGCCCGAGACCCTACTTTTTAAGGAGAATAATAATAATATTAACATTATTAATACTAATAATAATAATAATAATAACGATAACGATAATGATAATATTAATGATACTGATAATATTAATATTAATAATAACATTACGAATAATAATAATAATATTAATAATAATAATAATATTAATATAATCTTCGAGCTCTGAGAGAACAGAAAAAAACTAGCAAAGAGAAAACCGCGAGTCCCACACAAGCCCTGAAAAAAGACCCTCCCTGAAGAGAACCTCGATTTCCTACGTGTTGTATTATCCGTTATTTTCGATATAATATTATATAGTGCTAATGATATTTAATGATAATATATGACGACGATAAGGAATATCGGAGAAGACGTTTGGTCATTAAAACAGCCAAGACACACGAAAGATCATACGCCATTCTCCTACGGAAAATCAGCACTTACATTAGAATGACATTCACGTACACACAAACACGAACACACACACAAACATACGCGCATTCACAGACACACACACACGAAACACAACACACAAACGTAACAATAACGAGAAATAAAATTTAAAAAAATCCTACAGACACACACAAACGTAAACATGGTAACACACATTGAGAAAGAGAACGATAATGAAAACGAGAAGGAGAGAGAGAGAAAGAAAGACACATATACATAAAATAAATATTTCGACACACTTAATAGTCATTTATTTGAAAAATTCGTGGAAAAATTTCAAGAATAATAATAACAAAAGCTAATTTAAAAAAATGAAAAAGAAACAAAAAATACAAAAAATACAAAAAAAAAAAGGTAATAATAATAATACAAGGAAAACAACAACACCTAATCCGAGATGAATGTAACAAATAATACAATGCTCACACACCGTGACACACCGAGGTACCCAGGAGGAAGTAATTATGCGAAACGGAAGTAAAGAATCGAGAAAGAAAAACCGTGAAAAAAAAAAAAACAAAAAAAAGTCAAGTAATAATAATAATAAACCAAACAAACAGACTAGTTGCCGTGTTTGAGAACACCAGACCTACCCGCGGGTCCGCTTCGTTTTTTAGCTCCGCTATAAAGCCGATTGCCCGTTCGGTCGTACGTCGGAAGCCCCGTGAGTGGTGGAACCAAATGATGATATTAGGAGGTTAAAGTTTGACAGGAACATCGAAACTCGGTTGATAACCCGGAGCAGAAAGTAGTGGAAAAAAGGGAAAGCAATATTGAACAACAAGGGGATGAAGAAAATAGCCAAAGGGAACATTAATTTCATCACTCACGAATGGGTTTTTGACACAACGAACGAGCAAAATGGCCTCAAAGGCCCCGAGGCTCGTCCGAACGCCTCGGGTTAGCTAACCAATTTTTGTACAGGATACCAATTGCATTAAATATGTAAAATCTTGAGTTACAGAGCAGCACTATACATACGACACAGATGATGTATATATTTTTACGTTACAGAAATATGCCTGCGAGCGTCGCGATACGCGCGCTGCTGGGCGCAATAAGACTGGTTCTCATTTCCCAAGACAATGCATATATAAACCACATGCCACATATTAAACATATTGATAATGATAAAAGAAACAAAAGAAACAAACTAAAGAAAAGATAAAGAAACCTTATGATATTTGTATACGGTAATATTACCTGATGGAGTAATCAAAGCCATTGAAGGGGAGTGCCCGCTAGCAACACCACGGATAGAGAATTAATGAAGCACGTTTGGTAAGCTTGTTCGTTGGTGCGCCGATTATTGTCGCGTGTGTTTGTGTACTTCGTGACGTTAATTCGATTAGAAATATTTCGCATTTTCCGCAACATTAATCGTATTCTCTTTACGATTCAAATTGAACGAATGATGACCGAAAAAAATCAGAGAAACAAAAACGAACCGAAAATCAAACGAAACGAAAAGAAAATCGAAGAAGATCCAAAAGGTAAATAAAACAGCACGTAACAATCGATTTGTTGATCGAATGTTTCGTCGCGAAGAAAACCCATTGACGACGTGTGATAGCATCGGTACCTTCGGGCAAGTTAACCACATTCAGTTGACGTGCGTCAGATATTGGCTTTGAGCAATTCGCAGAACAAACAAAACAAAGAAAAAAAAAAAAGAACAAACGATTAAAATACAACACCGATAAATAAACCTCGTGATTTACAAAACCCGAGTAAATTAACATCCTGAGTTACCCATTCGGCCGTTAGCGAAGACATATATATATATATATAATATTAACACGATGATTAAAGTAATAATAATACGAAAAAAAAAAAGGAAAACCCAATTAGGCGATCAATAACGAAATTTATCACGCGGTAGGCGAGTGTACGGGTGTTTGTTTCGAAGCGTCATGAACACGGTTACACTTTTGCAATATAAATAATGACGATTGTTGCTGGTTTTTCTGTCATAATGACAACCAACCAACCAGCGTGTGTTGCCCGCGGGCATCCCGGCAAGAAGCATAACGCGGGTAGGAGTCTCTAAATACTTCCTGGCGAGTTCGAGAGGCGGTGGATACCGAACCGCGAGAAAGTCCTAAGTTTTTCGAATAAATCCGTAACTCACGACGACGTGGTTTTTTAATGAAATGCCTTGCGTGCGATTCGTCGTCTCGAGCTATTGCATGCTCTCGATCGTTGCAATCGACATCTTGAGAATAAAAGTTTCATAAAGAACAAATCGAAAGGGGATTAAAAAAGAAAGAGGGTGGAAAATTGATCGAAAACAAGAATAAAATGTACCAGAGGAACTGAATTTGTTTGAAGATTTTGTGGGCGAAAGATAATGCCGTTTTATTCATAAAACGAGCGTCGCGAAAGGCCTAAAAAATTATTCCAAGATACTTAAATGAATAAACAAATTCAAGCAGACCCCCGAGAAACGAATTTAAAAAAAATACGAACAAATCTCTGCTTCGATGAAACGAGCATGCAAAAGAAAAAAGAAGAAGAAGAAGAAAAAAAACGAAAAAAGACATCACTCGTCGATACGAATTGCACGAAAGGCTTGCATTAACCGCGATCGCCGGAGATAATATGACACAATTTTGAGTTGCAGTGCAAGCGAACATCTGTAGAGCCATATACATATAATAATGTTGTTGTATCTTAGACAATAGAAGCCGTAGTGAGTGTACATTTTATAAGGATTGCAGGTTCGTACAGATTATTAAATGAGGTTTCAGACATGTAACAGAGAGGGACAGAGAGAGAAAGAAAGGGGGGAGGGGGGAGAGAGAGACAGAGAGGGAAAGATAGACGAAGAGGAAGAGATGAGGAGAATGAGACACACACACACACAATGACGAAAAATTGAGTTAGACTTTGAAAGAAGAGAAAAAAAAACAAAAAAATGTAGCTCATATAACACGTATGCCAAAACAAACCGAAAATATAAATTAGAATAATGAATAACGACAAAAAAGAACGAGAAAAAAGGGAGGGAAAATAAAGCACAATGTTTAACGAAAAGGGAGGAAGTAATAAAAAGAGCGAAGCTAAAATAAGAACGAAAAACCAGACACACGATTATTGTGAAACCAAATAAGAAGAAGGACAAAAATACAAATGAGATATGATAAAGACGATAAATAAAAAGAGACATTGAATGAATATCGATTCCCACAGTATTCAGAAAAAAGAAGAGGAAAAAAACGTGGTTGAGACGATACGCTAAGACGTGGTTACCGGCGGCCCCGTCCAAAACGGGTGCAAGTAACTTTAGGTGTATAAAAATTTTAAACAAAAAAAATGTAATATTTCTCTCGTGGTTTAGGATGTTCTAAAGAAATTATTGTAAAAAAATGGAGAGAAACAGAGAATTTATTATAGCGTGAGAGGGTGATAAGAAAAAACCGACAAAAGGGAGACCGAAAGAGAGAGAGAGAGAGAGAGAGAGAGAGAGAGAGAGAGAGAGAGCGAGCAAGCGAAAAAGAAGAGGAGGATGCGAGGGTGAGGTTCGATCCGTTGAAACTGTGGATCGAGCAGTGCGCGAATGACTGACCTACGATCGTATGACTGTGAGCTGTGGATGACTTGCGAGATTGGGAGAGCTATGATAAAGAAACAAAAAGGAATAAAAAGAAATAAAGGTAAACGCTGACAAACGAAGCTGTAATGCAAAAAGAAGAAAAAAAAAAGAAAAATTTATTGTAAATTTTAGGAGGTGATCCGGTCGCCCGGTGACCGCGTCTCGTAATCGTTCAGAGCTTCGAAGTTTCACGGGCGCAGGATATATTTATGGAGTACGTGCTAACAAATTTCGAAACAAAAAAAAAAAAACAAAAAGAAAAAACAACAACAACAAAAAGAAACAAAACGATCGATACATTCTTTGTTATTGTTCAATGACTTTCGGCCTCGATAAAAAGGCATAGTACTCGGAAAAATGACGACGAAACGATAAAATATATACCAAATAATAATAATCATACACATGTGGATGTGAATGCTGTAAATCCGATGATCCGGCGCCCATGTCAATTTCGATGATGAGGAAAACAACCGTATAGGCCAAAACACGCACACACAAACACAGACATGCACGCGCGCGCGCGCACACACACACACGAGAGCGACAAATTCGCACAGACAGGCACACAAACACACATAGAAAGACACAAAAACGCGCGCGCACGTTCGTTTCGGATTTCAAACAAAAGTAAGGAGTAATTACGATACAAAAAAAAAGAAAAAACATAAAAAATAAATAAAACGATGAAGTAGAGTGAGAGATTTAAAAACAAAAACGGCGAGAACAGACGCTTCTGGGTTTTTATATATTTTTGGCAAGGACGTCTCGTTACTATTTAAGGTTTAAGCGCAACAAAAAGTAAACAAAAAAAGGGAGTTTAAAGGGATAAATAAAACTAAAACGGGAAGATAAAATCCTCGAACAAAATGGTGAAAAACAATATACACAAATACGGGAGATAACAAAATGGGGGGGGGGGGGAGGAGGAATAGGAGGCAATGCTGTCGTAAAGATTTCGACAGGTCGAACGGTTATAGAAGTTTAACGGGAATAAAACAAAAGGAAAAATGTCTGGCGGTAAAGTAATGTTTAAATATTCGTATCAAAAAATGATGATGTGTAGGGCCTCGAAACTATTATGTGCGAGGACGATAGCGAGTTTCACAGAGAGATAAATAAAGAGCGCAAAAAGGAGATAACGATAGAGTGTGTAAACAGGCAAAAATAATGGCAGTGCGGAATAGCGAGAGAGAGAGAGAGAGAGAGAGAGCGAGAGAGAGAGAAAGAAAGCGAGAGAGAGAGAGAGAGAGAGAAAGATGAAGAAAAAACGTAAGAGACCGAACTACTAAAAATAATTATAATATATGGCTACAAGTACAAATTACTTCGATTACTGAGCGTAGGTCTATTGATGTGTGGACGAAAATTTGGTTGGCCGATAACCGTTTTTGGAACCATCATACTGCGTATCAAAGTATGTAAAATTTATTGAATAAACGCTAGCGTATTATGATATAATGTAATCTAAAAATGTAATATTGTAATGACGAGTCTAAATGAGGAAATAAATCTGAGATTTAGGAGAGCGCGTGAGAGTGCACGTGAATGAAACCAAAAAGTCAAGAGAACAAAAAGAAACAAAGAAAAAAGAAACGACGAAAAAGAACAAAAAGAAGAAAAGAAGTTATTGTGCATATGAGCGAGCAAAAAAAAAAAAATCACATCTTTATAATTAACAAAAAAAGGTAAAAAAATGAAAAAAAAATAAAACATAAAAAATTAAACAATAATAATAAATAATAACAAAAAGAAAAAGAAACAAAAAACAAATCGAAACGAAAAATGAAGAAAAAAATTGCGTATTATGATTATATTGCGATTGTGATCAAAATCATGATCATTGTCATTGTAGCCACATTGTCATTGCGATCGCTACGGAATATATTTATTGCATTACGGATGATTACTGTCATTGTTTTATCACTAATGGTAACATTATAATTATTGTGACGGTTATGGGACAATTAATTGAATTATATACATGAGCGAAACGATTACGACGACGACGAAAGGAAGGTAATAAATAATATGAGTTATATACACAATTTTCGAGAACACATTATGTCTAGATACGTTTGGGCTATCGAGAATGAAGAAGATATTCAGGAAGAAATAAGAGACAACATTTAAAACAAACGAGAGTGTTCAAATGGTCAAAGCGTAGATGCAAAACTGAAAGAGAAGACAAAAAAAAAGTAATATATACAAAGAAAGAAAAGAAAAAAGAAAAACAAAACTAAAAAGAAACAAAAATCACACTTTATTACAGGGGTGAGGGGAAAGAGAGATAAACAACAAATAAAACAAAGAATCACACGCTAAATTATACTTGCGTGGGAACAACGGCCTACGGTACGACGAAATATACTGTGTATAAAGTAACAAAACAAAAACACACATTATTAATTAAAATATCACAGTTCTCGCTCGTGTTTTTTACGCAACTTTTTGGCAATCGAGAGAGACGCGAAACAAGAAAGAAAAAAAGAAACAAACAAAATGTATTCATTATTTTGGCCGGTTTCGCCAAATTTTTCGATACTCGACGGTGTTGGAGATAAAATAAATAAATAAATAATGGACAAAAAAAAGAAAAGAAATTATAAGAAGGGGCTAAAAATTGAGTGAAAGAGAAATATGAAATGAAATTCGAGAAAACAAAGATAAATCAATTGAAAGAGATAAATGCGTAACGAAATATCATTTAGCACGATCCACGACGTTGACGCACTTTCCGAGCCTCGCGAAATTCTATTTTTGTAAGCATATTTCTATAAAAGGTATACTAACGATATGGCAAAATTTATTATTCCTAGTGTGGTGAAAATGAAAAATTGAACGTTTAGATTTCGTTAGTATAGTGTAAAGAAAAAATTAACGATGTCTAGGTCCTATTCGTGTACTTGCGGCGACGAAGTGGCGAAAAAAATGAAAAATAATGACGATGAAAAATAATAAAATTATATGTCGACGGCGGTAGGTTGTAAAATTGTACATAAATTGCAAGAGGAGGCGCGGAGAGATGCATCTTGAGTTATTGGATCGTGGCTGGTGCATGTGTAACAAAAACGGTTTGGACTTAAACAAAACTAAAAAGAAAGGAGGTTTTAAAAAATAATAAGAAGAAGAAAAAAACAAAAAAAAACAAAAATAATGGTACAACGACGTCTCTATCACTCTTATTGGAGCAAAAAAATTTCTAAAGAATAAGTCATTGAAACGAAATAACAAATGTATTTAATGAATGAACAAAACAAAATAATAATCGTCGAAGCCGTACGGCCGTGAGGTGCCCCGCAGATAAAAAAATTCTACGTTCACACCGCAGAGTAGTAGGCCGTTTCGTTCCATACGATCGCCCTCCCTCCCTCCCTCCACCCGCTACAAATTACTTTCGGAAAGATCGTCCGTACGTCAAAAAAAAAGAGAAAAAAATCGAAAATATTAAGAATTGCACGGACGATATATAAAAAAAAAAAAAGAAATAATAAAAAATGAAAGACCAGCGTGGTGGAGCGCGAGTGACGGATGGCGTTCGCGAATATAATTCTGATTTAATGTTGGTTTTCATATAAAAATCTTTATTTGACGAACGGCAATTGTTTTCATCGATTTTTGTTAACACGAAGAAAATACCCCAAAATCCCTGGAATTTTAGGCGAGAGAGCGAGTAATTGTGCGAATGAAAGTGTGAGTGAACGAGGTAGCGAGTCAAAGAAAACTAAAAAAAAAGAACAAAAACAAAAGAGAGAGCAAACGAGCGAAAGAAGAATTCAGGCCAAAAAACGAGACAGACTGACAAACAAAAATTGCAAATTCAAAAGACAACATTTTGCCAGATTTGTGCGTCAGTTTGTCATCTGCTGAAGCACATGGACCGTAAATTAACAAAAACAATCATACGGTTATTGCCAAATAACTTAATAACGACTTTCGAACGAGTTCAAAGAAAGAAGAAAAAGTAACAACAAGTGCTAATGATTACACGAAGAATGCAAGATATTGAGAAAGAAATAGAGCCAAGAACGAGAGAAAGAGAGAGAGAGAGAGAGAGAGCGATTGCATGTATGAACGAAAGAAGAAAGCGAGTTAACGGAGAAAGAGGGAAAGGAGACACAAGAGAGTATCCACGGACAACCGTAAATGAAAAATAATGAAAAAACCATACATAATAATGCCCAACAGATCACGGAAATAAATACACACTCACAGGTTAAAATACACTTTCAAGAAACACACAAACAATATTATATATATACGACTCCATAGATGATGGCGCGGCACACTCACATAGTGTCTCTCGGATTGTTCCACAAAACTTTTCATTCGAGTTTGCTTCAAGAAACCTTCTGTTTTCTAATGTATGACGTGTTGTTGTCGATATATAAAATAAACTTAATAAAAAAAATACATCAACGATATGTGTCATTATAAATATATTATTTATATTAACAACTCCGACCTCTTCCCAATTAATCCAACCTCTCAATCAGTTTCTACATTTTCAACAATATTGCAACGTTATTTCGATGACAGTTGCACCGAAAACTTCATATTGGTAAGAAATAAAATTACATTCTCAGTGCGAAAATATTTGATTGTTATAATTTCTAATTAAAATTTTTAAAAATCTGACAATCAGTTCAATCTTTTGTCGTTTTACTTTATTTATTTCTCAAAACATTAATTTTTTCTCTAATTTTTCTCTCTTCTCTAATAATTCAAATAAAAGCTACTTTTTTTCACGAAATTCTGCGATTCTACGATTCTACGATTCATCCTATAAAGAAAGCTGCTGCCTACATCGACTAATTTGTAAGTATCGGTTATTTATTTTTGTCATTAATTGATAAATGGATAGACTTAGCTACAAATGCGAATTCGTTTGAGAAGAATGGTTCCTTTTCAAAATGAGGAAATTATGAACAATATTTCAGAAGAGTTTACGAAAAAATTGATTACTAAAGAAGTCTTTCATTTTATAATGATCCACGATGGTCAGGAAAATTGGAAAAAGACTCGAACACATCGATCCTGAGATCGCAAAATTAAGCCTAGAACTTCAAATTTGACTTCATTGCACGGCATTTTTTTCGTTGTCAAAAAACCCAACATTGACCATTGACATTTGTACGTTTTCTGGAAAAACGTATTGATTCACGGACTTTTCGTGAATGACAGATAGTTTTTCAAGACTTTATCGCGTACTTAATCGTCAAATAATTCTCCAACACTTTTATATTTCAAGATAATCCGCTTCGAGAGGATGGTCAGTAATTTAACGAGAGTGTTGCAACAAATCAATCATTTTTTAGATTCTATTGGTAGGCGTGAGATCCTTTTGTTGTGCAAACTTTAAAAATAGATACAGTCGCGACGAAAGTTCCTTTCAGACCGTTCGGGTATCGTTTGGGACAAACTTTTGCTTCCGATTTCACATGAAACTCGACTTTAATTGGAATAGTTTCGACTAGCAAACAGTTTTGGCTAAAAGTATTGAGCAGCGGGGCAAAAAAAATTTCAATATTTTCTTTTGTTTCTATGCAGGACGAGAAAGCAATGAATATTCAAAATCAAATCACATCCAGCCCAACGCGTGTTTCGTTCACAGCGGGACAAAGTTGTCAACTACCCAGATTTTTTAAAAGCGTTTAACATACGAGCATCGAGCCGGATTTTCACTTACGTTGTCACACCCTCAAACATTTTTTCCATCGTAGGAAAAGCTCTCAAAAGTATCTAACCCGAGAACTCTCTAATCATTTCTTAACGAGGTTCAATCGCCATAATCATAGTAACGGCGAAATGATAAAATACAATGTTTCCAAGATCATTTTTTGAAATTTTGCGTGAATCTTCTTGAGCGTCGTATTATAACGTGTAAAAAATTTGAGAAGATTTCACCGTCTGGTAATCGAGATATTCAGTGTTTTAAATCGCAACTTTAACACGAGGTCTCATGGGAAGTTACGAAAAAAGACGATATTTTACAACAAATAACTCAATTTCAAGACGGTCAAACTTCCTCAAATTTTATCCACAGTCGAGTATGATTGTTAAGAAGATTCATACGAATTTTAAACAATTAAGCTTGAGAAACGATCGAAACTTCTCAACTAATTGCCCCAATGTTTCCACCAACGTCAAATTTTTCTCGTAAGTCTGACAAATTATGGTTTAATGAACCTTTGATATTAAATTTATTCTGAGGTTCCAATTCCAGCCAATCAGCCTAAATGACTGAAATGATCAAGTCGAATGCTCAAACTTTAATTAAAAAAAAAATAAATAAAGTTATCTCCATACCAAAAGAAAAAAAAAAGAGATCGCATTGAGACAACGAACGATTATAATTGGCTGGTCAATCGATCATGCCGCTACAAATTAGAATGAATCTTTCGGGTTGAAGTAAAATATATAGTCATTGAAAGAAGCGCGAAGAGCATGCCAATCGAATGACTCAGTAAAGACGATGTATTTCGAAGTTTAATATACTTAATGTATCGAAATATCGTTTATTCCAGGCTGATGACAAAGAGGATCTCTTGGTCTTGGTGTCGAGTATTATAGAGAGAGGGCCATCGAAGGGTACCTAATTGTTCCTCGAGTCAGTCGCAGCGAGGTCTTCAAAGGAATTGAGGGATGTGTATAGATATAGAAGGTGTTTATACGCAGAGTCGACCCTCTCCTTGTGGAGGGTGATCGGTTTATGCGCATTTCTGCGCTCGCGGAAGGTTAAGCCTGGCAAAATCTCATCCCACTGACAGTGTCACCGGAGTAGCGGGTACACACGAGTGACTCTTGAAGCTCTGTCTCCGTTGCTCAAATGTGTGGGGATGTGACGAAAGAGACGACGTTGACGAAGAAGAAGAGATGAGTGCCTTGGAGAAGGACACGCATGAACCCTTCATCGAAAGCGAAAGAGGCGCCGAAGCTCGTGCGATAAGCGTGTGTGTATAGACAGCTTTTGCAAAACGTTAAGGGGAATAATGGAGGCGGGAAGGGGAGGTACGGGTGTTAGCGAAAGACCGGAGACGCTTCATCGGGCCGCTAATGAAATTTCAACACTTTAACGCCCGGCTGCCTCGCGGAAATATGACCAGTGAACTCATTTTCACACTCGGACGAGCTCCCATCTCCGTCGACGACACCCACGGGTCCTTTTACTCACAGTGGCTCTCGTCTTCGCAACATTGTATACATAGCTTTTACCGCCCGTCGAGATATCTGCCCCTTGCGACGAGCAGCCCGCCTTGCATCCCTGTAAATGGGCCACAGCCCGATGGGGAATTCACCCCCGTCGTCACCGTCCGCGAACGACGGATTTTTTCGAAACTTCTACAACATACGGTCCACTTACGATCGCCCGGAACCGCCAGATGGCGTTTGGAGTACACTCCAAGGGTACTTGAACAGCATTTCACGGAGTCGCGGTCAACGACGCGTTAAAATAACAACTTACGAATCGTCGGTCGGTAAAGGAGACTGTTTAGACAAGCATTTCATTCGGAGTATCTACGAATAAACAGAACGAAGTGTTCACTGCTTACCGGAAGAGGAATTGCAGAAAGCATCGAATCGCGGTGCTGAACACTCTCGACGAACGATGACCACGGCGAGAAATTCGCCTTCAACTGTCCAGCAGTGACTATGGCTTGCCATCGAATGGTCAATAAAGATATTGAGACGAATGTCAGAAAAAGGCTTTTAAATCCTTTTGAAAATCACAAGGGCAACCACAACCAATTTTTTTTAACAAATAAGACGATCAACCTGTTTCTTTTTATTTCAGAATGAAATTCTTCGGGTGCACTCCGATCTATTAATTTCAAAGCAGCTTTTTGAAGGAACCTAGACCTAAAAAAAGTTTAAAGAATTCATCGAATACGATTTGCAACTCCAGTTTTTTATCTCCATCAATCTTGAAGATCGTAAAAATAAATTGGTTTAATAACTTCAAGGTCCATCAAGTAAACATTGGATTAGGGCAGCACTTTCGAGCAGTGGTAAATCTTTCAAGTCTAAATTGGACCATACTTTTCTCATTAGCTGCGATAATGCACGTACAAACGTCTTGAACTCTTCCGGCCACATTTCATATTCGTTTTTTATATGATTTGCCAGGCTCGAGACATTCAGAATAATTATAGCCTAACTCAATCTTTGTTGTACCTTGTAACAACACGTGATGTACGCGCCGTGGTCGTGCTGCGTATACAAACTATTTATAGCTATATATACATTTTTTTTCCAATTCGTCGTAAGATTTCAGGGTTCAGTAGCAACGTTGACATAAGAATAGACGCAGTGCACGATCCTGACCTGCATTATCATCTGAAATTGCGAATTACAAACGCATAAAAACAACAACCAACGCAGTTGGCTTGAGTGCGTAACCATCGCGACTACATTTTGCCATTTTATTCTTTCATTCTATTCGTTCCATTGTTTACAGTGTTGGCGTATTATACAATGAAACTAACGATTCATAACATTCGACGTTTGAATTCCGTTTGCTTGGCCATCCCCAGATTATTATCCAGTGAATATCAAAGTCGTCTAGACTTTAAAAAATATTTAAATATACAATCTGATGGTGAATCGATCGATCTTGGCGACAAAACGAAAAATAACAATTACTTCGACTCAATAATAAAATTGTAGCTGAAAGACTGAAGATTTTTTGACAAATTTCAACGTTTGATGCGTTTCATCAATTTCCATGTTTTGAAGAATTCAAATAAACTTGGTCCTTTACTAAAATTTTGTTCATTGATGATTTAATGTCATGAAGTTCTATTATGAAAGAAAAAAAAAACGTATTTTATATCAACAACCTTCGAAATTTTTGTTTAAAAAAAATAAAATATCAACAAACACAGTTTTCTTCCCTTCGATTGATGTTTTTAAAAAAATTCAATGCAATAAAGATTTCAAAAAAATCGAAAGTATCGTAAACTCTTGCAAATTTTGTTAAATACTCTTGTTCAGCAGAGTATTTGCAAAAATGCAATTCGTACGTGTCATCAAAATTTTTGCACTTGACTGATGAATCGTCCCCTTAAAAAAAAAACTGCAGCTAAAGGTGCAGTTTTTTGTTGTTGTTACTGAACCTTTGGACCGCGCTTAAGGTATAACGTTCAATGTGCAAATAAAAAAGCGTCTGCGTTTGGAAAATTCCGTACGTGTAAGAAAACATATCGCACGACTAACGATCGCTTCATACATTGCTCCGTATGTTACGAGAGAATAATATAAAAAAAGAAAAAGGATAAAATCAATGAGATAGATAAGAAGCACTCGGATGGTATCGGACTGCACGCGATCTCTAATCTCTCGGCAACAAGATAGTCGGTCTCGCTTGTGTGCATCGTCGCACATTAATTATATATTAAATTTATCAATTGAGCCATTGCGAAGCCACGGTACGTAGACACGCATTCGTAAACCCTCTAGCAATCGACCTGCATTGGTTTAATATTCATGTACACTCATGAGTGCAGAACAGTTGTATTCCAACAAAGTGAGAGGATCTTTATGTGTATATTTACGTATATCCACGTATGAGAATATGTGCAATGATTAAGTATAATAATGTTAGATTTGTGCACCGGTGCTGAACGTTAATGAACGAGTGATTATGCGCGCTCGTAAATAGGCAGCTGGACTAATTCAGGAATATTAAATTGTCGTTAAATTCCAACGCCAAAAGTGAGCAAGAGAATTAAATATAAAAGACCTTTTGTCAAAACCGATGCATTGGCAATGCATAGGATTATGTTTCAAACGATCCAGAATTCAAATCCGGTTGTTTATTTTTATTTGTTTATTTATTTAAACCACCCGAAAAAAATCCCAGTTTCATGTTACAAATTATTTGAGTTCTCGTCGTTAAATAAACTCGTTAACCACTGATATTTGGTGCGTAGAAATTTTTCGAATTTAATTGCAAAATAGTCCGTTTGCCAAGTAGTCATTTTTTTTTTTTACACACTATTTTACAGTCAAGATCAGACCGCGACGGAGACACTTTGATTTCAGTCGTTACTGCACGCTTGAGCGACAGAGCAGACTGTGATGGACTTTTTTCTATGATCATTTAGTTCTGGAAATCTTTCCATTCAATGTGGAGGAGCATCACATGGTTTGGTGGAATCCCCATGCGATTGTCTGCTGTCAAACTCTTCTGACAGTGCAGCTCACGATCATTCATGAGAAAATAGGTTAAAAATCGTCGACAACTCGATCATGAGTCAATCATTGGCTTTGGTACGCACAAAATAAAGAAATTTTGTTAAATTGCCTGTCTCCGTGATTCAAGATTGAATACAATGCCGTCTCTATGTTTCCGCGAGTTTTTTTTTTTAATTTCTATTCTTATCTGGTTTTAACTTTTCAGTTGCCCTGGCGTCACTGATCTGTGTATTGAGTCAAAATATTTTCATTAATTAACAAAATTTATCGACAATTTGGTACGATAAAAAAAAAACTTCATGCTCGTTCCATGAATGAGTTACTTTAGAAAGTTTTCCAACAGAGTCATTCACCATGAAAGTTGTTCCGGGGTGCCAACTAATGTAACATTCTGTGCTAATGTGACGTGAAAATAAAGTAATAATTTTGTTATAACTCTGACTAGTAAAAAAAAAAAACAGTTTTTATGAATTTTTCGAGGCATGAATTATTGCAAGCCCGAAGCAGAGCCCTTAGTTTTGTTGAAGGCTGGATTCTTTTCGAAATATTCGACAGGCTCATTATCTCAATTATAAAGTAATGATGCTGAGCACGAATGCGAAGTATCGGTGCGGAAAAATGATAACAAAAATGCCAAAATTTATTGTACGACTGGATCGTCCGGCACGTTCCGTGTGAACCGGTCACTGGGAGTGAAAGAAAAAGAGAAAGAGAGAATGGAAGAGAGAGGGAGAGAAAGAGAAAGAGTTGGATGTGTTTGTGTGTGGCAGGTGCCACTTGATGAAAACGTCTAGTAATTAACGGCTCAAGGCGAAAAAATGCTTCGATTTTTATTCAGTTTCCATCGGGGCCACGAGTGCATATCTCGCACGTTTTGCAAATTATGCATATGGGGGATCATGCATCATAAGGCCGAGCGGAATCGGTCTTCGAATAATTTAAGTCGCAATAATAATCATGAGTGGTCAACGTCGGGGTATACATTTGTAAATTACGATGTTCAATAATCGTACCGCGAAAATAACCGGATGTGGAAATAATCTTAACAATAATAACAGTCATTTCAAATGACCCGCTTATTTCTCCGATTGTTTTTCAAAAAATATATGGATATTGTGTTCTGAATGTGTATAAATTTTTGTGTAAACTCAATTCGAAGTTTCGTGATTGTCTTAACGAATCCAATCAATATTTCGTGGCTCTTGGCATCGTAAAAATGACAAAGTCAATAAATAGAGAGCAACGGCGGAGCTTTTTGTGAGCTGACACGGTTCCGCGGGGAGAGGAGAGCTGCGATAACATATTTTGATATAATTAGAACGTTGCCCGGTAAAAAAAAGTGAGGAAACTGAGTAAAAAACCAGTCCTGAGTAAAAAAAAAATTCTTGAAAGGATTCAATTTCAATTAACGATTCCCTTGTGGATCGTGGAACTGTGTGAAGATTTTTAAGACGTATTAACGTTGAAAAAAAAAAAGAAAAAAGCTAACCGATCGGTCACAGATATTTGAATAATTTAAATTTGACCAGGAGCGTCTCGGTATTCTTCTTTACAGGAGGCCTGCGGATATTATTATGTTAATGAAGTGTATAGTAATCCGTTGTGGTTCTCCGCGGCGATTCTTACAATTTCTACTATCATAAGTGAATCAAGTAACCGGCAAGGTATTAAATATACTTAAGGGGATGAATGAGGGAATGAAAATGCGTGTGTGTAATGGATGTGGATTAATATGTAAGAAAATAGCATGCTCAATGGATACAATGACCCCAACATCGTCTTATCTTCCACACAATCCGGTTGATCGGGTGGCATGTGCACTCAGATAATTCAAAGAGAAGTATGATGGATCGGGCAGGACTTTGTTGTAAACTGCCAGTGGCTTTTGATACTTTGTTACGAGTGAGTTATCTTTGAGGCAAAAGACAGGGGTCTGGATAGTTTTTATTGTCAAGTGATTCGCAAGAGATCGACGTAAAGCAACAGATCGAGAAAGATAAAGAATGCGAAAAAAAAAGGTGGAAGAAAGGTGGAGAGGACGGTAGAAAAATACGATTAAAGAAGATGATGGAGAAGGATAATTGAGAAGAAGCTTTGGTGCCGGTGTGTTATTGCGGTAAGTAGGTTAAAATGGGTCAAAAATGGCCAATGGGTATTTTTTTAAATTCATTTTTCACTTCAGGTTTGCACAACCTCGGCCCTGTCATTTTAATCCCTACTTTTTCCGCTTCTTCCCTGTTCCTGCTCCTGGTGAGTGTCCCCGAGAGTGTTGCCCACAGCCACGCTTTCCTGACGCACTACCGTATCGCATTGGCACGAGGGCCAAGGAAAACTGTGGAAACCCCTGGCCAGTACGGAAGGCTATGTTTTAACTGAGTTTCAGTGGGTTAGGATCATCAGAAACTCAGAAAAACTGCCTCCCGCTCAACGAGTGGTACGCGAGCCGATGTACGGCTAAGCGGTCACCCAACCAAGTACTGACCTCACTCGCGGTTGCTTGACTTTGTGATCGCCAATGGCCAATAAATTGATATAAAAAAAAAGACAGAGCTGGCGAAAATGTGGCAGGAATGGGGGAGACCGAAGAAACAGAATTGCGGATGTTGTAACGCCGATGGAAGCCCTAATCTGCTTACAAATAACTACAGATGAAACTGCATCCTTGTTTGATAAATCCGCAAATTAAATAAAGTTACGCTGTGAAGGTCTTCATATCATTTATGAATGCCTGTATAAATCTGCAGGTAAGAAAAGGTCAACGCTTCTATGAACATGGAATCTTGTAAACTACCTCTTAATTACAAGTTACTCGTTACATTGATACTCGAGGTGAATTTTAAATCCAGACAACTCGTGATATCAAAGGTCTTTACAAGAAAGCATAGAGAATTGGATTTTTTAAAAGACTTTATGGGTGCAGAATCTAACAATAAATATAAAGAAGCGCGAGACCGAAACGGATTGAAGACGTTAAGCGGCATAAATTATCGTAATGAAATGAAACTTTGTAAACAATCTTTGGAAATATATACGCACAGACCAAGAGGAGAAAAGTATAAGCCGCAAAGTTTGCATTTTTCGAGATCGGTTGCGGTATTCATGGTTTTTGCAACCAGCGCACAAGAGAGATTGGTTAATAGCACGAGTTCTAGCGAAAGAGCGAGACAATGTAATCGCATGGCTGCTTTCGCGTAACTTTACTAGTTTGTAGTGAATTTATGTATCCAACGGGTGTCGCACGAGCCGCGATCAACACTTTTATAAATGTGCTAAATAAACTCCGGGATTGGTGGAGAAAATCAAAGAATCGTGAACGGTTTATTCATTGGCTCATCGTCGGCTATAAAAAAGGTTCGTTACCAATTAACCCTCGGCGGCCTGACGTCCGATGGCTCAGCGATCAACTACAAACTTAAGGAGGTTCGATCGTTTCTCATGCTTTCGATAAATTCGAAGTTTAATTGTGCAAAATCCGGATGAATCTTCTTAACAATCATACTCAACTGTGGTTCAAATTTGAGGAAGTTTGACCGTTTAGAAATCGAGTTATTCGTTGTAAAATATCGTCTTTTTTCGTAACTTCCCACAAGACCTCGTGTTAAAGTTGCGATTTAAAACACTGAATATCTCGATTACCAGACGGTGAAACCTTCTCAAATTTTTTACACATTACAATACGACGCTCAAGAAGATTCCTGCAAAATTTCAAAAAATTATCTTGGAAAAATCGTATTTGAAGAGCAAGAAATCGACGACTCTGATTCTCTGTGGAATGACGATTTCCCTGCAAGTTATTAAAACGCGAATATTCGGACCCTCTGTATATGTTGGCATATCTATGAAACGTAAAGAATGTTAGTGGTACCTGTTCATTGAAGAACTGGCTGGTGCACGAGGACCCTGGAGCTCCAAGACATACACCAACAACTTGTTACTTTGTATGGAATCGTAAGAAACCGAGCAATGCAAGAGGAAGCTTACGAAAATACGAGAAGCCAGTTTTCGCTCACGAAGAAACAAACATGTAGTTATCGAACCGCATGTGTACAGACGTACCGCAAGCAAGAACCTTTCTCCCAAGGTGAGAAGGTAGACGATTGGCTTCGTCGCGAAAACCTGATGGAGCCCAAGCTGCACAGCCGATGAACTCGGTTTACTTGAATATACGGGACAATCTCATCACGGGCGGTCAATACCGTAAAATTTATTTTACACCAAATTCCAAAACCAATCACCCCATTTTTTCTTAATTTCCTATTTATTATTAAAGTTCAATTGATTATTAAAGTCCGAGAGAGATAGCTGGACTTTTTTAAATTCAATATTTTTGACGTCCGGTTCAACCAATTAAAAAAATTCCCCGTCAGCGTATTTTTGCCATCGTCAAAGTTGCAGCTTTAAAATGAGCAAAAACATTAATGACGCAACTTTCGGAAAAAAATAAATTTTCATGACGAATCGTTATTTAACAAAAACGATGCTATTCTTGACGCATTCCATTTTGCATCCGATTTCCTTACTTCATTCGTATTTATGCCCCGACTGTATCTAATCTGTGCATTATTATCGACTTTTTTTTAGCAGGAAGCCAGCAGTCATGAGTTTTTACATTTTTGAATTTTCGATTCAAGCTTCGATAGTAACGGTGCATACTGCGATGGAATTACTACTGCAGTTCATAAGGTTTGCTCGTTACACGTTTCTATTTTATTGAAGCAAAAATATGCTTAGTAACAAATTCATAACAGTGTGATTTGAGTTCGCGTTTCAACGTATTCTTGCCGCGGGAAGCTTTCGTGGGTGCATTTGAGATGGTTGATTGAAAAAATATACCAAAAAAACCAAAAATCAATAAAAAACGAAAAACGTTTTGGCTCATTCGAGGGATTTCGAATTTTTTTTTTTTTTGTGAGCTACAAAATCGGCAGCTGCTCTGTTGGTGACTATTGGCGGGAGAAACTGCAGTAAAATGTGAGAAAATATGCTGATAAAGTACAGAATAATTTTGATCGAAATTTGGGCTCGTTTTGATAATCGCGATAAAATCGATTTTTCAATTAATCGGATTCTATTCAGTATTCGATATTTTTATACATTTTAAAAATCACGACACGTTTACGTTATTTGGATAGAAATTTATAACATTTTGTGACAAAAAAAATGTTAAAACACTTTTTTTTCAACATTTTTAGCCAAATCTAAATTCCACACTTTCGCAAGATTTGAATCTACTAGTTTCAGTGAAGCTCGAAAATAGTTGAGAATACTGAAACGTCAA
Organism: Campoletis sonorensis; assembly: GCA_013761285.1. Taxonomy (NCBI): domain Eukaryota; kingdom Metazoa; phylum Arthropoda; class Insecta; order Hymenoptera; family Ichneumonidae; genus Campoletis; species Campoletis sonorensis. The sequence continues at coordinate 1,158,387 of JACEOJ010000085.1, forward strand.
AATCGATTGAATATTTGGTTAACAAAATAACGATAAGTGTTTAAATGAACAGAAACGTCAAATGAAATCGTAACTGTCAAACGTTTTGACGTTAGGGTGTCAAAAATGTTTCATTATTTATGTTTTCTCAATGATCGAGATTAAGCTGTACCACATGGCAAATATCAAATTCGTCAATTTATTTATTCGTCAGCCTTTTACCAGTCTTTCTTTTTTCCCTCTCTCTCTCTCTCTCTCTCCCTCCCTCGTTCTTTTATTTGTCCTGATCGAGCTCTGAGGATATTGGACGCTTATTGGACTTGTTCGTTAACGTGTTTAGTCTGTGGGTCCCTATATCTTTTCCTCGTAAGAATATTACGTATACACGCATTTAGACAACTCGATATAGTATTACACTGCAGCCTTTCTTTCCATCCAATCTCATAAAGTATGTGAGGCAGTACGTACATATCCACTGGATATATAAACCTTTCCAGTGTAAAAAAAAACATCTCAACTTCGGATATAAAGATAAAGCACGTCGATAATACTCTGTGTATGAATGTATAAATATAATATGAACATATTATATTGCTTAGATATCCACCTACATATGTGACAAATAAGTTTACGTCACGCTATTCTAAACTGTCAGACGAATCTCTAAACTTCGTAACACACTTCATTCCTCCATTTATTTATTCTTTTCTAAATCATTTTCTCTTTATAACGTGTTAATTGATATCGTTTAATTGTTTCTCAAGACAGAGATAGAAATTCGTAGAGAAATATTGTTGCAAACAAAACGATTTGTCGACAATGCTATTTAAAAATACGATATTTCCTCAACCTTTGAAACAGTTTGAGAAAAAAAACCTTCCAACAGGAGGAAATCCTGCGCAGATTCATTCACGCATCGCTGATTCGTTCAATTAAAATAATCATCCAATTTACAAGGAGAAATCCGTTCGAAAAACTATATCAGGCTTTTCTATAAAGAATTTCATTCTAAGCTTCGTTTTACGGTGTCAAACATTCATATTCGCTAAACCCGGTCATATTTATATTTATATATGTGTTTGGTTTTTTTTTCTCTATACGTTATTAAGCTGCCGATGAATCGACGGCACTTGTACTGTAATAGGCTCATTAACGGGACAGTGGCCGCGCACTGAAGAATTCACAAGCAAATCTCGACGTTACTACGTACTTCTCCCCTTGCACATATGCAAGAATACATATCGTACGAAAGTGGGGGTAATCGTATGAGTGGTAAGGCGAGAAGGTTTAACAATGCCTTTTATGAGAGTGAATGAGTATCTCGTACTTATGAAAAGATCGAGTTGGCAAAGTCTGTGGTGATATCAGTGCCTAGCGAATAAACTCAAGCAAATACGACGTTTTTTTTAAATTTCTTCTTATTTTATACGAAGTATGATCGATTTTTAATAATCAAACAAGGACACTGAGGGCTTGAATAATTATTTGAATTTAATTATATCGACAATTTGGCAAATATTGAAAAAATATTTGGGAAAAAAACAAATTCTTTAAGATTTGGCGACGAAAATTCGATTTTTGCCGTCGAAGAACAGGCGTCGGTGGCGAACTCCGTTTCTCTCGGACTCGCACAAGTTAAAGAAAGAATTGTTTATTTTTGACTAATTTTTTGAATTATTGAATCGTTGGAAGCAAAAAAAAACGGTTTTAATTAAATTGATTGAAAATTTAATTATAATTTTATTCAAATAAAAATTTTACTAATTGATCAACACGCTTTGATTGATCCGCTTTGAAGATATTTGCTGAATAAAGTTGTTGAACAAGATTTCAGTTGACGCAATACCGCGAAATGGTAGAACCACGAAAATGTAATTTTACACTTCGCGGCCTAACCCCGCGATGATTTTATAAGAAACTTAATATGCTGCGAAAGCGTATATCGCTTCTGTGCTACACTTTCGTACTGCAACGCGAGTTATTGAGTGAGTTAAGAACCAAAGGTTCAAAATATTTGAAAAAGACGATGGCATTGAAGTCTAGATCGTTGCGGAATTTGACGAAAAATAGTTTTTTCGTTGAGAGACTTTATCGGAGTAGCGAGCATAAAAATTGCTAATTATAATAATTTTAGTTTCTTTTCGTTTTTGTTTTGTTGAGCTAAGAACGTTTCTCAATTGAATTTTCATTCTCCAAATTGTGCCTTTTTTTCAAACGTTTAAGGTTGTGAAAAAAAAAAATTTGTCAAATTATTTTGACTTCCCATATAAATTTTAGACAAAAATTATATAAATAAATGTCCCAAAATCATAAAAGATTTCTGTCAAATCGTAAATATGACAGAGAACCAAAAGTAGGATTTGTCGCAGTGGACAGTGTTACGAGGTTCCTATATAATAGACGGCTATTGTCGGCGTTACTGAGAATCCATAAAGTCCAACTTGAAGCCAACCCGAAATACGAAAAAATCGAATTACTTTCCATTAAAAATGAAAAACACGATTAATTCTAATGAAAAAAACGTTGGTGGCGAAAATTCGGGTCAAAAAGACCCATGTGTCGACGAATATTGAATTTCTAAAAAATTGTAAGTAAAACAAAACAAAAAACTGATTTTTTTCCGATTTTTCGTTCACACATCGCGAATATTGAGAAAGAAAAAATAATACTAAGTTTCAGAATATCGATAAAAATTTGCACTAAGTAATGGCCGAGTTGAGTGAAGAAAAAAGTTTGTTAAGAAATATGGGGATAAATAGTACTTGACGTTAAAATGGTGAATTGCAAGAACGTTGCAAAAGTTGCCTCATCCATCACCTCAGGATATCATTGATGCGAGAAAATCAAATGAAACGATAATCATCGAGCAGAAAAAAAAAAAAATCAAACTAAAATTCAAAGTTTAAATTCAATCTCAGATTTTCGTACTTTAGAATAAACAGCGGAGAACGAAACACAGAAAAGATAAAAGCATGTGTTTCGAGCTTCCTGAGAGTGTTTTGAGCGATGCAAGTTTCGTTGTGAAGTACGTTGGAATTTAACGACTGTCGAAATGGCAAGAGCACACCAACGTAGTTTACTACCCAGCCATGTTTATTCCCATACGCGAGCAGTGACGTACACAGATGAGTGAAAAGCGATGATTTTTTTCGATTCTTGAAAAAATTCAATCGATCAGACAAAATCTATCGAAAGCTGAAGAAATTTGATGCAAACAACTCTTTTGGTTGATCGACAACGGTCAAATTTTCACAGCAGCGAAATTCTATGGAAAAATATGAATTTCAGTTCCACGAATTTCGCACGACATCGCGTACGTCTACACATGTTTTTGTTCAGTCCACCGTAGTTCAATAACGTGTCGAAATATTCGCTGGAAGACGAAAAAAAAATGGCGACGCACGACAACGATACGAAGCGTTCGAAATTTCGGCGAGCATCGTACTGATTTTTTGTCGATCTCTAAACGTCTAGAGAGAGTCGGAAAATAAATACGAAATATGGTAAATTCCGAGAAATAATAGTGAGAAAGATGTCGTGAAAACGATACCATGAGAATTAGTTATTTTGTCGAAAAATTTTCAATACGAAACACGATTCAATTCGTCTGTAAAGTTTGTTGTAGAAAATATGAATTCGAAAGGATTCTAACCTTCAAAATAATCGCTCACCGTTGGACGATAAACACGGGGATATCAGAACGTTGCTTTGAATAAATAATAAAAAAAATCATTTGCTTACCAAAACACGAAAATCTGCTGTTGATATCGCGGAAAAAGTGAGGTTTGTTTTGACCCGATGATAGGCTGCCGGGAACGGAGACGACAAGTCTAAAAAAGTAGCTCGAGTGTACACGGAAGCCTGAAACGAAAAAGTGAAAAAAACGAGGCAAAGGGTAAATTTTGTATAACGCCTTGTCTTTTCTCTCAGGTTGTTATTTGATGTGTATGTTTTGTTTTTATTTTACATGCTTCTCCTTTCTTCGGCACAAAAGTGCAACTTTTTGTGTTTTTGTACAAAAGTAGTCCCACGTCTTTCTTCGTCTCTCTTCCGTTGTCGAAGCAATGGTCGCGGAGTAAAGCGCCTCGCGGCTTGCATTTTACCGCACGCCATCTTCACCCGATGGCTTCACTTCCAACGGTCACAACTACATAAATATGAAAACGCGCCCAGTATATTGGACTCGCGAGCGTGCGCGAGTACACGCGAGCGTCGCTGCGGTGCAACCAAGAGTTGTATAGTTGTTCCCCCCCGTCCGGCACCCGCCCTCCGCCCGCGAATGTTCACCCTACCTCCGACGCCGTGCCGATCGGTCGCCGTCTCTCGCCGCTCTCGCGCGCCACTAAGCCGACCACGGCAAGAAGAACACTCAGTGAGTTACGGGCTACGTACCCGTGCGGATCGGTATTTTTTGTGTATAAGTGCATCCACATATATTCACACACGCGCCAACACACATGCATGTGTTTCTCGTTCGAACGCGATATATTCGCTCAACTTAAGAGACACGTATTCACGTCGAATGCAATTCTGTGTCGCGTATTGCTGGTGCTCGCGACCCGTTATTATCCTCGATCAAAGATCGCGTAACAGTGTGCATTTATATATTCTGCAGACACGACAATGTAATTTCAATACTCATCGTTGTATGAAGAAGAATGTGACATTTTATCGCTGCTATTACATTCGAAACCGTGCGACACGAAAACAGGCTGTTTTGCCACGAACGAAAAACTTACTAAATTCCCTACAGTAAACTGTTATTTTCGTCTTTTTAAATACCAACAAATAGAAAGTATCTAAGTTTGAAAAAAGCACACAAGGTGGCAGTGATATTCGAGATTGTTTACGTTACACAATGTAAAGTGTGCGCGTGCTTTTTTTTTTTTATTCTTCACTCGAGTTTGTGATACTATCTTCATACTCGAGCAACAAAGTAGCTCGAGAAAAGACACGAAGCAACAATAAAAACGTGCGCGAGTAGTGGTGTTGTTTCTTTTTTCTTCGTTCTTTTTTTCTCTTCAAGAGACGAAGAAGCGAAGACGAGATAGAGAACGAGAGAGAACGAAACCTCGAGATAGATAGAGTGGCTCGGAAGAGATACGTAGATTGGCAGCGATGCTGTTTGCACCGATCACGTGGTAGGAGGAAACGAGAGGAAGAGAGAGAGAGAGCGAGAAAAAGAGAAAGAGAGGCAAAGACCGGGCTGTGTATCGCGTTCTCGTAAGAGAAACTGCGAGGTCGCGTGTGTACGAGTGTTTCGTGTGTGCTAGAGCAGCGAGAACGGCTGTTTCGCGGGACCACGTTGCTTTCGCTCCTTTGGCGCCGGTTTTTCTTTACTTATTCTTTTTTTTTCCTTGTTGTTTTTTTTTCTCTCATTTTTTCTCCTTCCTTGCCCTTTCCCACTCGGTTCCATCGTGTCATGTTACATTAAGCCGCTATTACTGCACACTTTGTTACGAAAACGGAATATAGAAAAACTTTAAGTGATGCACGATAGCGGGCTTTCGTGAGCGCTTCTATTATTCACGCTTAAACTTTTTTTTCTTTACTTCACACCCGCTCAAGGAACTGTCAGTTGTCCGCGTGTGCGTTGTGTTCTCTCCTTCTCCTCTCCCCCCCACGATATACAGCACATGTTGGAGGTTAGGAACTAGCGCTTTATCAACGTTCTTCTTTTCGAGAGGTAAGAAATATTACGAATCCGTTAATTTTTTTTTTCCTCATTCTTTTATTTACATTGTCCTTATTTTTTATCCACGTTTTTCAAAATCTTTTCAACGCAAACTTTGAATCTAAGAACAACTGTCATAAAAAAGAAAATAAATTTGTCACTGATGTTGAAATTTGCATCGTTCGAATGCTACGAAATTTCTTTCTTTTTTTTCAATTCAAAGGAACGAGAAAAATTGGGACACAATTTTCATAAATTGCGAGAATAATGAATATAAAAAAATGTTTTTCGTTGTCGTTCAACGATCGGTCGTTGGACCCATTGAACATTTTTTCGTTGCCTTCGAACGATGAAAGAAATTGATAATTCATCGAGTTCGTTTTACTTTGGGACACCAACGAATTCGTGACATTTATGAGAACACAAAATTTCTGCGAGTTGCGGAAACGAAAAAAGAAAATTACGAAGATAATTTAAAGGTTCTCGTGGCAGTGAAATCGAAGTGGTCCTTGCTTCTGAATATTTTGCAATTCGACAAAAAAATAATGCACCTGTTCACGAACACGAAAGTTCGTGTCGAGGAATAAAAAGAATCTCACTCGCCACTCAATTCACTACTGAAAAATTATGTCGAATTTTGCATCTTCATAATGCAGTTAAATTCCTTCTTGGTGTACGAATTTGTATTTGCAATTTGTAACTACAACACTTTCTTTGAAAGCGAAGAATCTCGATTTACGTGCTAATTGAGGCAATTCGAAGAATTAAAAATATTATGAATTAATGGAAAAAAATTCTTTGGCCATATTTCAACGATCCAAACGTCAATGTCAGTCTAAACACTGGTTTCGTCGTACGAATCTACTTCTTCGTAAATATTTGTTTTCATTCTATCAACGTTTGCACCGTTGGAACGTAAAGAAAAATATTTATTAATACAAACCTTTTTTTTTTCATAGTTTCAATTTTCTCAATTTTTTTCCTTGTATTCATTTTTGAGGTGCAGCGAAAAACGCTCTCCTAATTATTTTTCACAAACACTGCACACGAATTTTAGAATCTGCTGAAAAAAAAGGAATTTCGTTGCAGTCCAACGACACAAACTTTATCATTTTTTTTCTTCTTACATTCAAATTAGGAATTTCAATTCAATTAACTTAATAATTATAATTATTGGCTGCCAATTTATTGACTGTTTTCTTTTTTTTCAAACAAAAATGACAAAACAAATCTTTACTCTTCAGCAATAAATCTGTCAAAGAAAGAAAAATCTCCAGACCAGAGCGTGTTACCAATTGTTTCGTACAATTTTTTTTACCAATTAAATTTCGCTGATTATCAGGCATTATTGCATCCACTGGATGACCGTGAATCAGATTCGAAAGAAATTCAAGTATCAATGTAAATGAAAACATTGAAGGCCCAGAAAAGTACAAAATATTATTCGAACGCGTAACTGTCGAAGCTGATGATAGGGAGGGTATTTCTACAAAGTTGTCGGTTTCGATGACAGCAGCAGGTGACCGCTGTATGCAACGTTGCATTACCAACAAAATGATACGCTGCAACTTTTAGTAGTCGACCAACGATAGAGGCAAAATAGCAAGGGAGACAGTAAAAAAGGCAAGGAGGGGGAGGGGGGAGGGGAGAATATGCATGCGAATACAGGGAGGATAATATTGCAAAATAGAGAGAGGGAAAGCGTTCTCTTCCGGGGGCGGTAACTTCCTGTAATTGTCGTATGTGTGTGTTTGTGTGTGTCACTTGTGTGCGTGTATCAATTTTTACACGCACGTGTGTGCACGCACGTGCGTTCTTGCTTTTATTCCACGTGTTGAGGCTTTTTAACAAAATCTTTCTCTCTCTTTCTTTCTTGATCCGAATCATCGCTACCACCGCAGCTTTGTACAGTGCGTTTTTTTTATACAATCATCGGTACACGCTCTTGGCCGTGTCTGATGGCTTCGAGGCTGGGGGAAAAAAAAGACAAATTTACTCGAGCGTCGCTTAGTTGCTCCCGTTATAAATACGTACACGCATTTTTTTTTTTTTTTTTTTCAAGCTACGATTTTTCTTAGCGCGCAAAGAGGTTCGTCTCATTGCCGCCGATTAAATTGTCTCCGATTTATCAACTGGGCGTGATTTTTTTTTTGCAAATTTGATGAAATCTACGATAGTTGACCAGAAATTTTTGAACGTTTAATAAAATGTGGGAAATTCACGTTATGGAATATCGCATTTTTTGAAATAAAAACAGTTTTTAGTTTGACAGTTTTTTTTCTTTGCAAATTTGATCAAATTTACGATAGTTGGCTAAACATTTTTTTCTGTTTCTGGACAGAACTGCAGGAATTCAATAAAATTGGGAAAATTCACATCACGGATGATCGCATTTTGAAAAATAAAAACTAAAGACAGTTTTTTTTTTGCTGCTTCGCCAAATTCTATGATAGTTCGCTAGAAATTTAAGAATTTTTCTGGACAGAACTTTTGGGATCGAAAAAAAAAGTGGAAACTTAACGTTACAGTTTTTATTAAAAACCGACCATAAACGAACGAAGAAATTGGCATTTTTTGTGTAAAAAGTGGTTGCGAATAATTGAAAAACTGCAAAAAAAAAAAGTTTTGAGAACTGATCTCGAACCCGCACCTTTGGCTCAAAAGGTTCATCATCATCTTTAACATGGAACGATTTGACAGATTTTTGATGCGTAAAATGAGGTCCACTTAGCCACTTTGGTGGCTGAGCAGATCCAGTGAATATTTTTAATCACGAAAAGTATGTTTTCGAAACACAATTAGTCTCATCCACAAAACGTGGATTTTTTTGGTGATTTTTCTTTTCTACCCTCGATTCGAAATAGCGCGAAATGTACATAATGCGTGAATACACGATCATGAAGAATAAGAAAAGGATTGAAAAAAAATGAAAAAAAAAAAAAAAAAAAAAATCAAAACAGTGCAAGAATTCCAGGGACCACAGTATATGCCGTGAGAAACGAAGCAAAATATTATGTGGTCGAACAGGTGTTGCGGCAAGTTAGTGTATTCCTCGTTTGTTCGTCGCTCACACTTTCGTGGATCCTTCTTTTATTCCTTCATTGATTGGACCGAAAATTGCCGATTTTGCGAATTTCTTCGCTTTTTTTTTTCTCTTGTTTTTCTTTTTTGTGTCTGATAACCATATCCCTTTCCTTGTCTGATGTTTCGATGCACTAACGAATTTCCATGGCCACAGAAAGAGCTTCCTTCCACACCGCTCAATGACAAGGGACAACCGATGTTCACAATTACTTCGTTTTATTCCCTTTTTTCATTGCCTCGACTCTTTTTCGTACAATGCTTTTTGGTCAAACACTCCGGAGATGGGAAAAATTCGGATGAGACGTCAATACGCCAGAATTATTAATTCGGTGTAAAAAAAACTAAGAAATTTCACACGATACTCGCCAATTAGCAAAATTATTGATACTTTCAATTCAATTCATACAGAAATTCAATTATACGAATTGAAAAAGTGAAATATTTAGCACTTGTTTCATTTTGACCTGTGACTTTAGTCAAATGTCACTTTCTTTTATTTTCTTGTCAGATTAATTTTGCCCAAATTCCCTATTTTGTTAATTTTTCGTTACAAGGTCGTTACGAAGTTTTTTTTATCCTGGTTCCCATAATGTATCGAATATTTTTCGGACAATATATCTGAACAATTGAGAATGAATTATGTCGCGTTTCACGAAGCCACGGACTTGGTCTCGCAGCAGAGAAAAAGTTTCTGCGCCGAGACGAGCATGAAACGCGAGGAAGCGCCTTATATGAGCGTTAAAACGGGATTTCACTGTAATTAGATTTTTGATTTAATCAGAGTATTTTCTTTTCTTGTTATTATAACCTGTAAATATGGAATTTTCACTGCAATCACGAGTTAAACTCCTCCAGGTGTATTTTCCATTCAAATCGGTTTTCCTATCACGGGATTTTTGCTGTCTACGGATCATCCCTATCACGAGGTTAAATAATCAAAATATTTATCAGAGTCATTAAAAAAAAAAAAAAAAAAAAAAAAAATTATTCCTTATTTCCTAAGACGTTCCCTGTACATGAATTTTTTTTTTCAAACTATCCACCGTTTTTCTCGCTTTTTGTTAAAGAATAAAATCGTGTACGATAAAGTTTGATTATCGGGCATAACCAATGATGAAAACTCCGTGAAACGAGAGAAAGTTTCTTTTTTTACTGTTATAAAATGGGGTCGTTTTCGATGTCGTCGTGTAGGGGTATAAAGGGTTAATACTAGATCCATCAACTTGACTTGAAAAATGTCTTGGAGAAATTTTTTATAGAGAAAGTATAGAGAGAAAATGACGGTGGTAGTTGTATCGTTAATCATTGATCAACTAATAATCTAGATTCCGGGGTTATACTTCGTAATAAAAGAGTGACTTGAGGCATGATTTAATACAGGAAGTATAGACAAATCGTGGGTAGTTCTGATGTTGATAATTAATAAATTGATAATCTAGATCCCTCGAGTATTGAGTGTAACGAAATAAAGTATTCGAGACGATTTAAAAGACGACAAATTCGTCTTTTCTACTCACAAGATTATTTGAATTATTTCGGAATAAATCTTCCGATTAAAAATCATTAAAAAATCCAGAAATACACAAAATGATTATTTTTAATTCGTTTTTTTTTTAATACTCATCAAACTACGAACAGAGAGTCGTGGTAATCCATATTTTTTTACATTTCTCCTTCTCTTGAAGGAGAAAATATAAAGTCGTAACACATGTTCGAATATTCGACGGTATAATCTTGGTCTGATAACGGTTTCAAGTTCGAGGACTAGAACGTTCTTTTTTAAGAAATCACACACTATCTCCAAAGACGTTTGGCATCCCGGAGCAGAGTAGCGGTTTTTTTTGATAAATTGAAAAGACCTGAGCAAAACGGTTTGTCTGGGGAAATATTCTATTTTTATTATTATTATTTAGCAGCGTTCTTTTCCCTTTTAATCGTAATTCGAAAATCTGATCATTCGGTTCATGTATTTTTCGTCTGGTGAAAAATATTTTTTTATTATTCATCCGTACCGTTTATCGAGGGAAATATTCCACAGAAAAAGCTCACATGGGCTCTGGCAGGATTGTAAGCCTCACAAGTTCACGATATCGTGATGACCTAATCAAATGCAAGAACAAATTTGATAAGACCGGCGAATCTAGAGCCAAAAGCAAAGGTCGACCTCCTGCAAAATCTAACAAAGTAAATATGATACGAAAAAGACTCTCTATTGCTTTTCCAATCAACTGTTTTGAAAAAATTACCCGAATTTGCCATTGAATGTGTAAGCAAAACAGATCGAAGCACGGGATTCGTATGACAAAATAACGAAACAAACTTGTTAACTATTATCAACAATTTTTCCTGGTGGGCCCACTTTGCCTCGGTCTGCCTCACGAATGTTATCGATTAACTGAAATGTTGTTATTTTTTGTGTCAGTGATTACTCTCAATGTTTGTCTTTACAGCAGCAGCCTCGAAAATTGATACGCAGCAGGTTGTCGTAAATTGATTCAAAAATGTGTTTGATTTCATCGAAAAACTTGATTCGCTTTAATTAAATTAATTAATCTGCCAATAATTTCTCGAACCAAACAATAATCACATCAACAAAATATCCTCTTCGTTGTGCGTTTCAACGATTCGAACAACTCGATATCCCACGTTTTTTTCATCACGAAACTCCGCGTGCACTGCAGTTGCAATCTGCAGTAGAACTGGTTGAATATACTGTCAAGATTTTAAAAAATTTGACTATCAAACGATGACGATTTAGAGGGACGAAGATGTCCGAGTGGGTTTTTGTTCATCGGCTGTAAATTGATCTTATGTCATTGCCAGCACGAAACTGCGAAAGAATAGAGGCAAACGTAGGGTAAAGAAGCTGAACAGATGAAAAGTTTATTTAGGAGGGGGGAGGGTGGAAGAAAAAGGCTGATTATTCATGATAACGCATAACCAGAGCCACCCGGAGGAATTGTGCGTACAAATAATGAATCCAAGAAGTACTTGTCGAAAAATAAAAGTGCATGACGAAGATATGAGCAGCAAGAGGGAAATGAGATAAAAGATAAGGTGTTGACGATAAAAGAGATGGACCGTGGATTATATTAGCAGTTCACGAATTCTCGGACGATTAAAAAAAAAAAAAATAAATAAGCGTTTGTACGGAGCTCACGCACACAGATTCACAGAAACACACACACACGCGCGCGAACACTCGAAAGTATACGCTCGCAAGCATGCACTTACATTCAGAAAATAACTCTAATCACCGAGATACACGGCGAAACAACGTTTCGCACCAAACGAATGCGGTCTCGCTTTAGCTCACTCGCAACATAATTAGCAGATATCACGGTCGAGTCAGCGATAGCGTGCCGTCCCTTCTTCCTCACCCCCTTCCTCAGACTTCTCCTTCTTCCTCCTTTCTCACTCATTCGTCAATGTTTCTCTCTCTCTCTCTCTCTCTCTTTCTCTCTCTTTCTCTCTCAAAACTCTCCCTTCCTCCCTCTCTCTTCTCTCTACAATCACCACAGGTTTGGTCTGGGCACTTGATACTATACATTATTGAAATTGATATAGTCTGGCAGCTCGTAGCGTCGACTTCGTTCATAGCATATTGCACATACTCGCGGAAGTAGGTCGTCACAGTGCATTTATAAGTATATCGGTTCTTCGTCATCGTTAACCATGCAATGTGATAAACTTTCGGGCCAGCTGGGCTCTTCTCACACTCTTGTACATGTTCCGAGACAATGTTTACGTCGATTTCATCATTTTTCATTCGATCTCCAATCATTCAAACCCTTACTCATCGAGAATCCATACTGGGAACTCGAAATCGTTAAAAAGATCGATCCAACGACACTTTTTAGTCGACGTCCATGGATTCACACTATTTTGATAAGATATTTCGTTTCAATCATTCCCAGCCTCGTTACAGTTGATATTTGTGGTCTATTTTGATTTTTCAATGTTCTCGTCCATCACGGTCTGGCTTTTTATGAGCTTCCATCACTTCCACCCCGTCAGGTCAGCCCATTCCTCTGGTGCTGTTCCTACGAAAGCGACCCCCAAGAAAAACTAAGGACCAGATGGTTAGCACCACCAAAAATTCAGAAAAAACTGCTCAACCATTAATTCATGAGCCAGGGCTGGGCTGAGCAGCCACCCAACCAACTACTGACCTCGCCCAAGGCTCCTCAGCTCGAGAGATTGCCTTGAAAGCTACAAAGCTTGAAAGCTTGATTGCCGATCGAGTACCCATCGCTGTTGGTAATTCATGCTGCATTTGCAATGTTTAAAAGTCGAGAAAATGAGATTTTTTTATTATAGTTATTTCTATATCACTTTCAAAAGATTTCATCCTCGTGTAAGTGCTTTTAATATCCAATGCCCTCTGTTTTTTCAAGTAATTGGGGTCAAGATGGTTGCTACATGCTTCGGTAGTAAAATGCACGAGTCTCATCTAACTAGTAGAGTAGCTAGACACTGAAATCGTAAAAAGCGTTTCTGAAATGGCTTCAGTCATTACAGTCGCATAGTTTATGATTCGCTGTATACATGCAGCATTGATACGCCGCTGATCCGGAAGCTCCGATAACGGAATCAGAAACAACGTAAAATAATGCATGAGAAACGTCATTTCAACATGATACAAAAATAAAATGCGACATTGTCACTAGAGACGATTACAAAATACTCGACGAAGTAATACCTTGAAAGCGTTCGCCCTTCTGGCCGAGAGCCTCGAGAATCAGGTCAGTTCTATTCGCTGTCAGAACTTCATTTCTGACAATAGACAAACGTCGTCGGGAGCTTTTTTGCAGGGAATTTTATGCTCTACAACATTAGTCCTAAGCACTTTCGCTCCATCTCCAACCGTTTTGGCAGCATGTGAGATTGAACGATGCCCGAATCATTCAATTCGAATAATTCTTCTTATTCGGCACAATTCTGATAACAAAATCATCAGGGACTGGAATAAAGTTGACAGAAAATAATGATTCGTCGTTAAACACTCTTCGTAGGGGGTTCAAAATCCATGTTATCTTTTCTGAGCTTTTGAGTTCCAAGTCAAGTTTGATCGATTCTGCATTTCGAGACGTCACTATATTTTGGATTCTAGATGATAATAATTTTTTTAACCTCTACCAACAGATTCGTGATGTAAACAATGTTTTTAGTCATTGCAATTTTTGTATCTGTACCTGGTCAATCTTTTGTGACATTGAAGAGGATTTACTTCAACTTTTTCCGTGGCCTATGAACAAAGAAACAGAAAGCGATTAATTTCTTATTACATTGTACAATGCGTCTATAAATCGGACAAAACAAAAGCCAATAAGAGATCGTTCCATTTATTCGGTTTTTATATGGTCGCAATGTTGAATCGTCGGTAAGATTGTCGCACTTGGCAACGTTGAGGGAAAATGACGTGCAAACGTCGTCGCAAGTCATTACGGTATTGCATCGGATCGAGTGTACTTGCATTTAATTTATTCATTGAAATACATCAAAGTGACGGCGGTCTTGTCCATTTTAAACTTCTGGCTTCTCGGTAAAGATCGCACTCATGCGTTTCTTCACGATTCACTATTTTTTATTGTTTTATTTTGGTTCTAATCAATAATTTTATGTGATTGTTTGTATATTCATTGAAATCTCAACATATTATGAAAATAATCTGTTGAATTGATGCGAAAATCAACAATAGAATATATTCCAGGTGACGTCGTCGCCATAACTACGTTCGCTCGCAACATCTACGCCACACTCCCACACTTTTATTCGTGACCCGGTGCGGCGGATGTCGTTGTGTATATGCATATTCATTTTAATACGATTTTCAAAATCAGTATACATTTCGCATGACCGTTTGACGATACGAATATCTTGATTGATTCATTAAAAAATAGAAAATCGTTAAACTTAGCCAAACAGCTTAAAATTGAGACAAAGAAATTCATTTTCTACAAGGTTCCGTACGAAAATACGTGACTGTTTTTGCTATTGGAATGAGAGAAAAAAAAATATGTTAGAAACTTCGTCCGGAGTCAGCTAAACTCAGTTGAACTTTTTGACGTTTTGTTTCGTTCTGCTCTCAGTGCTAAACTACCGTAGCTACCAAAATGTCACCGGGAGCTTTTTTGTAGAGAATTTGATTTCCTACAAGATTGCTCTGATGGAGTTCTGCTCTATCTCCGACCGTTTTGGCAGAATAAGCGGTAAAAGAACAAAGAATTTTCAACTTAAACAATTAATATCGCATCGAGAGTCTGCCGGATCGAAATAACATTATTGAACTTTTTGTCCCGGAATTCGGGCCCCAATTCCAGTTTACAAGGATTACCGTGCGTCGTTAAGACGATTAAAAATCGTCAAACCGCTATTAGATTCCCTCTCCCTAAAAACTTGGCGAACCCAGTTTTTACACACAAGGCACAACACTCGGTGGTCAATCCATTTATTATTTTCATGTGTCTCTACACTAAAGACAAATACGAGTGTTATCGTGTTTTTTTTCTTTCTCCTTTTTCTTTTTCTGTCGCGCATAGTTCTGACGCATGTTGAAATAACTTTATAAAAGTATAACACTCGTATGAATTGAATTGAAAGACTCGAAAAGTATCTCAATTTGAAGCGTATTTCTGTGGTGAACTCGGTATCCGACATAACCCTCGTGTTTTCCCCCAGAAAAACCCCTTGCAAATAAAACTCGTTCTACCCTTTAATTTATACGTTTGCCAGTGATATATACGTCGGCGGTGGAATATTTATAAATGTTAATCTACATAAAAATAGATGTTTCGCGTATCACTAGCAACAAAGTATGCTCGTGGAAGGTTAAGCCTAGAATTTATGAATAAAATAAATGATTTATTTATCTTATTTCCACGTGGATTCAAACGATAGTCCTAGTTTAGTGCTCGACTTCGTGCTGCCTCGACAATACAAAGTAAAAGACTTGAAAATCTTACGATAACTTGGAACTAAATGAAACAAAAGTCAAATTACATTCTGCAGCTTTTATTGCTCGCTTCTTGTTCCAAAAAATCGTGTCTTGAATAAATGAACGACAGAAAATAGTGCAATTTCTATTGTTTTTAAATTTATTCATAAGAATACAAAAAATCAATGAAATTTCAAGTCAAGTTCTTTCTGGAGGGATTTAACCGAGCAATTTCTATTGTTTTTAAATTTATTCATAAGAATAGAAAATAAAAAATCAATGAAATTTCAAGTTAAGCTCTTCTTTATGGAGTGATTTAATGCTGGGAATTTTGATTCAATGCATATTAGCGAAGACTGCACCGGCAATCGACTCTGAATAGTAAATCAAGTTATTACGAGTACCACTGCCGCGGTCTTTACTCATAAAATCTGCTGCACATGATCAATAATCGACGTTTGTACCCCATGCAGTGGTGGTCTGCGGTAGTAGAAAAATATCAATTTTTCTGCTTCTATATTCCGCGCACTATATTTGATTAATAACTACCGACCAAAGATCATTGCTCTTTTCCTGCGATTCGATCAATTCGTAAAGTTATTAACAATCTTCCCTTGGCCTTCTTCTTCCCATTCGCTTTTCCCATAAAATTTCGATGACACCGTCGTTTTATCATTTTCTTGGGTATCGCTTAATTCAATGAGGGATTTAATAATTTTGACAACTGTTTTATTCTCATTAATTCGGGATTTATACATTGAAAAGTTGTACAAAAAGCTAGTCTTCAACGAAATACAGAGAATTTCCTTTAAACGTTGTTTATTTTTCATTAAAATATCACGGAGCTTTCCGACACGTACAACGATTAGGTTTTTATGTCCGATATGAATCTGGAGAGCTTTACCATAGTGTACATTTGTTGAGTGTCGCAGTTTATTTCTACGATATAAATCCCTACCACGTGGCAAATTGATTAATCGATACCTGTTGTGTGTTGGTAAACACCTGACGTTTTCTGATATACAATGCATACATTTCTTATCCTTTAATGCAACAAAATTCTTCTGTTTATTTATACAGACAGTCTATCTTCTTTTTTATCTTTTCTAACTGCTTCTCTTTTTCGTTTATTCAGCTTTTCAGACCAATTGTCGTAGCTCGTTTCAATTAATTCTAAAAAGGTTTAAATTCATTTTAGATCATCACTTGGATGATTAATTTCGAATTTCTTGGTCAAATAATTGCTGTCGAATAAGGAACTCGACCAAAAATATTTTTACTTCCATTATTACATCGATTCTCAAATCGTTTCTGAAAAAAGTCTTCCTTTCATACAATCTTCAATATTTTGAACTTCGTGGGCCCTCAAAAATCTTGAAAAAAAAAAAAAAAAAAAAAAACCCATGAACTCTAGTGAACGGAGGGCTAATTTGTTTGGGTTTGTGTTCCTTCATTGGAATATAATTTCCGTCGTATTATCGCGGAATAAGAGGCTCATTCGCTAATATTAAAATGAATGTATTACGGCGAAGCTGATCGACAACCAGAAGGGGGCCCTTCTCCTTGTCTATAAAATTAGCTTTTAAGTTACTGCTGCATGTACATTTATTACATAAGGAATACATATGTACAGAAATACAGGTATATGGTGATCCAAACTACATTTATATACGGGAACACTTTATCGTTGTCGTTATCATGGGAAGATACTGTGAGCTCTGCTTGATGCATCCATAGCTTGCAGCAGTGCAAACGAACAGCGACAGTATATAATCATTGCTGTGAATTATCGATATGGTATGGTCTATAGAACGAAAAGTACGAGGAGCTATGGTAACAACATGGGCAAAGACTTTTCCTTTATTCTTCATTATTGAAAAGTCTTCATCGTGAACTTAAAACATATAAATCTGCAAAAAATGATAAGAAATTTTGATAATTAATGACAACGATTAATAAACAATCGAATCTTGAATAAAATTTCTTTTCACCACACCTGCACCGAAAGTTCAACTTCCCTCCCTCTTGCGATTTCGAAAAGTTGAATTTTCGGTGCAGTGGTGGTGAAAAATAGCATACGCAACACGGGAGTGAAAAAAGACTACCTCAAACCGTGGGCTTGTAACCCTCGCCTTCGGCTCGGGTGACAATTTTGCCCACGGTTTGAAGTAGTCTACTTTCCCTCCCTAGTGGCGTAATATACTATTAATTGTCAACGTGTAAGGAAAAAAATATTCGTAGCCAATGGTTACAACGAAATGATGAATGATCTGATGACTTGGAAATGCAGATTGACAATCGTGACCTATAAATGAGTGGATATCATTTGGAGAAGAGATTTAATGAAAACAGGCCTATTGGATCGTCTCCTTTATTATAATTAATGTAGGAACAAGGGTTGGGATGTATATTTATGCGTAAAACATGCGGATTTCGTCAGTTTTGGACATGTATTTATCAATATTCAGATGAACATGAATTATTCAACGAAGTATCATGTTGTAGTCGAGCATTTGTATAAAATCACTGCCAAAGTTTAACTAATAGCCTTAAGACAACAGAATTACATAGAAATTTGAGTTAATTAACTTATCCTCGGGTCAATTGATTATAATTTCTACTATGGCTAAATTTACTCCTTGTACCGTTTGCTCTCATATCGTCATATGATACGAAAAGCATTTTGAATATCACAAGAATTTACATTCAAAGTGTCTTTTTTGATCTGCTCTCATTACTAAACTAACGTAGCTACAACATTTTCATCTGAAACTTTTTTGTAGGAAATTTTATTCTCTACAACATTGGTCCTTTTGACTTTCACTCTATCTCCAAATCAGCAGTATTTGCAATAAAAGGAACCGAAACCTTCAAAAAAATTGATTACTTAATAGAAAATCTGTTAAAAACGCTTTTCCGGTTGGAAATTCGCGTTTGCAAGGATGACAATTTGTCCTGGGACACTCTTTGTATAGTGAGACTCGTGTACGAGCGTATCGAAGCAACTGAAGACGAGAATAAACGTGGACAAGTTTACGTAACACGAAAATAATAGTCAGGTGTCATAGAACGCGTGTATCCCACAATCTTCGGAAGTTAAATTCAAATCGCCGTGACAAATGTCTTTATAAACGTGCATTTGTAAATGTAATCGTTTAGGCACCAGCAAACTTCTTCTTCTTTTTTTTTTGTTGTATTCTCATTGAACATGGAGCATCAGTGACGTCAATTATAGCCTTATTCGTACAGATAATTATTGCTCTGTATGAATCTAATGCTCAATATCCTCCGGCGGATGTCCCCACGAGTCACCTCGACGACTGGCCGTGAACTATCGATCTCCTTACTTGAATCTTACTCGGTGCGATTGATCAAGAAATGTGTCGCATATTTAATTACAAAAAAATCACTTGTCAATTTTCAAAGCCTCTTTTTTATGCTTTAAATCCTCACATTTATTCATTTCAAGCAACTCCTTTGATCTTCAGCACTTTTTTAAGCTCGATCTTTATCATTCGCCAACATTGGCACGAATGAGAAACCGTTTAACTACGCATAGTTTTACATTATCATGGACACCGTGCGATAAAATACATCGATTCCGACGCATAATTAAAAATTAAAGAAAAATACAAGAAACACATGGAACGTCTTTCTGCAAAAACTGAAGTAAGCTCGGAGAATTGTCACATACGAAAAAAATAAAATGAGGCAGAATCATTTTATTTACAAGTTCCTAAGGCCTCAGGCTTTTTATCTTATCATCAATGTAATTCACTTTCAGCAGGAAAATAGTATTTAAACATCCTTCGTATTTTTTGTCCACCTAGGGGACGATTTTTCTTGGCCAAGTTTCTTATAAATTAACCTCTTTGAGGCAAACTCTATTTCTTACTCGCAGTTGACTGGAAATTTTATACTCGGTAATGTTTATCGTAGTTTTGTAGAAAATGAATTTCTTTTGTGAAAAGTGAGAGACAAAATCTTGAATTTACTTGACACTGGAAACGTTTCGAATATATTTTGAAAGGAAAAATCCTTTTCAATGAACTTTAAATACAAAAAATTGGTCTTAAATTAATTTATTGTTCATTGTTTTGTTGCAGAGAAATGATGCTATCGCTGTCCGAATATTTCCAAGAATGATAAAAAGCCATGATGTTAAAGAGCACTTGGCCGTTGGATCATCGATCGAAAAGACAAAGATCGCTGAAACGCAAAGTGTCGCGTTGGCTAAGGCAGTGAAAAGACAATTGAATTTCTTCCCTTTGATGAAAATCGTTGATGTCAATTTATTCAGTGTCTTTTGACTTTTCTGTACATACTCAATCGCTTTAGTTTTCTTATCAGTCGAATTCAATAGTTCGCGAGTGCATAGAAAAAACAAAAAGTGCGTCATTTAGATCCACAAAAGATTGTTTAAAGGTTCAGGTATGGATTCGAGAATGAGTCGCGACAACGAAGTCAGTTCGGTCCGTTTAAGTGGTGAATCCAAGACAACGAACGGGGCTGGAAACTCCGTATTGACACCTCGCGCACCACCTAATTGTGCGCGCTGCCGTAATCATCGTATTAAAATAGCTTTAAAAGACCACAAAAGATACTGCAGGTATCGCTATTGTGCTTGTGAAAAGTGCAAATTAACCAAGGATCGTCAAAGGGTGATGGCGCTCCAGGTGCGACTTCGACGAGCCCAGGATCAAGACGCCGCGAGAGTAAGGAGACCCGAGGAGGTGATTTTGTCCTTGTTCCTCAGGGAATGTCGGTAATCGTGTACGATTGAGTGCTGTTTTAGTCGAGTACTCTCGGACACTTACGCGGGAGACCCGAGATCAATGATTTTAATTATTATTATCATCGAAATATCGACTCAAATCAACATTTTATAATTTTTCTTTTAAAAAAATGTCTTTCTCTCTTTTTCATTGTGTAAGAAATTTTCGAAGAATTTATGATTATTTACAGCATTCCAAAATCTCACAAAATAGACTTAACGATCAGAAAGTGTCATTTTTCTATTATAATTAATTAATTAATCAATCCCCGGTTGTATTTATCGAGAACGTTATCACGAAAACTCAATTTTGACTAATCCGGACGAAAAAAAAGGTTCATTTTGAATTTTTTCATCTCTGACTTGATATTTAATATTTTCCATTTGATAAACGTTGATTAATCATTATTTGACGAAGATTCTAAACAATTTTATCAACTTTTAAACGTCACATGCAAAAATTACGATAAAAACTAGAGACCGACCGAATGTTCTTTAAACAAAATAATGAAGAAACTAAAAAAAATGTTTTCCGTTCAAATAAAAATCCCCAGTAGACTAGAATAAATCGAAATTTACTTTTGCTGCCAGCGATTCCCGTCGTCGTGGTCTCCTGAAAATTGTGAAAAAAAAATTCTGAAGAACAAATGTCAATAAAACATTTCCATTTTTAATCGAAAGAAATAATAAACCGAAAAAGTCTAAGTTTAAAGAAGATTCAAGGTCGAAACTAGACGCCTCGAGAACACGTTCTCCGGTCTCTCGCGGCCGACGACCTCAAGGACTGCGAGGATCAACTGACCTTGACACAATGTATTTTTGTTCCCAGCAGGTGGAGCCGCGACCGGTTGAACTTGACGCGGATCGATTAGTCTCGGTGCCACAACCTGCTCTAAGTCTCGAGGGTAGCTGTGGTGGTAGCAGCAGCGAATCTCCTATCAGTAATCACGAGAGTATCGGCGCTCATAGCGGCGTTGGTAGTGGAGGATTCGTTAGTCTATCGTCCTCTCGAAAATTACCGCCTCCTATCCAACCGCACTCACCAGCTAGCCAAGGTCACCACATACCATTACCTCAAAGCGGTAAGTTTATATTCTGCTTTTTTTTTCCTCTTATTTTATTACAATTAGTATTTTAGAGAATTTAATTAAACTCGTTTGTCGATCGCTTGCGAATACGATAAGGAAAACAGTGACGTAATAAAAGCCTGAGTTTTCTCGCGAATTTTTTTATTCAATGCAAATACTTTTGTTCAATACAGAAAATTGTCAAAAGAAGTGAAAAAAAAATTCCACATTTTGGCCCCAATTTATCGATAAGAATGCAGTACTTTTTGTCGATTCGGTTTTTTGTCCTGAATCGATTATTTCTCCGATCGCTTCGAATTTTTTTTTTTTTTGCCATTGTTCGCAACATTTTTTGAACATCTTTTGCAATTTTTTGCCTATTTTCGAGGATTTTATAATAAAGAGCAGGACAAATTGGAAATATTCTTGAAAATATTAGATTCTTAACCTCTAGAAGATTGAAAAAATAACGTGGCAATAGTTTTATTTCCGCACCCCAGAAATTGTAGAGTCCTCATTTGTGGGGGTTTTGAATCTGTTTGACGTATAACTGTAAACAGCTGTCATATAAAGGCCCTACATTTTTACAACTTGACGTACCATAAAAATCGATGGCAACGCAACAACGTACAGAAGCGAACAGTTCATCATGGTACTTGAGTTTTGTGACCACATAATCATCCTCTATTAGTGCCAACAGCGAGAACCACTAAAGAGACACACAGTCGATTCGACCTCAAATGCATTCTCGTACATAAATGTCGAGGCGAAACCAGAGGAGAGGCCTACCTGTTGCTTCAACTGTGGCAGCTCGACTTATCCTCGGAAACGACCCTTTTCCTCCTTCTCTCTCTTTCTCTCTCTCTCTCTCTCTCTCTCTCTCATTTTCCCTATTAACCTCAATGTTCAAAAAACTTGAAACCAAAAATTAAAAGTTTGGAAGTCTGTTTATGAAAAAAGTGCAAAAAATGCTTTTTGCAGCATAAGTTTATTTTTATTGTTTATTTTTTTGGCTCTCATCAGCACGAACGTCATTAGATTCACGAGTCGTGAGAACGAAGAATGCACTTACCAGAAATAAGTGACATTTGTCGTGAATCGCGTCCTCGTTGCAAGCTCTCACAGTGTCTTTCTCCATTTATTTTATCTCTTTCTATAGATTAGCATCCCTCAACGATTTCCATCAGTTTTATGGCATTTCAATATCGCGAATAGCACCAAAAACAATCTTAATCCCTTGTTTCTTTGAACGACTCCAAGCGAATGATGAATTCCGCGGCACGGAAGTTAATGTAACAAGAAGAATCGACACTATGAAAAACAAAAATAAATAAACGATAAATCTTGAAGAATTCGTACCTCCCAACCGCACTGGTTACCATAAAGTCAAGGCGGTTCTTAAAACGCTTTAAAAAAAAGCATTTATTGCGGAGGCGAAGAACAGAGTAAGACACAGAGCGGAAGAACATTACGAAATTGGCCAACGATCTTCTCAGACCGTGCTGTTGCGGTTTTCGTTAAGATCACCAGAATCTTGTACAGAGCTTCTTTCTTACTGGAATTCGGAACAAACTCTGGGAAGAAGTGTAATAACGAAAGAGATGAAAGGAATGCGAAAGAGAAAAATAAAAAGACAAAAAATTAGAAGAAAAAATAAATGAATGAACGATAATGACCCGGAATTATAAGAAAATTAATTTCAAAAAATCCCACCAGATATTTTTTATCGGTTTATTGAAAAATATGTGAAACAAAGCATCACATTCACCCGAAAACCGTTCATTCATGGTTTTTTTTTTTGTAACCACTCGCTTTTCTGGAAATAACTGACAGATTATTTGTAATGTGATTACTTGCCTTGAAACTAGTGCAGAAAAAGTTCAAAATTATTCACGAAGGCCTTTCAATTAACTAAAAAAAATATTTGACACTCACTCGCTCAAGAATTTTGACGTCCGGAAACGTCCATTGCTGTTTAGACCTTGAATTATTGAGAATTTCCTTTTTCCTTCTTTATTTGTTTATTAAATATCGGAATGCAACTCAAATATGGACTTTTGGGAATAGCTTAAAAAGTCCATTATCCCTAATCGCATCTTACAAAGTCTGAATCGTCCTGTACAATATCAAGAGACTAAAGTGTCCAACTTCCCGTTGTGGTTTCCGTTTTGAGATATGATAATTCGACGCTCCGTCAACACTCACTGAGGCGTAGTCTTTTTTCTCATTTCACTTTTTC
This sequence comes from Campoletis sonorensis, assembly GCA_013761285.1. Lineage (NCBI taxonomy): Eukaryota > Metazoa > Arthropoda > Insecta > Hymenoptera > Ichneumonidae > Campoletis > Campoletis sonorensis. The sequence goes on from JACEOJ010000085.1 coordinate 1,182,141, forward strand.
TTCTCCTTCTTCTTCTTCTTCTTCTTCTTCTTCTTTTTATTCTTCATCGTGTACGTGGCCGAGCGATTCGATCGTTACTCGATCGTTGCCTCCGATAAACTCTGAAGTACGAGACAGACTCAATATTATTGTTGCAGAAACTACGAAGCTCCGCGAACAAATCCTCACTTTGTTCATTCATTTCAATTAAATCACCACCAACGACTATTGAATATCGTTTCAAACATTCGATAATAACCAAGATATGGTCTATTGATAATGCAAATTAATTGCTGCACCGAGTCCAACGTCGACATAAAGTTTCCCTAGATTCTTATCGACCTTTTTTTCTAATATTTTTGTTTCTACGTCAGGCTTTCTGTCCCTCCGATTACAAGAAAGAAGTAAAACAACTTGATATCAAATTTACAAATTTTCGAATCTCATTTGAATAATCAAAAACCAAAAGTTCCATAAATTGTCAATTTTTACGTCCGTCACACTGTCCCTTAATGAATAGAACGAAAAAGTCTGCTGTCACGATGTCTTTTGAGGCTTAAGAATAATAATAATCAAAAAAAGACTGTTTCTAATTAAACGAACGTAGGATTGATAACTTTTCAAAGAATGTGACGAAAAGTTTGAGTAAATTTGAGCTCGTATCGTAGACAAACTTGACCAAATGTGAACCTGTTCTCCATTTTATTTTCCCCTCTTTTTAAATTATTTTTAAGCTTAAAAAATGTCGATGACGTTCAAGCTGCAAATTTCAATGAACCCAAAAGAACTGGAATGCATCCAAGCAAATCCCAACGAGTCCGGAATCGACGGTACGTTCGAAACGAGAAAATTGTGTGTTGTTTGTGTGCGCGTGTGAAGTCGCGAAGTTGCTGAATGCAAAAAAAAAAATTCTCAATTCAAATGACAAAATTTTATCATCGAATGGTGACAGAGACTTTTCGTTTAAAAACAATTTTATTTCGTCCGTTGACAAGACATTGATTCACAAAATACTGATGACACGACGACGAGCTAAACTTCGCGATCTTCCAAAGTTTCGTCGCAATTCCAGGGGATGAAACACAAAGAAAGAGACCTAAGGTCCTAATGATGTTATTTTTTTTATTATTTTTTATGTATGAGCGCGATAATTCACGTCGACCGATTTATAGGCTGGTATTAAGTGCCAATATGATTGGTTATAAAAATTGAACATGCAATAACTACGAAAAAAAGGGACAGAGACTAAAATGTCACGCTCACGGAAGCAAACTGGATTCGTTAATACTTGGAGTTATAGTTTGCAACGAGTAAAGGAAACGGACAAAGCGTGAGAAAGAAAAAAAAAGAGAAAGAAAGAGAGAAAGAGAGAATAAGGGTAAGAAAGAGAAAACTCGACGAAATCCAAGCGACTCTTTCACTTGACAACCCGACCAAATGTCGAGACCGGCTTTACGATCTTTTCGATTGGGCAACGGGTCATTTCGAAGCCGGCTAATATAATACGAACTTATAACCAAAGAGCCTCCCGTAAAACCTACGACTCGAAAAGCCCGTCGCTTATAACTCTGTTCGACAGAAATCCTCACGTACATGCACTCATCCAGTCCACACCCATATACACACGTGTCTTTCTTTGTCTGTGTGCTTGTGTGTTTGCCTCAAAACGCCTCTGTGTATCTATAGAATCTATAGATTATATTTATATACATAAACATATATATATATTCGTTCACACATATAAATACATAGATTCTTACGAGACAGCAGACTTGCACCACATACACGTGCATTTACAAATACAGTAAATCCTCTCGTTCACTTCTTGCTTTTACGATCGAGACCGAAGCGTTTTAAAAAGTTATCGTTATTCAGCCTCTCAACCCCTCTCTCCGCTCTTGGGACGTTCGACAGTGGAATAGTTTTCTCGGGATGTGAAACCTCGTGCGTGGCACGGTTCAAATCTACCAATACTTTGCCAACGCTTTTTATTTGTATACGTATGTGTATGCACTTCAGAAGCCAATTCGTTTCGGAACGTCTCAGAAATAAAAGTATTCTCATTCCCTCGAAAATTGTTGAGCAAAGAACTAAGATAAGTAAGATGACATATCGTTTTAGTCATTATTATCCTTCGGGCTGTGCACCTCTTCGATCTCATTTCCGGATATATTAAAACGCGAATGGGCTATAGTAATTAATACATTATGCATAATTAGAGACCGTTTTTTCTTTACATCCTACGAGAACTCTTCCGAACCAAACTCTTATTGTTTTTATCATTATTTTCCGACAGAGATATTCAAGATTTTTTTAATGTTTTGTTTCATTTTTTTTCTTTTTTTTTTTTATGGAACTTGTCGCCGCTTCGAAATGATTCTTACAACGAATAAGGCGTCGACGATCAACTTTCTACTTCTCTAAAGAATTTCTCAAAATCGATAAAAAGATTGACCAAATGGCGATAATTTCGAACATAAACGTCAAATTGGATCTTTTTCCGAAAGTTCGTTTCTTCGAAAAAGTATGAAATCTTTTAATTGAATAAATGAAGCTTCGACGCCTCTCTAAGAAACGTCGTGAAGTGTATGATTTGGCAAAATTTTCGAGATTTCTAAAATTTTACACTAATAAATTTTCTAAAATAGAAATAAAATTGTAATTAAACTCTTGAAATCATTTTCATTAAAATCTTGATTTTCGTAACAGTAGCTCGAACGTCGTAGGATCTGGGCAGAACGTTTTTATCGCACCGCGTGATAGTGCCGAGATTATTTGACATTGAGAGTTCCTAAATTGCTATTCCCCTTGTATATTCACCCGCCCAATTGATTCATCACTGAATGTGTACATACAGCTCGACCTTACGCACACAAGTAAATACGACGGCCATAATACTTGTGTAATGACAAAAGTAAAGATTCGTTATCGCCAGATGAACGCCCCAAAGCTTCCCAATTTTTTTACGTCCTCCGGCTCTTCGAATCGAGGATCCGAGACAGAAACGCGCACTTGAATCAGAAATTTTGCAATAGGAGACACTTTTCTGGACGTCCAATCAGGTTCCACACTTTTTTTCTCTAAAAATGACCTAAGAAATGAATTTTTATTAGAAAAATTCATAATTACACTTTCCATGATTTTTCACAGCGAAAATAACATCGAAACGAGAATTTAGAATTGCACCTAAAACAAAAAAAGTCTTCCGGGGAATCGCTTATTAATATTTTTTCCCCAACAACCTTAAGAAGTTCTTTATTTTAATTTATTTTCAAGAATTCCTCAGACACTTGTCTCTCTTTTCATCTAAAGAATGGAGTAGAAGAGGTTGAATCTAAGAATTTTTAGTCAAAGGATCAGTAAACACGTGTAACAGAATAAAGCTCAATACCGAGGATCATAAAAAGTGGTTGAAAGTTGGAAACGTCGGGTTGCTTTGACTTGGCAACATGTGTAAGACATTGATGAATTTTTCGAATGCTCGATGCACATAAAAAAAGCTGTACGCATTCTTTTACGAACTTGAATAGTTCTCGGTGAGACGAGAAAAGCAAAAGAAAAGGAAAAAAAGAGCTCCCTTTTCTCAGTACTACCCTCGCTGGTTAGTCGAGATGCAGCAGCAGCAGCAGCAGCAGCCTCGCTTACCAATAGTTGCGGGTTAGGTCGTTTAGGGTGGATCTTGTTCGCGTGGCTTGACGCGACTCGAACTCAACACCATTTTTTATGACCTTACTCACGGCTTGTATACAATCTTGAGGAACGTTTCGAACAGCGGGACACTTTGAGAAGTGTCTGGGTGACGTCTGACTAAAAGTGCTGACTCATACGAGCCTCTAACATAAGAACAGCATAACCTCACACTACCCTCCTTTCCTTACTCCCTTTTCCTTGTTTTACTACTTTTTTATGTCCCCTTTTATTCCTGCACTTATTTTTTCCGCGTTCCTACAAAGACTGCCTTATTTTTCGGTTTTCTTCCTTTTCTTTTCATGGATTTTGGACAGTGGGACCTTTCTACCATTGTTCTTTTCGGTTCGTTGGGTTTTACCCTTCAAATTTTCTATCCGTCAAAAAATCATGCTCGCAAAAGTCCGTGGATAAGAATGAGTTCACGTGTTTTTTTAGCTAAGACGGAAAACCAAGTTTTTCGATTTGAATTTTCTGTTGTCTTCAGGGTCCTGGGAAATCCTGGAAATATTTCATTACAAATATCTCGAAATCCGAACGTTGAATTACTGTCAAATTGGGCCAAAGATTTCGCACATTGTAGTGTCCTGAATCTGTCTAATTTAAAAAAGAATGTTTTGTTTTTTCGGTTCATTGAAAAAAGCTCTGCCAAGACAAGTTACTTAATCTTTCAACGTAGCAGCAATTTCCAGGCTAATATATTGAGAGAATTTATCTCCGCGATGCGTATGGTGCACTCATCAGACGAGACCCTACTCTCGCTATAAATCACGCCTGTCCTCATTACTCCACCACTTTCGTTGCAGCTTCAAGGCTGGGGCGTATGTATGTATTTATACCTCCGAATTTCGTACAAAAAAGTGAGTTGTGCATAAAACTAAAATCACATCGCACTCGTTTATCGAATCGAGGAATGAAATTCCTCAGTTACTTTTTTTTTTTTAACACTTCGTGACAGATATTATTATCAGTCGAACTGCACCGCAGGATAAATCTTATAATCGTAGAAAAAATATACGGTGTTGAAGGCACAAAAGATGACTTTGAAGTTTTTGACCTTGGGACCCAATGAAATTAGACACTTTTTCGAAGTCACAGATTTATACGGAGAGTTACCCATAATTTGATAAACTTTTTTTAAGACTACTAAATTAAATTGTCGCCCAAAATTGTGACGATGACACAATTGAAAAGATTTCGGATTAACGATTATATTTTTTGTTACTTTACAACGTTTTACACTTCAACTCCATGGCTTGGAGGAGCACAGGGCAAAATTTAAATTGAGATGACATTTCATCCAACCAACAAAAATAGAACTCGTGCGGTTTTTTTTTATTTTTTTTTGTCTCCCTGTTCTTGTTTCTCACTTCGTACTACATTTAAGATTAATTCAGCGTTCATAAAAAGTCACATTCTCAAATATTTTGTTTACTCTTCAGTTCATATTTTTATTGCCATAATTTTTTTGAGGCAGTCTCGGTACTGGACCGAAATCGGAGTATTGTTTTCAATAAATTTATCCTTTAATGACTCTTTAGTGACAGATCAAATAAATAAATAAAAAATATAAAAAATTGATCAGAATGATTTATAAGTAGCTCGAATCGAATTTTCAATCACGTCACGACTCTGTCTCAATAATAAAATAAAACATTTAAGCCCTTTCACAGATAGATCGCTGTTGTAACGTTCATTTTGTATATTTTTTGAGCGATTGTGCATGTATCGCACATCGTTGTAAACGCTGAATAACACGCAGGCTCGTTTGTGCCTCGTTTTTTATTGCTTTATAACACAAACACTATTAACAGGCAATAAGTTCCCGATTAGTTCTACGTCCTGTAATGGAATATATAAAAAGCTATTTGCTTTAAGAATATAAAAGTTGCACACTCACTTTTGAATTACCTCACCGCGATATAAAACATTTGCGTACGTGTTGTCGTTTATGCGCACATACCTGCGTATATGCAATTACGATACCGAATGCATACACACTCGTCTACTTACTTTCTTGCTGCCTCGTCTTTTTATTTTGTCACTTGTGTTTCGCATCGTCAGATTTTTTTTACTTCGAATGGTCTAAAAAAACAAAAAACAAAACAAACAAAGAAGGAATTAAAAGCGATTTAATGACTTCGTCACGATAAAAGAATCGAGACAAAATTCCTACAGTACTTTCTCGTATCACCAAATTCCTAGATTCAGTCGAATTTGCACAGGCGACTTTGCGAACAGATAACTCCTGGTAGAATGGATATTTTTCGAGACATTTATTATGAAAACAATCGTTCAACTCCTGACTGAGTGAATGGTATCGGATTTAAAGTCGACAAACATTTAGTTTCGGCGTAGTTGCCACTTGGGAAAAAAGTGCAGCTCGATTTTTGTTGCTAAAGACCCATTTCCATTCGAATCAAATTGTTCCTTAGTGAGAAAAATAACTTCGTTGGAATGATTACTTCCCAGACAGCAGTAAAAAAGAGAGGAAATGGGTTTTGGGTTGTTGGAATTTTCGTAATAATGAAGGGTATCCTGTAAATTGTGGAAGACTTTGTACATTTTCTGCGGAATTACCAATGAGCCTGCAAAGTCACACACGTCCAAGACAATCCAAGCAAAACCTACAGTCTGGCAATAAGCCTCGCTGGCAAGACATATTCCGATGTACGAGAAACACGTTTTGTTCTTTACGATCGATAGAAATTGATAAATAATTCAGGCCACATGAATAATCGTATTGAGTTACGATCGATTACAGTTGCCTATTTAATCAACTTGCTACATTGTCGAGCATTGAAATGATACTGTGACAAGAAAAAAAAAAATGTTTCCCATTTTTTCTCTAAGATGCATTTCAATGACCATTATCATCAATGATCATTAAATGATCGATCATCGCATGTTGCATTGGTCTATATAATTGCTTTTGCACTATGATCCAGTAACTGACATAAAATTACTTGTGCTCTGTGTATTGCATGCTCTCCTATTTATTTATGTGCGGTATGTTTTTAAATCGTAGTTATTTTCCATTATGTCCAATCCAAGTTTTCTTGCATTATTTTCTATGTAATTTACGTACAAATTTTTTCCTGTATCATTTTATCGTATACTTTTATTGTCCTTGGTTATCATTTACACTTCAACTCATGTTTCTTTTTTTTCTTCATTTTCTAACTAATTACCGCAGTCGTGATCGACACCGTGGCATTTTTTTGTTTTTACATTGTCAAAGAGACTTGTCAGCACATAAACATCGTAGTTTTTTAACAACTAATGAAATGATATGTAGTTAAGTAGAAAAAAGTCATTTGAAAAGTCAAGAATTCAGAAAATTGATAAAAATTGATGATTTTTTCGACAGTCACGAGACCTAGAGTTTTTTTTTTTTTTTTCGAAAGATCACGAACTGAAAAATGCAGTTATAAGCAATCTACGTGCATCGTAATGTGCGAGGAATCTAGAAATAAACCTAACACTTTCTCTCCGGTTGTTTTTAACGCTCGTCGAAATACTCAACCTCCAGACCGCAATCGTTACCAACAAATTTATAACTCTTCCAGTTTTATGCACCAGTAGCAGAAAACAAGTACATCGAAATATCTCTTAGAAAACACATTATTCTAATGACATTTTCCTTGAATAATAACTCTTTCAAAATATTGTTCTTCGAACTATAAAATTATTCCAGTCACATATTCCATTTTTAATTCCAAATTAGAACGTCAAATGGACGATTGGAGTTAAACTTTTTCGAGGAACACTCTTAACATTTAAGCATATACATAGTTAATGTCATTCTCGCTCGATTTTATTTTCCAGTTGATTGATCTATCAGTCAGTTGTGTATCACACCATAAAATATCATTATACACCATAGATTTTTGAGGGTGAAAACGAATTTTAAACTAAGCATTCTTATAATTCTAAGAATTTCTTTTTCTAAATATTTAATTAAGTAAAATTCATGAAGTAATGATTAAATTTTTGTTGCACAAGACTTATTTTGAAAATTCAACACATCCAGTGCGATTTGGGAAATGGCATTGTCGAAATTTCGTAAAATTAATGCAAAAGTATTTTATAATCTGAGTTTTTTGAAGCAAAAATCCCTACTAATCCTGAAATAATATTCATTTCGTGAAAATATGTAAATAATTGGAAAAAAATGGTCGAAATACTAAATAAAAAAATAATGACATACATCCATTTCTAGCATTTATTTGTAATTTGAAAAAAAAAAAAAAAAAAAAAGAACGAAATATACAGAGATGGATGTGAATGAAAAAGACTGAAATAAATATCAGAAGACGAATCATAGAGATTTGACGTATACACTGGTCGTGTCATTACAACCGTTACATGCGATACATTCGACACGTGATATGCGCGAACATTCGACGTTTCATAGATCTCATTTTTGACAAACAAAGATAGCGACATGACATTATTGTGCTCGTGTATTATTGCATAATGTTTCGTGACACAAGAGTATGGAGATGGGCGCGAAAAAAAATAATACAAAAAAAATTCGTGTCAGTTTATCATCGTCGTAGATTGTCGGTCATTTCTTTTGCACTTTATTCTTCCGTGTCGCTGTCACGAAAATCGTTTTTGCACACCAAATAAATAAACGATTTCTATTATGATTTATAATTGGTCGAGGCACACTATTATAATTTTAGATTTAATAAAAAAATGGATTTTGTTCGTTCGCTTCTGTTACGTTCTCCTGCATTGTGTGCGACATTTCCTTTTACCAATTGTCGAATATATTCTCTTGGGCCTGACAAATTGCTTCCAAGTCAATGCCCAAATGAATTATTTATCGTTCATTTAACTTTTTCTAAAAGACATTTCCGACATTATCGAAAAACAACTGAATTGAAGAAAAGTGTGGATCAGGATTTTTATCGATGGCGAGCAACTGACGCTTTAATGAGGATTTAGCGATTATTATTTTCGAGATTTCGATAGAAAGTTGAATATATTATGAACGAATCGAGTTTGTTTCGGAATCGTGCAAGCATAACGCGTTTCTTACGGTTCGACATGATTCCTGGTCACATTCCTTTGACGATCTTTAACAATAGACTTCCCTTTATTCGTATCGAGTGATAATCATATATCTCGTTCGCTATGCAAAAAGAATTTCCGTTGACGGTTCCTCAAGTCAACGGTTATGCGAGTGCAAGAGAAAGAAATGGACAGAGAGAGAGAAAGAGAGAAAGAGAGAGAGAGAGAAACTTATTCGCGAATGACAACATGCTGTGGGTGAGAGGCCGGAGGGGGGCAACCAGAGAAGAGGAATGGTCGTTCCACTGCACAGACCACACGGAAGGAGAGTAACGAGAGAATGAGAGAGAGAGAGAGAGAGAGAGAGAGAGAGAGAGAGAGAGAGAGAGAGAGAGAGAGAGAGAGAGAGAGAGAGAGAGAGAGAAAGCAGAGAGCGATGTTGGAATGGTAGTAAAAGCTCATTCTCTGTCACACAGTCTACGAAGCCTCGAAACCTACAGTTTGCCCTCCCTACCGTCGTTGTCGCCCCGGAGCCTCCAACGTTTTACGACATCGAGGGTTAAATGATCTGTCACTTTCATCCCTGTCTTCTTGCTCACCGACTCTGCATCCCTTTCTCTTTTTCTCTCGCTATTTTTATGCTTCTCTCCTTCATTCTTATGATTCGCGAACATTTCCTTCGTTGCCGTAATTTCGTGAGGTGGAAATCCGGAAAACTACTCTATGCATTTGTCTTTTTCATGAGCGAACCGTCTCTCTCCACAAAAACAAACTCATCTCTATTCACTTATCCTGAATTATTGTTGTAGCGGTCAGTAAACAGTAAATATTTCGCGATAACAAACTTTGACAAAAGGTTTTTCCTATCCATTCGAAATGTAAAATGTTGTACGTCTGTCATTTAAACCTTTTCTCTTGCTTGTCAAATAAATACTCATCGACGGTAGAATCAAAAATTATTTTGCTCTCGGAAGTGACGTAAAGTCGTGCTGCAAACGAAGGGAACGGATGCAAATATACGAAGAATGAGAGTCGCGAAGGGGGAGAGTCGTTGGTTATCATAGCGAGCCAGTTTTACGAGATATCTTGCTCGAATGGCTGAAATTTTACAACTTCCCGAGAACCGACGAGCTTTGCTCCTAAAAGTAAAGGAGGGCATTGCTAGGAGATTCATCTCACCCTTTTGCACTCTGGCCCCTGATGCTCCGTTCCATTGACCAATTCTCTTTCGCTTTTAACGCGAATCTACATTATTTTTTCATAACTTTTTGTTTGCATCTCGAATATGAATAATTCTTCAGTTTTCCAGCGAATTTTAACGAGGAATATATTCTTTTGTTTTCAAATGACACACGAAAAACACTTTTTTTAAAAATATTATCATATTTTCTTTGACAAATACAACTCGATTCCAAAAATAAAATGTTATTCGTAAAAATATGTCCATACCCAAGTTTTCTCTATTTGTTTGTTTTTCGAGTGTTTTTTTTCTCTCTCTCTCTCTCTCTCTCTCTCTTTTCAAATGTGTGTACCTGTGCTTTAAATTATTTTTATTTCAACGAAACTGTACGCCCCGTTTCGTATGGCGATTCGCAACGGCGAATCCGTTGACGCCGGACTATCACCCGACTGAGAGGGTTTCGATTACAAGCCACAACGGTATCATTGCTACAAAGCTTCTCTCCCTCTCGCTCAACTAAGCAGTGAAGGGTGATTTTGAAAAAGGGGACGAACGATCAACTATAGTACATCAGTCACGTATCTCCTGCGTTTTCAATAGTACCGGACTCGGATCGTTTCCCTCTTTGCAACTCGAGCCTACCTGCATATAAAGCTCGAAGGTAGAAAATTGTCAATGTGTTATCGTGCATGTCTCTTCCACCTTTCCCCCCCCCCCTCGCCCACCTCACCTCTTGCTGGCGCCGTCAAGCTCTTTTACCCCTTTGCACTTCGTCATATGTACGTCTATTAAAGAGACATTTACAATAAGATGTGAGGCAGAAGCGTATGTTCGTTTGTCTTCATTTACAACAACACATTCGTTCTGTTGAATTTAAAACATCGTTCAAATCCAACAAAAAATCATTTTTATTGTTATTTTATATTTCAATTGAATTTTTATCGCTAATTAAGTCTTTTGGATCAAGAATAATTGTCGAAATATTGTGCTAATTGTTAGTGGGTTAATTAATTAATGGGTTAATTAATTAAAAAGTGCAGGTTAATTCTGGGCTCTGTCAATGAACAAAAAAACAAGAACTTTCGCTGCTTCTTGATAATGAAAACGTCAGTATCGTTCGTACTGATTTATTGTCATCATCAGAAACCTCTGGGAATTATGAATTCGAGTGATTTTTTGTCTGTTTTGTACGAGCAGCAGGATTAATTTTTTAAATTCATGTTTCATTCGACGGATCGAAACAGATGAGATGCTTTTTGAAATCCCATGAAACTGTGTATTGTTTACAAATCCGTGGTTCCTACTTCGAAACTTATTTTCAACGAGTTTCCGTCTTAAGATTCATCCTTTTTAATTGACAAATTACAAAGTCACTGCTTTTTGAAAGTCACTCCGATTCTGAAAAATCACAAAGGACGAATTTTTCGGTATTCACGAATCCATTTTACACGACGAAATCGATAATTCGTATGAACAAATTAAAAATTACTTTTTTTTAAATATTTTTATTGGAAATCAATGTCCAAACGCCTAGAAAATGGATGAGTGACGCTTGTGCCTGTAAATGACATAAAATTAAAGCTTTTATACCGTGACAAGGCAACCCTTGAACAGCTTCGTAGCGGAGAAAAAACATCGTAATCAAAGCACCCTGATTAATAAATGGTAAAAAATTTGGAGCATAAAAATTCGAACTTGATGGTATAGCGCGTGGTGTGATAAGAAAAGATTTCGTTTTATCGGTAGTGCGATGCTGTTCCCCTTCCCCGTAGTCTCGATGGAATGAAATTTTCGCTGGATTCGCGAAAATCTTATACGACGTCGAAAGAGCGAGCTAGACGTCGGGGGGCGATGCAGAAACGACGGAGCTTCTGCGACATGAAAGCGTTCCCAGTGGTTTGGGGTTTGGGGATCATAGACGCGCGTAAGCCGCGCCGCCGGACGTGCGGCGACGGAGAGCCGTAAAACGGAAGTGCACGGAACCGGATAAAGCTCGACTCGGGTGGAATAAATTGTCCCCGAGTCTCAAAAATCTTTACTTCCCTCTCGCACTCCTCTCCGTTCATACGCAGTCATCAAAACTCTTTTATTCTTCTTCTTCCTCGTCTCTTCCAACTTTATATATATTCGCATGACGTTTTATATGATTTATACGTATATCTACACGCGACGCTCTCGTTGTCAGCATTTCCCGATTCGTGACGCGAAAAAATTCGCCGCAGAGTAAAAGAGACTCGGGGTTTTTCTTCATTCTTAAGTTTTTTAATCATTTCACGAGAGAAATTCGAGGAAAAATCAAATAACTTCGAGTTATTAATGAAAATTGGTGACATTTTTTATGTCCAAGTTTTATTACGACAATTATCTGTCGTCGACTTCAGTCGCCCATGAATCCATTCATTGATTTTTCTTATTTAATTATTGAATTCTGTTTATCTGAAAAGTTTCGCATTATCTCCAGATGGCTTTGGACCTCTGATGCGATGCACTTTTTTATTTATTTCTTTCTTTCTTTCTTTCTCCTCATTTCATAGTCTCATAAGCTTTACGTTTGGCCACACACGAGGCTTTTATTCCTCCAGAGTTAGAAACAGTGTGCTCGTATTATGCGAATGCCACAACAAAACCCTCATTCATTAATGCGTCATTCGCCGCCTGCTCAAATTATAAACATCGGACTCTCGTTTGCACTCCATAAGAATTATTATCTACTACATGCCCGAGATACGATACGACGTGATGTCGATTACGATGATATTCTTACACACAGGGCCTGCACTGATACTTCCACGTATTCATTTTAAAACTTTATTACAATGAATCTCGCAATTAAAAATCTTGTGAACCGTTCATTCTCGAAAAATCGACTTTTTTTCGACTATTTTCATTGCGCATCGTTGGAAAAAAAGAAAATGTTGAAATGCAGCGATTTTTTCGATTATATTGGCAACGCAGTCGCAAATTTCCGATCATTGGAAACTTTCTTACTTTTCAACTAAAAAATATCCTGCCAGAAGCATTGAGAGGATTTCAAAATACAAAAAAAAGTGTTTTTTGGTGTTTTTCAACGACGCAAATTCCAATGTTTATCAAATTTTCTATAAGATTTTGTTTGATTTTTAAAAACATTGTATTTCGCTCGCTAATAATAACAAAAATGAGAGCACGGCATAAAATTTTTGCCCTGTAATTTTTCAATTTCTCTTTTCGTCGTGCGTGATTCCTTTTGAAAAATTCAACAAGTGCCCGATCGTGAGGCTGGAATTGCAAAAAAAGCATTTGGAAAAACAAAAAAAAAACATAAAAAATTCCACGTTATTCGATTGTGGAGACTTTTGTATTTATAAAGAGGAGAGGCCTACGTTACGTGTTTTATCTTGGTGAGAGGAACGGGATGCTGTTGCCGGTGAGTTACGGCAAAATGGCGACCCTCGAGAGACTGTAACGCGCAGCAAGAGAGGAACAGAATCGGTCGGGTTTCCCCCCACCCTCACCGAGTCCACCGCCCTCTTTCGATCTTCTCTTTCCCCTCCTTCTTAACGCCCCGATCTCTTTGTTCGATTTTTCCAGCCAATTGAATTTTTGAATTATTTCTCTATATCCCTTCGCATTTACGCTGCCACTATTCCAAAAGTATAGCTACGTTGATGAAAAAAATCTTGTAACTCAATTTCTACTCAGTTTTCAACGTGCTTCAAGAACTCCAGGAACAATTTTTTTCCCCACTTATTTGTTATGAAATATCAAAAATTTCATCAAGAGGTTTCTCGTCGCCAAATATTTCTTTTAAATCTTGCCCTGATCGAAATAATCGACAATTTTATTATCAAAGTTAAAATAATTTTTTTTCTCTACAATTATATCGAAATCTGATACTTCGGAGACTATTAAATGAAAAAAAATGGTTTATAATATTTTCACTCAACAACTAACGGAGTTTTGATTCTGAAAACAAAAAACGGACCACGAGGTCAAAATATGTTTCATTTTTGTTCACTCTTCTGAGGAAAAAAAACATATTTCCTTGGAAAATCCAGTTTTTCATTTTGTCTCCTTGACAACACATCGATGTACAAAATTCTTGAACTTTCTTTTGTATTTATTTAATTATAAATTCTTTGTAATTACAAATAAAACAACAAATTTCATTCAGATGTCATTCGAATGAATAAAACTTTCGACCAAATGGTGAGCTCCAGGCTTCATATAAAAAATGGTCGATTCAATGGGTTCCATTATTCGGCACAGACTGCCCTATACATGCGTGATTAATGTGCTTACTTGTAACCTTCTAACGTTACACCAAGACTTTCTCTCTTGCTCCCACTTTCCTTTCCTCGTCTCTCCTTCCCTCCTGTGGGCGGAGCAAACGATACTAGGAGCGAGACTTCGCATTGGCTTTGCTTTTAGTAGTGTATCGTGCCATGCTCATGCTATGAGGTTTGAAAATTATCCTCGTTTGTCGACGATACACGCACAATCTTTTCGTACATTCATTTATCCTCTAAATAAACACGCACGAATTATTCCCTATTTTTTTAAATATTTACTTTATCGGACGAAACAAAAAAAAAACAAATTGAAAAAGTATCCGAACCGAAAATCTGGACAAAACATTTCAACAAGGACTTACGTGTAATTATCAATCGCTATTGATAACAAATTAAAACGACAACTTTCTATATAAACACAAATTCGTAGTAAATATTGCTGTCATTTTGTTCGATACTTTTTTGTACGAACCACGATCCTAAAGATGGTAATTTTGGCTGAAAAAAAAATGATTCTAATCGCTATTTTGGGCAAACGAACATTTATCCAATTCTCAATTTAAGAAGATAGTCAATTATCCGAAAAATCTACTGATTTCATCTTCTAAAGACATAAATAAAAGTTATTGTCACATCCATTTGTCAGTCCTGGATGTGATTCAACATTTAGTTCGGAATTAAATAAAATTTAACAAACCCTAAATTATATATTTGCGTACGATTCCTTCCACTGGCATTAAAACTTCGTGAAAAAAAAATAGTGAATATCAACTTTTTCGGAAATACTGACTTCAGCTTGGGTCAGATTGACCCAACGGTAGTAATTTGGGCTTAAACATGTAACTAAGTTACTTAAATGTTTAAACTGTATACTTAATTCGAAAAAAAAGAAACATTACAAATTTTATTCTACCCTGTGTTTTAATTCTATTTTCAGGCGAAAACGTCGAAATACTTCTGGAATATAGTACGAAATTACTCGAAAGATTTCTCCGATATTCCTGGGAAATGTTGCCACTGATGTACGTCATTCTCAAAGATTGCGGAGCCGATTTAGAGGAAGCCACGAGGCGCATAGCTGCAGGTTAGACTTCCAATATATTTCAACCTCATTAAATAGTTTATCGATTTTTTATTTATCCAGACAATTGACCAAAAATGCATTTGGTTCACACACTCCGGGAACAATCGTTTATTGTTTTTCTAACGTCACTTTGGCGACGTAACTCGTCGTTTTTCTACCGAATCTTACGCTCTTTTTTTTCTTGCACTTCGTTAAACAGATGTTTGTCGAAGTGTCACTTTTCCTTTGTAATCTTGTTCATCAACTTCTTTGTTCTTTTTCTCCTTCTATTTCGATTTTTCACTCAAATGACAACTTCGTCGTTTTTTGTTCGATAACTAAAATTGGAAAAACAATAAATTCCCTTGTTTTCCATCTCTAAAGACTGTATTTTTTCCCCTCACAGCCGTGGACGTGTGGCACGACAATATGACATATTCGACGATGATTGCTTAAATAATTAAAGTGCGTTTGGTTGTCATTATTTCATAACATCGATTGCAAGTTGAATCATCAATAAAACATATGCGCACCGTTACTTTTTGGGAATTTGGGTCTAATAATCCATAGTCAGTTTTATTGTTCCTACGAATAAATTCACATCACGTGCCCAGGAGGATATTGCCACATTGAAGATGTTGATATATTTTGTCTTGAAAGTCTTGTTGAACGAGTTTCATTGATTTTTATCCTGCAAACATGTCTGTTTTTTAAATTTTCCACCATAATGATTGCTCTTTGCGGGATAAATCCGTCAACGCTTATCTTTCGGATCCAACGCATTGAAGATCTTTGACGTTTGAAATAACAAAATAGCTCGAATCCGTGGAAAAACGTCATCAATGAAGATGGAAAATATGACATTCATCGGATAACGCACCTTTGTGCCCATCATTGAAGATGAAAATTATCATGAAGATTTTGGAATTATTGCCACCATAATTCGCACTTGGATCAATTGTGAAAATATTTAAACACTGCCGCCAAGAGTGTCTCATTACCATGAAGATTATACGGGACCACAAATCAAGATTTTTTAATTCAACCTCTTTTTCGAAGCTACGGATATCTCAAGGTAGGATAATAACGACACTGATGACAAAAAAAAACAAATGATACTATGACCCGAGGGTTTGACCCTCGAAGTACCGCAGAAATTGACTCGGAAAGTCGTCAAATTTCTCTCCACGATTCCATCGATGACGCCATAATCAAAATTCTGCTTCGTTTTCTTATTTCCACGTTTCAGATATTCAGAAAATAGATCGAAATGTATTTCTACGATGTTACATTTTTCCCTTTCGTCACTAGGTCACTTTATTTATATTTCGCGAGATGCAAAACCACTCGGTTCGTGCTTATCGTTTTCCTGTTTGCGACGATTCTTTTCCCTCGATTTCCTGCAAGGAAACCGGTAAATGCGGCCGGTTCAACGATAATTCTCGATCTTCGGATTCTTCTCATTCATAACCTGCCTTCGAGCAAAAATTATATTTTTACCGTTATCACTAGGAAGTTGATCATTTAGATACGTTGCCGCCATCGCCTCTCGTTGACTCGACCACCCGTTCATTTCCAAATGATATTGAATACGGTTAAGCTTCTTTATTGATGCATCGAGAGATTTTATACTGTTGCGGAAAAGAAAAGTATTGTTCTTTGTATTACAGAGACAATCCTTTTTTTTATTGCATCGGATATCTGTCAGGACAAAAGAATAAAAAGATATTGAAAAATATGTCGCCACTGCAACTGGAAGCGGTCTCATTTTTTGAGGTTCTCTGATTTATTGTTCAACGATTCTGTCAAAATTCTTCATTTTTTTTGTATTTATTTACAAAGCTTTAGATTTCCATTCTCCTTTGAGCATTTATGAAAATATTCAAGTCAAAGACCGATTGCAACCAAATTTCTTCTCGGTTCGAGAACGTCCTTCCTCTAGAAATTGGTTGAACAAACTTCGAAGAATGTTTGTGCCACTGTCAAATTTTCGAGTTTTTTTTAAGTAAAAGTCGATAAAAAGTCTCAACGCCATCGGAGAATTTTAATTATTAAAATTAATAATAATTCTATTTGTTTTTTGAATGAGAAAAACTGAAAGAACACACAATTGCATTTTGACACGTTTGATTTTCATTTGCTACTGTTTTAACAACGAAATGTTCATTTAAAATCAAAATTCCAACGAGTCTGATTAGTTTTAACTAACTTTAAATTCAGAGGTGATTCGTCTTCCGTACATTGAAACAATTGACTCAATAAATAATGGTAATTTGCCAACAGCAAAAGAAACAACTTATATACTTATTTTCATTGCTTCGTCATTCGGATGAAAAATTTTGGCAGTCGTTTGATCAGCCCACATTGAAAGTGCGTGAGACGAAGGAGGATGTGCAATGCGAATACATTTGCTCGGCCATCCTTTCTCTATATGCTAACAAAGTTAAGATATCTCTTACAATCTGGTGTGACGCAACGTACAGAAATATCGCGATCAGAAACGATACATAGTCACAGAGGAGCGAATTCCCTTACACGAATTTGCAACATGGTTCGTATCTTTGCCGAGTGTACTGTAGTTATTTTCTGCGATAATTCTATAGCAATTTCTTGCTTTCTCTCTCACCCCCCTCCTTCCACTGCTTCTCGAACTGTGCTCAGCACAAAATGCTCTGTTTAGATTCGACTGAGGCTTAAGTGTTGCGCACTGCTTCTCTCACGAAATGTTGTAGACGATGTGAATGTTTTTTGGAAAGTAGCCAAAATCACGATCGTCGTGCACTGCGAGAATGCACTTTGCTTAAGTTCTCTTCGAGATGTTGCTGATGAGCTGAGCTTTTCTTATCTTCTCGTCTTTCCTCTAACAATTCAAGGCTATTTATTCGTGCCGTTTGCCAACCATGTGGCGTAACAAACATATTTAATACGTTGATCAGAAATCACGCTCGTACTATGCTCGCAGAACATCAACAGAGGACGGACAATGTCTGAAGGATTGATGGGTTGTTCGATTCTGAATTTTTTCGTCTGCTACAAAGCTTCGCGCATGGAAACTCTTTCGAAGGTTTTAAAATATTTTTTTATTCTTTCGAGAAGACGAATTTATCGGTCGTCGAATCGAAGCTTCCTACAATCGTTTGAAAAACAGATTGGATCTCGATTTTGGAAATTTCGTCAACAAACATCAGTCGCCATGGTTCATGGCAATCAAAAGTTTCGGATTAATTGACTGAGTTACTCTTTTTTCTCGATATTTCTCTTCGGATTACGAAGTCGAATTCTGCTCTGCACAAAACTGTCTGTTTGAATTGTAAATAATTTGGAAGGTCAGTTAAGGCATGTCGAAAATTGAAAGTTGCTTTAGTCAAAATTTAGGCCCATTGGCAGGGGGCAGGAAGAAGCATTGCGTCCGATATCTTATGAAAAGAAAATCAATATGAAACAATTTTTATAAATTTTCATGCCGAATATATTTTTTCGAATTTTCGGTAGCTCCCTGTCTTCATTCTCCAAAAAAGGGATTCTCCCTAAAGTGAATTTCAAAAGAATCAGATATATATTTTTGATAGATTGTGCAAATATATTTGTCGATTGTAAAATAGATGAGTTCGTGAAAGAAAAATCTTAAGATTGACGATTAATAAATGATTTTCATCAATTTTCAAGCCTTTGCCAACAAAATCAAGAGAATCAAAATAATTCATACCAGAAAAATGGCAAAAAGTAACAATTTCATTAAGTTTTTTTTGTACCAGTGCATCATCTGGACACGATGATGTAATAAATGAGGATGTAACACTCACTAAGTAAGATTAACACTTTACATTTTCTCGTCTGTCGTACATACGTACGCTGAGAATTTGAGCTGCTCGTTAAGAATCGTTTGATGGACGGTTCCCCCGTGTCCGAGGTTTCGCCTTCACGCCTCGAGCTGTTCTGCACAGCAGTAAAAAAAAATGTAAAAAAAAAAAAAAAAGAGTAACAAGGAAAGACGTCAGAATAAATAATCATCTTACATTCGTGATCTCATCAATCTTACGAGAGCCTAATACACTCGCACGCACTTTTCACATCAAACATCTCTCGCAAACGTTCGAGGTTCTTGACTCCGCTTAAATACTTATGAGAGCAAAACAGACACAGGGTAGTGTATCAATTACGCTTTTTTTTTGCCGCTACCTGAGCATCGTAATCGTTATAATTATTTAAATGCAGTTCAAGCTCACGCTCGTAAATTATTATACGCTGTTACGAAGTGTTAACAATATTGAATAATGATATTAATCCACGTCAGATTTTGACAGAACGTCTTAATACAGCCACTAATATGTTAGGGAGCACGCAGCATTGTACGGACAATCAAATGAATCAACAATCACTCTTTACTCGCAGGCTGTCCGCCTTGTTGATGAATCTCTTGAAGGATCTCTTTTCTGGAAATTGACTAACGATTCTCATCTTGGCAGGTGTTAAACATTTATTCAAGAGGT
This sequence comes from Campoletis sonorensis, assembly GCA_013761285.1. Classification (NCBI taxonomy): domain Eukaryota; kingdom Metazoa; phylum Arthropoda; class Insecta; order Hymenoptera; family Ichneumonidae; genus Campoletis; species Campoletis sonorensis. The sequence goes on from JACEOJ010000085.1 coordinate 1,201,833, forward strand.
CCTTTGCTGAATAGTTTCGGGGGAAAAAATATTTTCATTCAAGTGTCATCCTTTGTATTTTTCTCTTGTTGAATCCTATGGAAACATTTTTTCAGTCACTCGTTCTCTACGGAAAAAAAAGTTGCTCGCGAAGTTTCATCAAAATCTCTCCATTTGATGCAACGACACAGCTTCTGTATTTACAACGCTGCTGCATCACTGAAACAAGCTTTTTATCAACTTCGTGTCTGTCAGATTAATCAGACTCGGAAAAAAACGTTGTTAATAACTTCATTCATATCGCACCGTCGTTTCACGTCCAGATCAAACGTTTTTTCGCCTACAACATCACGTTCCAGGTGAAAAAACTATTGATCGGGACGAAATATATTACGCAAACATTATTCTTGCGATACGAGAAGATCTTAGCAGAAGAGATAATTGAGTCATTTGTCATCCAACGACGAAAGTATCAGTCTTGTTACGCAACCGGATTGATTATGGGATGTCAAGAATGGAAATCTGAGGTCAAATGATCTGATCGAACGCTTCTTTTTTTTAATTCTAGTTCTCTTTCTTTTCTGAATTTTATACAAAACGTTGTATTTGTAAAAAAAAATGTATTTTCCGATTATTCATTAATATCAGAATCTCGATTACAGACTTTTGATGAGCTTCGAATTATAATTCAAAAAAGTATCCATTTTTTTTCGAATTGATATGATTTTTTATGGAGTTAAATGGACTACTGATGAAACTCCCAAGGTATCGCTTTAGTAGCTTAAAAACTTCACCGAAAACGATCGAAATTGCAAATCGTTCAGTTATCGTCGAAGAAAGATTTTTATTTCAGTTTAGAAAAATTTATGCCGTTTTGAACTTATAGTTAAAGTTAAAGTTAAATTTGAAAAAAAAATTGAAGAATATTGTTCGTCGGACTGCAGAGAAAACAATTATGAAGGTTGAAAAAAAAAAAAAAATCGAAAATATTGAAAATTGACAGAGCAATCGTGCTGAATAAGTGTCTAAAAATCTAGTTACGAAAAAATGAATGGAATTTTTTATAAATATTTTGTTTGAATCATTCGTAATAGTGTAAAAAATGAAAATCTTCAAAAAAATTATTATTTTTTTTATCGCAGGGATGCTTCGAACCATTCCCTGAAGAAAATATCAATGATTCACACTGATATTCATATTCCACGTGCCACGACTTAATGTTGGTTGTAAAATACACTTGAATATTTTATCAACGCGGTGCCATTATGTAACAGGGCATCTTTTGAAGCTTTTTACGAATATGTATCTCTAGAAAACCTGATTTCCGTGAGTTATGTGTCCAGTTAGGTAATTTGTCGAGAAATTATAATTTTGTGGTAAAATTCAGTAGTTTTTAAACTCGGCGTTCGTATGAAACGAAGAACTAGATCTTATCGTGAAACTGTTGCAACTGTTGGAGACCGGGGCAAAGTAGAGAACTCGACGAAACAAAAATAACGGAGTAAAATATTGTTTTTTTTTTCTCTTTTTTCATATTTTATTCATTTGAGCACTAAATAATGTGGCTGCCACGCGCTGCTTTGTCATTGAATCCAAAAATCCGTTGATTAACAACACACGGCTCATTAAATTTGATTTTTTATTTATCTGTTTAATCGAGCCTGTCCTTGCACTCGATGCGGTCATTACGATGTGCTGGACTTGTCAGGATCACAGTCCTCTGCCGATACGTAAATGTTTCTTATGTGGAACATTTTCCATGATTAATGACTACGAATAGATAACGATAAAGAAAACAAGAAAAAAATTACCACAAACAAACGCTTTAGTAATCGTTTGCTTGGTGAAGAGCCAAGATAGAGTTTAACTGTCCAATCCATTGATCGAGTGAATCATTTTTTGTTTGTTTTCGATACACTTCCTTAAGAATGCTGATGAAAAACTCGTTGAGAATTCGATTAATTATCATCTCTTACACGCTGTTACGTCAACGCATTATAATGAAGATTGCGTTTCGCGAGTCCACCCCATCAGAAACGATTGCCCGCTTTTCATTCCCCCAAGATCCCCCCCCCCTTCGTATCCTCCAGTCCATCGATCAAACCCTTTGCGGTCTGAAGGCGAGATGAATCCTTTATTTTTTCGCAGTCCGTGCACACCGTCTGAGCATACAGTGTTGCAAACCACTATACCAAGATCTGCTGATGCGAGTCCAGGTTCGCTCGTGGTAGCCTAATGCGAAAATTTTGACCACGAGGGACCAAGAGAAAGATAAAGAAATGACCAAGCGTGCGTTGTACAGTCTGGGATCGACACGCGGTTTTGTTCGCAACAAAAAAAATCAAAAAACAAAAGTGTCACGGTCGACCGATCCCCGGCGAACAAGAATAATTCGATCGATTTCCCTCCCCACGTGACTAAATATTCCGGAAAGAAGAGTCCTTCCTGAATTTCAATCTCGTCGTTTTCATTGAGTCTCTCCGATATAAGAAATTTTTCGATCAATTACTTAATTACACATTTTTATGGGAACATTTACGCTGTCAGTAAAAAAGGATGATTAGTTTCTGCATATTTTCGAATGACACTTGTAAATGATCGAGGAAGAAAAAAAAATTAACAAAATAAAAAAATAAAAGTAGGAGTAACTTCTATTGGTAAAGTCGACATTAATTGCACACGCAACATCTGGCATTATACACGTGACTAATAAAATGTATTATGTATTATTTAAATGATACATATTTCAACTGTCGCATGTAAAATTTTGCATTATGCAGGCTCATGGATTGCGAATGAGAAGCATTTCACTGAAACAGTGATTGCTGGTTCGATTAGATTGATTTACGTCCACGATTACGATGTGTATACATTTTATTTTTTAACTAAACCCTGGGGGTATTATTTGAGGGTTTTTGGAATTCTCGAATTCCCTTCTCCATTTTACATAAATAATAAAAATTCAATCAGAATTCAATTATCAGAAAAGCTGCAGGCGTTCCATTATTTATCCTGTCAATGGTCGTGCTTTGAGATTTTTCTAACACTTCAATTAAATAATTAAAATGATGATTAATAATCTTGATAAATATTTGTTCTATTATGTATCATTATACTTTATTTGTTAGTATCAGTTATCGATCTATTTATGGTTGAAAATAAATAAATTAATTTAATAGCCATCATTACTGCAGCGAAAGTATTCTCAGGTTCCAGTTTATAAAATTAAGCAATTAAAACGATACGTGTGAGAAAATCTCTGATCGGACCGAGGTTTCAAGTGTACGGAGCGCGACCACTGACGGGTTAAGTTCTTCCTTGACCCCGAGGAACAATCGTACCTCCTTAATGAACGCGACTCGTGTTAAATCTACAGAATTTCGAGCCTCATCGTTTCGTTAATTAAAACCGTCAAATGTTTGCGAAATTTTTGCTTTAAATTATTACGATATTGCGTAACGCGTCACTCAAGATTCCTCACGTTGAAAAATCATTGAAATCTCGAGAAGCTCGTAAATTCGCGCTTTTATCGAAGTTGATTCGACGAACTGATTCGTACTTTGTATACGAAAGCTTCCGATTTATTGATTCGGGAAGCATAAAAAGCATTACTTCTCGGTGAAATATGCAATAAGTTTATGGCAGCGAATGAGAACCGTTTGCCCGATACAAGGTTAAGATCACCTTGCAGACTTATGTGGGTCCCGCGCGGAAATGCCACGATCGCAAGATCTCTGCTTCTCTTTCTCGCTCTTAGTCTCTCTCTGGCTCGCTCTCTCCCCCTGTCTGTCTGTCTGTCTTTTCCGTTCCGTGTGCGTGTGCATGCTCGCGGGAGTCCGAGTGCACAACTGAGAGACGCAAACACGAAACCGGTCAACAGGTTGGCCGATATGACTGAACACATGCACGCCCGCTGGCCTCCTCTCCGTGAGCGTTTCCTGGGAAAGTGAGTCGGCGCTTTGTGGCCCGACATAACTCACGAATAGTGTTAAACAAAAATGTACTTTTATACGTTACAACCGAATGGTAATATGTATAAATGTTCATGATGGACAATGATATGCACGCGCATGCCATGTCGTGGTATCGATACTTATCTTGCCATATCTTTCCTTCCTCGTTCGTTCGACAATGCGTTTACAATCGAAGGCGCATGACTGCAATGACTTGAACCTGCGCGTGTAAATTGATACAGGTTCTTATACATTATCCTCTTTCTTTCGCTGCGTCCATACTTGATTTTCATTTTTTTGTCTCCTCCTTCGCCTTCTTCTTACTTTTTACTTCGTCATGTACAATGTATCCCCGAGTATCTTGGTGCTAATTCTATGAAACATTGTTGCCACTCACTACGTTGCAAATTCTTCGCTAATTCTCGTTTCACTCGGCTCAAGAGAGCCGCGATCCCTCAGCGAGCGGCAAGCAGAATGATCCGATGGATTCCGTGCTGCAAGCCGTCCGACGAGCATGAAAAAGAGATGCTTGAGAAGAAGGTAGAGCTAAATGCTGCCAAAGATTGCGAGTAAGACGGAGAAAGATAATACCATGACTCGGTCGGGTGGTCCGGCCACGAAGCTCTCTTCAAAAGACGTCTCGCGATCGGGTTTACACATACACGTTATACAGCTTCGTGGTTTCGGCCTCTGCTGCTGCTGCTGCTGCTGCTGCTGCTGCTTCGATGCACTCGAACAAGTACGTGGCATGACTGGTGTCTAATATCGAAAAAGCATACAGAATGCAACTGTACACGGATCCAAAGCGGATATAATACAAAATACCATAAAAAACGTCAACATTTTTATAGAAAAATTCATTCTTTATCATAATTTTAGGGGTTAATAATAAGTTTTAAGGGACTAGGTCCTCGTTTAGATCGAATCATGGAGTCAAATGAATGTTCTTCTTCAAAATTTCTACGGGGTATTTACAGGGTTTTCCTATATTCTGAAATAAGTTGTTAGCACGATCCAGCCGCGTCAAAAGGATTATTCCCAGTCTGCAAATATAGACCGAAAAAAAAGAAAAAAATATATGAATGAAACTTCGAAATGTAGTAATTTCGAGACAATGTGAAACGCTGCTCCGAGGAGAAGAGGATGCGACATTTTTGGGGGGTTCACTTTTGCTCTTTCGTGAGCAAAAGGCGTGTGCCCTCGGGCTCGTTCGTTCTTACACGAGGATCACGGATCCGTCGTCTCTGTTCTCGGGGTTCGTCATTCCACGCCACCTCAAAAATTATTGCTTCCAAAAATGTGTGTTAAAGAAAGACCTTTAAACTTGATTCTCGGCTTCAACAACTGACACAAAAGCCCATGCAAAAAGCATTCAACGCACACAAAATACCGAAGTGGCATACGTTTGACATGTCTTGCAACATGGACCGTCGACTTTTATGAATTTAAACAAAACCCTTTACATACAACCCTTCGATTTCTTACCGTTCCGATCGAATTTGTCTGGAAATACACTCGAGTTTAACTTTCCAACTCATGTCAAACTAAAAGTTAATCTTTCTTTGCCTCGTTTCTTCACACGTTTTATTTATTTACCTACAATGCAAATGTTGCCAACGTATTTTATCAAAGGACAGTCGAAGCGAGCAATAAAAACATCGACTCGAGCCATAACTCTTAATCCCCGAAATATAAGAAAAAAACTTCACACACATTTTCGTTAATGTTCAAAAAACATCTAAACGTCTCCGTTAAAGAAAATCCCTTAACAATTATGAAAGTTCAAATACCAAATTTAAAAAAAATTGAAAAAATCATACAGAAATTTTTGACAAATTTTCATACGAATTATAAGTACAGAAATATGTAAAAAATGTTTATAATTCGCTAGAATAGCAATTGAAATATCGTATTGTCTAGATAATCTATTAATAGGTTTGAATTAATTGGACTACGATTTATATAGTGCTACGATTTCGCTGCGATCTCTCAAACGAAGAAAGATTGCATCGAGATTGCTCGATAGAACTTTGTCGAGGGACTGTACCCACCCATTTACGTAGCTGAGTGGCACTTGAGAACTTTGCACACAGTTGCAAATTGTGGTATTCTCGGGCGTCTACTTGCCAACTAAGATGCAGCGGCAAGCGAACGAGACACACGAGAATGTAACGCGGCCCGCGGCGATTAAGGATGTAAGATAAATGGGATGAGGCAGGCGAGGAGAGTGAGCGGCGGGGGGGAGGGAGACACGGAGCAAACGGTAGTGGTGGTGGAAGTACCGTGAAAGATCTAAATACCTAAATAGATACCGGATGGATAAATTCTCATGAGATATACATATATATATATTAATGTCTCTACAGAATACACACACGTTCATAAGCGCGAGCAGCTCCTCAGCACACGCATTCGTTACAATATTGTGCTACAAGGCCTGCGATAAAATGTATCAACGAGACAGAGAAAGAAGATGACGAAGATTGTAACTTTGTGAAACAAAATACTCTGCTCTCGCCAGCATCGAGGAAAGGAACGCGACGCGAGAATGCAACATAGAAATAGAATGACTCGCGGGAGCGCGGAATAATTAATATTCGTGGCTTTGGGAAGGGCATGGAAAGGAAAAGCGATTGCTGTTGTTTACGCTCCATGAACATATGTCAATTGTACTATAATTAGGTGCTTCGTTTATGCAATTACAGCTGAAATGCACTGTCCCTCAGACGCCAAATCAATACACTCGCGACTTGGCTCCGGGTTCTTTGTAATACTTCAATTCAACAAAGATTGGGAAAAATGATTTCATTGACATTTGCGACGAAACCTGAGGAAAAACGGAACTTTGATTTATATGATTTTTTGGTACTAGTTTTATCAGCTTTAATCACGAAATTTGAAAGAAAATTCACACATGCATCGTTTAGGAGTTGAGAAGTTTTATCAGAGTTTACAGATTTGTACTGATTTTATTATTTTTTATTATTTAATTACAAAACAACATGCTTTATCGTAATTTGCATAATATTCATTAGCGCTCTTCCGATTTATCAGCACAACGAGGTTCAATATCACTGTCCGCTATTTTCTGGTCAATAATTCTTTTATAAAGTTCCTCATTTTTGTTATCTTTCGGGGTTACGATGACTGCAAACTTTATAGTTGTTGATGATTTTTACGCAGTTTTCTTTAATGACAGATTATGTGACGGATATTTTATTCTTCAAAATCGAACTTGTATTCCGCAAATATGCAGCACTTCCTCTACAATATTTCACATCGTTCTTGTGACTGTACGATAAAAATACCTGTTTTGCAAAAAGGTGTAATTAATCAGAACACCGACAGCGATGTTATGACAAATCATCGTTTTTTCCGAATTGTATATTTTAGTTCGCGATCCTCGGTCCTGACTCTCGTCTTTAACATAATTTGGTTTTAACTAGTTCAACACATAATCGAGTTTGATTTCCATAATATTTAGTCTTCATTACTTATAAATTCCGGTGTATCAGGTGCGAAAAAGCCTGTTGGTGGCCAAAAGTTGCTCACGCGATAACTGATTCGCAGAGAAGACTTGGCACTTTGAATCGCTCTCTCATCGCAAGCGTAATCGTGTTGGGTGGTGGGTACGTCGTGTGCATCATTGCAAAAGTAAAATAACGGTGATGCGCGCTCTTTGAATTTGTGGAGTGGCGATAAAGCCACCTTACGTTCGATAGAAGGTGACAGAAGTAGTGAATAGGTTGGCGATTTATCGCACGACCTTGCGTAATGTTGCGTGTTTTTTTGCTCGCTCCAACTGCTACGATAGAGACACGATGCAAAAACAGAAAGACTGACAAATATGGAATACTGATGGAAAGAGATAGAGAGAGAGATAGAGAGAGAGAGAAAGAGAGAAACAGCAGAAAACGCGCAAGAGGATACATTTGAAAAGAGAAAAGTAACGATTTAGCAGCATTGAGGCTTGTGCTCGTAGAAACTACACGCTCGACGCTAATGCACATCGCGCATAACCGACTGCTTCACTCACTAGTTGGACAAAGACGGAACGGACGACACGTGTACACTTATACATTCTTAAATGGCGAATAAACATTCACGTATCAACACTCGCCCACACGTACGAGCGACGAGTCGAGCTGAAGAGTCAGTTTTTCCTTGACATTAGACGAGTACAATGTCACATATACACGTACAAAGAAAGGCGGACGGCAACATATCAAGCCGAGGCGATGCGACAGCCTGCTATTGAAAATGTGATATCCAGACACAAACTACACACGTATTAGAAACGCACTCTATTGTCAGATTTAATTTTCATTTAATGCTCTATCTCACACTCGTTGTGCATGCATCCAACATATATCTTTATATGGGCATATTTATTTAATAAGTACGTGCACTTATGAGATATGCAACGTGACTTTTTCGTTCTAAAACCCTGACCCTTTTTTCCCCCCCAACTCATCACTAGTTTTTCTTTGTAACAAACAGCTTAATTTTGCTTTGCATCGCGCGTCGTCTTCTACATCAAGTTTGCGATAATTCGAAATAAAAAAAAAGTAATTACTTTGAAAAATTGATTTTTACTAATTTCGTGCAGTTCTTGATGCTTTTAGAAAAGAAACAAATTAAATTGTGGTTCGTTACATTTTTTTATTCTTTATCATCTAATTTTTTATTCTCCAAGGATGAAACTAATCTGAATGAAACTTTTTTTTGAAGCTTGGAACGAATGCATTGACTAGTGAACGAATGAATTTTGCTTTGAAAAGCTCATGATATTTTGTTATTTGCTTTTTTTTTCGAATGAAATATTCCTCGATCGAAAAAATGGCATTTAATTGAAATCAACATTCAACGAGTGACGTTTTGCAAGTATTTTTTTTGTTTTTTTGTTTTTTTACAGGGATTCAAGTCTTGTGATACATTTTTTTGAATTGTTTGTCGATTTCTTCGTAAAATAATATCTTTCAACTTGTATTCGGTTTTGGTCTGACCCTCGCAGCATTAAACTCGAAAGAGTCAACGGATAAAAAGAAAGCGGTACAGGGAAAGAGTAAGAAAGAGAGGTGAACATGAGCGAGTGTTAGCATAAAGTCACAAATGGTTCGAGCAGCACGCTGGAGACATAACAGCCATACACTTCGGGTCCGATTTATACGTGGCTCCTCAGACTGCCCACAAAACTTAGTGACTTTACTCTCACACATATACCCACGCTAACGCTCTTTACGATATATAAAAGCGTCTCGAGCGGAGCAAGCAAGCGAAAATGCCCTCGCGAACTGAACTCGCGTCTCGCATCGTAAAAGACCCCTTTCGTACGACACGAGCGTTCCCTTCGTAAGAGTAAGATACTCAAATACGTACAGCCACAATATCTCGCTTTTACATATTCCTTATACACCCCATTTTCGATTTTCAAAGTCCCGTCAAATATTCAACACTGAAATCATTTTTGTTCTCACCGAAATACTCAACAGTCAATATATTTTTTAGTTTTTAGCTTCTGCAATTTTTTAATCGTACTTTATGTTCATAGATTCGAAAATTATTGTGTTTTTTTTTGTCAAAAACATTGAACAGTAATTATTTTAAAAGCGGAGCGTAATTATGATTCAAAAAATCATTTTTTTTTAAGTTTTAATTGATTTCTTATTTTTAACTTCATTTCAACATGGAGCAGAAAAAAGAATAAGTGGACGGAGAACTTTTTTGAAATTCTGATTTTTCGGTCGTTAATGTCATTCATTAATCAACGTAGCTTGTGTGCAAAGTTATGACGTTTCGAAACGATGAGAAAGCCGGAAAAAAAAGTACCGCTAATTCAAGGCTGAGCAGAAATTCTGAATAATTGGTATAATTTTATTTTGCGTCACGTTTTTAATTGTTTTTCTTATTGATAACTTTCGCAGAATCCTTCACATACATTTATATTTAGAATGAATAACAAAAGCGCGAAACTGAAACGGCGGTGAACGTTTTTGCGCTGGGGACAAGGTGGATGTGACGTCAGAAATTTCTTGCAACAGAGGCCGGAAGTCAAAGTAGTTAAAAAGCGCCCATTCGGCTGGCGTTTCGGTCACTGTTATACGCAGCTGCGTGCGACAAAACTATTTCTGAAGCTGTACAAACGTCCAAGACTCTCTTGAATTCATATTTCCTTCTTCTTTAATTTGCTTTCTTTGGCTTAGCTTCGCGTATTCTTCGCGTCTAAGGCTTTTTCTTCTCATAAAGTATGGCGAAAAATTACAATGAACCGGTATACAAAAGAGTGATCAACATTTCCAACAGGTAATTCGAAGCTGAATCGAACGAAGACGAAAAATGTAATGAATGATTGCACTCCACGCAAGCATCGATAATTATTTATACATTATTTGGGTAACAAGTGTTCTTAATATCCTATTTGTGGTGTAGATTAATGTTTTTTTTTTTTTTGCAAAGACTGATTATAACGTGACCGGTACCACGAGCGCAGTAAATTAGTCGATTAAACGAGCTTACCTGATTCCTGGAGTGAAGCTCGATCGTAATTATATGTAGTTTCGTTCGAGATGATTACATGGTAGTACCGTCTACTTGCATGAATGGAGTCACGAGTTTAGGGCTTGAAAAAAAAAAACAAAAAAGAAGAAAAAACAAAGCTCTCTTTGGTTGGTGCTTCGCTTGGGCCGATCCGAACTTATACCAATACGACGCCCTCTCTCTTTCTCTCTTTCACATTCTGTGAGAGAATGCAAGATTGCGGCGAAGCCAAAGACAGGAAGTTGTTAAATTCGGGCGCAAGTGTTATCCAATTAGAGTGTATTTCGAATTCGATCGTATCGAAAGAGTGTTCTACATGAAATAATAAATTTTGATTATACGATCGAGGATATTTTGAGAAGTCTTGGGAAAATGTGTCATTACAACGATTTATAAGTATTGAAATCATGGAAATTAAGTTTAATGTGAAATATTGCATTTTTATAAGAATTTGATCGAACATCGAACAAGAATCGAATCTTTGAAAATCGAAGGAATTCAGTGGCAGATCTGCAGAGTGAGAATCGACATGAATTATTCACGGAGCTTTTCAGGCTCTCTTCGACGAAGATTGATGTTTGGAGGAAATCATTGTATGTTATAAAGACATTTATCGAAACATTTATACACAGAGATACAAAGAAATTTGTTGTCTCTGTTGATTTCTGGAGCCGGATGTGTTCGATGTCCTTCCAAATGAGCAATAAACAGTAGTCTCCGAGGAAGCGATCCGTTTCTTCTCTCTTAAGTATCGGCAGCACATCGTTAGGTCATTTTTACGCTTAACAACCAACAAGATAAACCATGTATCTATACTTATGCACCACACAGTAATTAAGGCGAAAGAAATAAAAGGAAGAAATCGAGCGAAGGATCGAGCAACGAAAGGAGGGACATTAAACGAACGTTTTGTGAACTAAATTATAAGCAGATGGATCAACGAAATGGATTTTTGTCGTTTCATGACCACGCCTTTTGCAACCAGCGACCATTTTGATTTAGGCACGAAAATGCACGCTTCCATTCCATTTATTTCAATGGTTAGTCCGAAATTAATGGATTCGCAGAAGCATTAATGTATAAAGTCTTTTTGGAGGATACGTCGACTTAAATGAACCTGCAATTATGGCATTGTTTCGAATTCTTCTCGAAGCTGTCATTTTTTTTTATTGTATGAACGTAAATTTCTTAGTTTTACAACATTTGTTGCCGAACTTTGCAGCAATTAGCAAAGAAGATACGAATAAACGAATGAATACTTGCAGGAGTCAGGATGAAAAATCATGAAATCATTTCGATGAAGCTCAATAATGGTTTTTTTTCACAAATAACATCTGCAAATTTACCGTAATTATTGGTGCCCCACAAAATGTGTGAATACTGAGATTCATTGCTCCATTTCGTCGAAGAAACAGGTTTGAAAATAGTGAATGTTTCATGAAAAGGACGGTGGAACAAGTCAATTAGTTGGACATGAACTTGAGGCATTGGATTTTCTCACGATTTTTTAGCTGCGGTTCTAAAACGACTCCCGATGTTATTCATCGTTGATTACAACATCAATCGATGAAAAAAAAAAATCTGAAAAAATCTTGTGTTTGTTTTGATGAACAAAAATGAACACAAAACACAATATACAATGGCCATTGGACTGGACACAACCGCAGAAAGTGATTTCCCACAATTTTTTGATGACCAATTCATTTGTAATTTTTTTCTATTTTTTATGTTATTTTTTTATTCTTCTTTTACTCTGTGTGTAGCAAACCACGAGATTCGAACAATGGCGTTTTGGAAGGCAACGCGGATGCTACAGTACGGCGGCTATTGGCAAGAGAGTTATGCACCAAACGCCACGAACGTCGGTGCACCTACATATCTGGGAACAGCTCCATACATAGGCCTCGCACCACCGCCCACAGTCTCGCATCTTGGACCGCTTCCGCATCCGCTCAATACCCATATGCTGCCAACGAGAATACCCTCGAGTCCGGACAGCCCTCCAGAACGTCCCACTACGTAGCAGCCCTGGTAAGTCAACTATTTTTTATAGAAAAAAATGATTTATTCCAAAAACATCGATAACCCTAAACATTATAACCATTGGGTCATATTGACCCAGGTCAGGATCGTCATTCAGGCCTAGAGACGAAAACAATTTTCTGTTTTTGATCTTTCAACATTAAGCTCTGTGCCTTTCGTTTAACGAGACGATTTTTTGCAAAAAAAAAATTAAAAAACATGTTTAAAATACTAATTTCTTCAAGAGTTGTAATCACGCGAAGCTCGGCACCTGGGTCATAATGACGCATGGCAGCGGGCACTGGTGCTCAAAATAAAAAAATGGTAGTAACCGAGGGCTAACATACACTTTTATATTTATGTGCTCACTTCTTCTTAACATATTCACCGATCAATAAGCTGTAATCAAACCTTAGCGATCTTAACGTTCGGACGAAAACCGAGCTATAAACATCCGTATCATTTATTAATCAGCGCGTCATATATATTCTTATTTATTTCCTTATAAATACCCAATTATTTACAACATTTCGTAGGAGTTGAGTGACATTTACTATTTATTCGAATGCTGTGATACACGAGAGGAAATAATTACAAATATTACCATGGCAAAGGGTAGTTTTTCGGTACCGCATCATCAGCTTTGCTTTTTCAACAAATATTTTAGTCAGTATCGTCGTAAATTCGATGAAAATTTATGTTTGGGCTGAAAATCTTCGAAAGGACGATGTGGCTCAAAAGAGGTTCTTACTTTTGAATAACATATTTTGTTATTCTTTTATTATAATTATTTCCATTATTAACGAATCCCTGATAATTATTTTTTCTGAATCTTAACGCCGTAACAGTGGAATAGAACGATAATCGTGTTTTCCAGAATTACCAAAATTTTCGCCAGGATTAGGCCTGTAATTATGCAAAATATGATTGTTTGAATGAAATTCAGAAAAATTTAAAATATGAGCAATTAAAATAGAATGAGAATTTTTTTTATTGCGTTCCGACGAGATGGACAGTCTTTTAAAATCTACATTTTCAGTGTAATTTTCACGGTTCTAAAAAAATTGTAGTGATATTCATCGGCTATATTAACAGTTGAATATATTTTTTTGATTATTGTTTTAATTGTATTTTTTTACGATTCATACATCATCGTTTCTGATTGAATAGTTCAACGGTGATTTTTAAGTCCTTTTCGAGAGTTCTCCGTCGTTAAATATTGGATTCTATGCCAAGGGTCGTAGTGGGATTCTTGAAATCGTTTTTTTTTCTTTTTATTTCTTTCATTTTTTCTTTTAATTCTCGTCTTCCATTCGGTTTAAAAAGACGGGCGTGGTTACAGCCTCTACGTTGTGATGTACAGGGTCAAAAGGACCGCGAGATGTTTACCGCGGTCCCCGCACACGTTACTATTTCATATTTTTATGTGACTGGTTTAACGTCTTTCTAGAAACGGACCTTGCTGTTCACTCGTAGCTTTGATGAGACATCGACCAACGTATATTGCCACGTGTGCGGTCACTCTTCGTACTAAAAACACTTTTTTTTTAATTCATTTTTCATGATATCTTTTACCTTCGAAGATGATTCATCTCGATGGCGTGGCCATGAAAATTATATTGTGCGATTATTGTCAATGGAAGCACCACGACTAATCGGATTTAGTACTTTTTTTTCAATTCTCAAAGTAACTTTGAGCGGCGCCGTGCCAAGAGTTTCTCTCTGGACCCTCAACTAAATTTTCAGTCAAGGGTTTTGCAGAATAGGTGAAAAACCAGTACACGATTTAACTTTTCAAGTTTCCGTCGATAAAAGTCGTACATGGAATTTCAAACATTGAGATAAACATCGATTTCTATTTATTTTATTCAACAAACTTTTTATTTCACAAATGCACCAAATTGTCGTGTTTATTAAATTAATTTAGAGGTTCAGTAACATTTAGGATCAAGTTTAGAATAACTAAGAAAAATGACCCTCGGTTTTATCGTTTAATATAATATTTCACAAAAATACAATTATTTTCTCATGATTTATCGACACCTTTTCGTTTTTAATGCTAAAGATGAAAAAACTTTGAATGCTTGACGACGGTTTAACATTTTCAATGGCTGCATTGCGCATTATGATATTTCTTCGATTGTAAAATAGATCGCGGCAGCGGTGCTATAAACTTAATTCGAAAGATCGTTAAAAAATGATATTAAGGTAAACGCAGTAAGTGACAGTGGTTGACGATAAATGTGAACAACTGAAAACTTAGTGGTTTCTATTGAATTTTAATGTCTTTATGTACTTGACAATCGAAAATGATATAGGGCAGATTTATTTCCTCTTGCTCTTTCGTATATTTTCGAGACTCGGCTCGTTTTATGTGCTCTCGTATATTTACACATAGGTACATAACCTCCATCTCTATATACACGTATAAGTACATGTTTTTTAAATAATAAATCGGCAGACTCGTAATCGAGTATACGGTCGAACATAAAACAGATTTTAACCTATAAAACTACTCTGCACCGCAACCGTACTTCGATTCCTCGCGATAAAAAGATAGCGGTTGAGCAAAGTATAAGAGATATTGTTTGTACGGGTACGTTATACAAGAAATTCTGATTACAAAAAGGACTCAACTCGCCTATCATTTTGTTTATAAACCACTCAAGCTACAGCTTTTTATCGATCAATCTTTAAGTTACTTATGTCACGAGAACTCTGCATATTAATCTGTAACAAGAGAAGACGTTTGTTCTGCCTGTCTTTAAGTTTCACTGCCCACAACTCCGAAAGAACGCCACCAATTTCTATGAAACATTGAGCAAGATATTAGTTCACGATTCACTTGAGAATTCAGGGACCGTATAATTCCCTGCATGGCGAACTGTTCTTTATTAGGTATTTCAAACAAACGATCTATTTATGGAAAACAACCATATTCACTTTTAGCCTTTTAATGCAGAAAAAAATCGAGAATAAATACGACGAACGAGTCATATTCGAAATGAACAACGAAGCAAACAACTTGACGCATCAGCATCTTTTTCATCTCATCGTTACTACTTTTTTTAGTCAAATGATCAATTGAAGGAACATTCTGCTTGTAAATAATTACAATTTTGGATTTATCGTCAATTGCAAAATCAATTAATTTGTTTCCAAATGTGCAGCCTTGCTTTTTTCGTAATTTTTATTGGAAAATGCAACAACGCCTTGACACGAAGTTTTAAGTAGAGTTAAAATCGTGAAGACAGAAGTCAAGGGCTATATAAATTCTCGAAATTGATACTTTTCAATTAGAATGTACGTAAATTTGCCAATAATAAGTATTAAAAATAATGGTGCAAAGGAAAGTCTTTGTTGAACTCGTTTCCATGACTTTAAAACTTTAAATCCTCAAGGAATTTCCAATGGATGAATAAACAAATAAATCGATATCTCTTCCTCTCTGTGTGTTTCGTGCGGGCTGATGCAATCTTGCGTATGTCACTGAAGACAAGTTGTACTTCAATGGTAAATGATAGAGAATCGCTCGGCCCTCGTGAAATCGTAGCCATGCTGCGCTACATAAAAACACTTAAATCCATATAAAATTAAGAAATCGTGACAACACGCTGGGAATGCACGAGTGCAGCATGTTTCGAATGAATGAACGTGCGAAGACCGCTTTTCTCGAGACTTTAACTCAAAAAACCCGTTTGCTCGTCATCCTATCAGCTTTTTCAATGTATGCAAGAAAAATCCTTGCTCCGAAGCATCCGTTCGTATCCGGATTTTATCCAATAATAAATCCCTCGCGATGCCAAACCTGTATCTTCACTGATATTTCGTATTTTCCTGCTGCGCTTGAAACTCCAATGCACGAATAGATTATTAGACGCGGACAAGGTGTTCAACAATCGCTGAATAAGATGTCATGACTTTATCGGACCGTTACGTGACACGAAAAAAAACGCTTCTCTGTAGGATCGCGTTGCCCGGTACCATATCGTTTCTCGTAACAATAAAAGCCCGAGGTATTCGCTACTTCTGGAGAATCGTGCTTCGGTTCTCGTGAGGCAGGCTCCGATCGCGAGGGCTTATAATTAGGTGAGAATCAAATTTTTCACAGCTTTCCCATTAAAACAACGATTAAAATCGAGGTTTCTTGACCCGACGAGGACCAAATGACAATTGAAATGAAATAGATCTTGATCGAATCCTGCATCAGATCAGCCAGTAGCAAAGACGCGAAAAATAATCTCTGTTCTTAGATTGAACGATAAGATACCGAATAATAGTTTGTTTGAAGCATTGATTGAACGAGACAGGTTGAAACGAAGAGTTGGAAGAATGTTGTTTATGTCTATAGATAGCTTAAAAGCGTAAAGACTCATCAATAATGTTTCAAGGACACAAAATACGCCCTCGGTGCGAGATATAATCGTCAGTATATACCTTTGCCTCTGATACATTCCATCTGAATACTCGGTGCATCGACACATCTGACTAACAATTTTCTGCAATATCTACCGACAGCGTTCGATCGTCGGACCGCAAGACGCGGGGAAACGTCGTCGTCTCGCCAAAAAAGGAGGAGAGATAGAGAAGGAGAGCGCGGGGGGAGGGGAAGGGACGGAGGTAGAGAAATGAAAGAAAGAAGGAAGGGAAAGAGACCCGGTTTGCAGTAAGCAGCATCAATGTAATCAGACAGGCCGCTCAGAGCGAATTTAACGATCGTCGTAAACGCGAGTTCCACGCTTTACAGCCTGCATATTTTTATCATCTTTCTTTATCCCTTGCGTTCTCTGTCTCTTTTACACTCTTCAGAACGAACGCCGAGAGACTTCTTTTCGTCTTCTCGTTTCTGTGCTTCACTCTTTTCTTATTTCTTCTGCCCCTCCTCTCATTCTCCTCCCCCTCCTCCTCCTCGTTCATGTTTCTTCTTTCACCCTCTTCTCTTCTTCTTCTTCTTCCAACTTTTCGTTTCAGAGCTCTCGCTCATTTTATACCATTCCGTTGTAAACCATCCGATTTTATGTGACAGCGAGACTGGTCAACGCGAAATCTACGTCGACCATGTTACCCCGCGTTCTTCTCTACCTCCTCGGACAAGTACAACTGCACTCTGATCATTCTAAACCCATCATCCAGGTGCAATAACCAACGAATACCATTTTTCAAATGTTGTCATTGCTCTATTCAATGGCTTACACGCTCATCAACGACACGATCAAATTATCCGACTCCCTCTCTCTCTCTCTTGCGTCGGTGTTGAATTTCATATTTCCTTTCGGTAGCCAATGATTACAGTAGCTTTCAGCAATTCTCATCAATTCTCACGAGAACCTTTAAAACTTTACGTTGCACCTGGAAAATTGAACTGTCAATTTACACCTTTTCTATCGCTTTTCAATGACTTTATCAAAATCTTTCCATTTTCTCGGTGAAATTCTCATTCGCACAACAATCTGAGTCTGTCATTGAAATGGTAGCATTGTCACATCGTTTTTTCTTTTTTTTTTTTCTTCAAACGTATCGCTGTACTTTGTCTTTTCTGACAAAACATTTATAAACTTCTATAAATTTCTTGTGACTAATTTACTTTTTAGGTATTTCTCTATTCGTTCAATATTCTTATTATTCTTTATTTAAGTAACGCCGACTGTACACAAACTATATAAACCTTTATGGAGGGTTATATATAGGAGCGTTAAGCGGTGTAACGCAGAGGCCTCTCTTTCTGACATATATTGGCGCGGTCGTCTCGCCGTGGCAATGCTGCGAAAGAGGTTTTTAGTACTTTCTAACCATAGTCGTGGGGTACAATTAAACCCCCATAAACTTCGTCGTAACTTTTTTTTTAAAGCCTCCGACTCCCGCGAGAGGGCACTCCTTTCTCGCTCTTTTCCCCGTAAGATTATCGCGACTGTACTTTCAGGCATGTATTTCCTCTTCTCTTTCTCTCTCTCTCTCTGTATTTTTCCCTTCTCTTTCTCTCCCTCGTTTCGCGGCCTATATACATGTGTATACACAAAAGTAGACGGTTTCGTCTCTCTGAGCAAAAAGCCCGGCCATATTGCATCCTTAATGAAGTCTAGGAACCTCGAGCGTGCGTCAACTCCACGGCTTCCGGCGGGACCCTCCCACTTTGCCCCATTCGTCGAGGAATAACGCAACCCTCAAACATACGTATAACTATAAATGGGAATTCTTGAAAATCAAATGAGCCACTTGGGACAAAGGTTTCAACAGCAGTACAACGTCTTTATGCTAAGTTAATTCGTTCATTAAAAATTATAATTTTTTTTTTTTTTTTAGTTTATTACTCTTTCAATTAAAATGATCGTGAGACAAAATCATGTTTGCCATTCGAGAGCGACACTTTTTCATTCTGAATATTCATTAATCGTTTCAGCGAGTGGGATTTTCTTAATTGCACACATTTTTACATCATTTTTCAAGAAAATGGAGGATAAAAAGAATAAATAAAACACCTGAATGTATTAAGCTGGAAGGAGACTTTCAGATGATTAATCTTTCAATAACCAACTTCTCTTTAATCCGAAGGAATTTATTTCATAGAGACATTTCTGCTCCAACTACGAAGTTTCCTAATGGAGCTTTTGTTTTGAACAAACATTGGTCAACTTTTCTTTCGTACCCATACAAAAAGATTTATACTTTTACCTGAAATATTACCGAGGATTATTGCGGCTTTGCGCATCAAATATTCAAATCACTTATCGGAATCGTCGCATTTGGTCATTTTCCTAGAACATTGTGTCGTACGATTTCTTGTTTTTGTCATTCGGATGTGAATATTTAAATCAATAAGTAAATATATCTTTCGAGTCTCTTTAATTGTCAGCAGTTCCATAATTCTCAATATTCGCTTCGGGTCAATTTGACCCGAAGCCATGTACAAATTATAAACTTAAGGTTATTAACACGAAAAGATTTCACCAATTTCAAGAAATAATACAAGGAAAGCTCTTCGAAGTCACAGCCTAAATTATAAATGAAAGACAGTCATGAACAAAAGTGTTTGTTCAAGCATAATAATAAGTTATCCTTATAATCATCGACGCATATGAGCACGGACAATAAACCGTTGAGTAAAGAAAGGCTTTCACATTCTTTTAAAAATGCCGGGGCAACGTGAGTGCATGCGCAAATAAACAAACGATGGTATTTGTTTACAAAGGGTTTTTTGCACTTGTACGACGAATAATGATAGGCTGTTGATCACGGTTGATTAATGAATTACTGTTCGGCCGTAAATTGACTTTCTGGGAGCAGAAAGATTGACTCTTTAAGAAAATCTGTCGAGTTTAAATCCGAAGAGAAAGTAGGGTTGTGGCGCATGCGAGCAGAGGTTGAAGAGTACCATCGAGAAATATGAGAAGGTGAAGAATGAGGAGAAGAAATCGAGCGGGTGGACATGCAGCTCGGGTACCAAAGTTTCTCGCTGGTACCCCGTCCGTATTCTAAATTTTACACAACACACGCGCACACACACACACGTACTTATACATTAACAAATACAGGCTGAGGTTAGCGCGCGTGGACTGACGTTTACGGCTCAGTGCGGTCGACCTAGAGCCAATAAAACTCGAGAAGAAATACAAGCAAACTCCTCATCGACAGTTAAAGTCATATGCGCGAAAATACAACCCGGGCTTCTATGAAATACGACGTAGCTCTTGACTCTTCGGTATAACTTGGCCACCAACGGGAAATATAACCGCAGCTCGAATACCTCTCGCGCGCGGCTTGTTAATGAAAAGGGGAGGAGGGATATTTATTTTTCTTCTCCTCACTTATTCTCATATCTACCCAGGGTTTAATAATCACTCTTCCCATCCTCTGCGTCCGCGATCCTCTAACACTTGCTTCCATCCCATTGTCTTTCCATTTAATGATCGTTTTGACATTTATTTTCAAAGTTTTTCCCTTCTCTGTGATGATAAGATTCTGTTGACTCCGAGCCTGGTGATTCCAATAACATCTGCACCTAGAAATCTTTTTATTGGAATTGACAACATTTATTTTTACCCCAATTTTCGAATATGTTTGTTGTTTTTATACAAATGATTCATCTACCTAGTCAGGAAGTCAAGCAACCTCGAGTGAGATCAGTACTTGGTTGGGTGACCGTTCACCCATCGATCGGCTCGCGTCTCATTCGCTGAGCGAGAGCCAGTTTTTCTAAGTTTCCGATGGTTCTAACCAATTGAAACTCAGTTAAAACATAGTCTTCCGTATTGGCCAGGGGTTTCCACAGTTTTCCTTGGCCCTCGTGCAAATGCGATACGGTAGCGCGTTAGGAAAGACTCGCCGTGGGCAACACTCTCGGGGACACTCACCAGGAACAGGGGAAAAAGTGAGGTTAAGTGATGGGATGGGGTCGTAAAAACCTGCAAAGGTATAAGCAGGGATAAAAAAAAAAACAAACAAACAAAAAAATTGATATAATTATACACATATCCTATCCCTGGCACATTCGAGTAATATAAGATGCGAGTAAATCGGTCTTATCTTGCGATTCTCGTGATGGGTATTATTCGAAGTATCTACGGTGATTTTATGACGACCCCTTTGGCTCCGCGGCTCACAAGGGTGTACACTCTCTTTGCGGCTATAACGTGCACTAGGCGAGCTCGCGCGAGATTTCGTGAAGCACTTACTCGAGGTAGACGATAAACCGTATAAGCCCGGTGCCGCGGCAACCCCCTCGCACCCGTTTGTCCTCTGGTTTATACAGCGCCTCGCGAGAAGCCTCAGTTTCCATTTCACCAATGTGCACCTCCTCGCAGCCTTTCGATGTGTATATGTAGAGATTTATTCTTTGGATGGATCTCGTGGCCGCGAGTACGCTTTCGTTTACGACTCTTAGAAAGCCCCGTATAACCCCGCGCGAATATCTCGTTTCGCGTACTTTTCAAGAATTCACCACTCTTTCACCACTTCCTTACGAAGCTTCTGCAATTCCGAAAATTCACCTCCTTTCCACTCCTTCCCATCACTTTTCTTCCAGCCATTTCCGATTCCCATTTGATTTTAACCACCAAAACTAGGGCTCATTTCAAGATTTATTTTGTTTTTTTTTTATCATTTTTTCTTTACTATCCTCGTAAATTTTATAACATAATTGGTCTAATGCAATGGTTTGTTCAACAGAGTCAACTATGACTAACCAGTTGCCCTGATCGTGCGGAAATATTCACGAGAATAAAATTAATAAATGAATCAATGTTAAAAGGTCTGTTGAATCAATTTCTAACTGCATCGAATGTGTACATATCCGATAGAAGGAAAAAAAATACCGTACAGATTTTCGATATTGAATAAATGATGATCAAGGTACACGAGTTGAATTGTTCAGTAATCGATCGATGTTCTCATGCAGCCGTTTTGTTTCTACTCCCTCTCCCCCCACCCAATCGCATGTTGCATATCGCTTTATTCTATATTTCCCGGAACTGCAAATGATTCCCCATTCACTACAAATGCAACGTCTAACGTCAACAGTTATTTCGTCCAGGTTTCAATATTAAACGTCCACCATCGATAGATCCATTGAGGTGAACGGACTATCAAGAACTTGACATTTCCCATAAATTGATCTCCAAGGAATTGGCCTTTCGGTGAAATAAAGCCTTTTCTTCGACCTTTAGCCAGTGACGACGTCCCTGTCACGATAAATTAAGAAAAATTATCCAAAAATCAGCATATTTTCAACTAATTTTCCATAATAACATGAAAATATTGCAATGGAATAGAAAGAGAAAAAAATTATAAGAAAAACCAACAAATGGGGATATCGTAAAGTTGGAATAAAAAGGGTTGCGCTACACATGTTTCGTACAACCTGTGGTTTAATTTCTTTTTTAATACTGTCACGCTTATAAGTTGAAAATTGAAAAAAAAAAGATTAAACATATATGGATATAGATTTGTTCGTATAAATGCACGGTCGTCATTACCCCATTTTTTTGTTGTATGTGTCGCTCGTACTCGTCAGCGAATGACAGAAACGGGATGAAGCTTGTCGAGTTGTAGTTTTCATGCTGACGTACATTCACCAAGTATGTTCGCCATTACCTGATGAATAAATTAAAAAATGAGTAGCACGCCGCCCGTTCGTTGCTGCAAACCCACCTCACAATTGCACCACGAGCGAACGGAGGGAGTGATGGAAAAGTTATCGTTGTGTGTTCGGCCGGGTTCGAACGAATCATCCATCCCCTCACAGTCGTGTACACGAGGGGGAAAAAAAGTTGTCGGCTCAGAGGGGTCTCGACGAAGGTGTCTCTCTTTCGTCCAAGTTTTTCCTTTGCTATCTGTCGAGCGGTTCGAGCTCGGTTCGGCAATACAGTGCACTTTATCGGCGTCGTGCTTCTTTTCATTTATGATTGTTGCGCCGCATTTAAGGTGAAAGAGGATCGAACGCAATGAGGGTTGAGACAGAAAGAAATAAAGAAAGAAAGACGACCGGTGCACGCAGTACCATTGCAAGGATCGCCATTTTTTTTCACAATTTTCTTTTGTATCACGTTTTGCCGATCGATATTCTTCAACCGGTTACCGTGACATATTTCAGAATTGCAATATCCATGACCCCTCTCACAGACGTTCTTTACCACGGACTCACTTTAAAATTCTAATAACTCCCGATTATTACCTTATAACTGCGCCTCAATGATAACTTCGATATTTCCTTATCAAACAACGCTTATAAACCATCCGCGCTTCAAAACTGTTTATTAAAACAAACATGTGAATGTGATCTTACGAAAAAGTTTTATCGCCTACGCTCTTCGAACAATAAGCGTATCTCTCTCTTTCTCTCTTTCTCTCTTTCTCTCTCTCTATGGGGGGTAGAAAAAGCCTAAGAAAAGTCGTCAACATAAATCACTCGAAGCTTTTGTGACGTTTGCGAACCCGCGGTAGCGATATATCTACCGCAGCATTCACAATCGCCACTCTTTCTCTAAACGTCATTTATGTTGTTATTTTTTTCTTCCATCAAATCTTTCAGCTTTTTCTCTATCCGCATATTGCTAAGAGTTAGAAGCGCGAGAAGAGAGTTGACATTAAAAGGAGGAAGCCAGCATTACGGAATGGAAATATAAGCGAGAGAGAGGTAGCGCGGGAATAAAACCGATACTCTTCAGTTGCTGATGAATCCGCGGACCGCTGGAACGAATGGAGAGTGTGTTACATGTATAGTTAACTTAACAGTCTCATTCCTCCTTCTCCTTCTTTCACTCTTCTCACCACCATTCTCTGCAACCTCACGGGCAAATGTTACAGCAAGAGTAAAAGCAATGAAAAAAAAAAAAGAAAGAAATACAGCTACGACGAAGAGTTGGCTACACGGGCATCGGACAAACTCTGTTGTAAATCATATTTTTATGAGGCACCCTATGGTTGGATCCGGTACTGACACTCTTTGCCTCACGATTGGTTAAAAGCCAACGAGTCTTAGAGGAGAAAAGCGAATCTCGAAGAATGGGACATGAAGTTACTGCGAACCTGCGCGATGTGTGGGGCTCTCGTGTGGGTCGATCGAGCTTTTTTAAACTTTGTAATTGTTCGTTTCTCATCATCGCTGCTAAAAACCATTGAGAATTCATATCTTCTTCTTCCTGGTCATATATTTCGTGCCATCTGTTATCGAAGTTCGACGGATCGAAACGCTGTTTAGACTCTGCATCGAGAGAGAACTATCGCCAACGAAAAAATCCCAATGGCCTTAATTTCGAGTCACTCAATACTCTAAATAATTTAGAAACTTGAAGGGAATTTTAAAAAGTGACCATTTTGTGACACCGTTTGATCGATTGAAATAATAAAAATAATAAAATAGTTTCATGCAGAATAAAAATGGCAAAAATGGGCTTAAACTTTTTTTCCGATCGGACAAACGGAACGAACGAACGAACGAACCATTGATTAGGGATTCTACTTCGTATAATTTTTTTAAATGAAAGTTTTTAGACAGTAGAATTTTTAATTTGGATCCAGTACAAAAATCATTGTCCCTTAATCATTATTTTCCAAAGAACCACCGACTGGAATTATTAATAATAAATAAAGTAAGCACCGGGTATAAAATATTTAAAAAAAAATTATTTCTCAAACTCTAAATTTCTGTTCTTTCTACTATTTTTATATTCCAATTAGATATAACGACCAATATTATTAAATTATGGGCCACGTAATAACAAAGTTTCAAAAAATTAACCAGAAAAATAACTTTTGGCCGTGAGTGTCGCGAAGGTATTACTTTAACGTGCGATCGGAACACCGGGTATTTGTAAATTTCTTAGTTCCAGACCAGGAATGATCGGAACGTGTAAAAAAACACGGTCACCCCATGACAAATTACGTTCCCGCATATTTATTATACATATAGACGTGAGTGTGTCTTTCTACACGTTTGTTTGTAAGTCTTGATACCCAAAATATATAGCTATATGCACGCGATACCTTGGCCTGGACAAAGCGATCCTGCTTCTCCTCGTGTGCTGTTTTCGTCCTTGTCTCGAGACAAGAGCAACTCCGCATCGACGTACTCGTAAAAAGCGTCGTGCGGACGGTTAGAGCGTCGTGAAAGAAGGTGAGGTATCGTAAAAGTGAGGAGAAGGAGGAGCACTATAACGTGGAAGAGAAGCGAGAAGCTCTCTCGGCAACCCTTAACCACCCTAACAGACCAACTTCTCGCCCAGATCTCAACAAACTTGAGTACAGTGGCGATCATAGTTGTTTTCTAAAAATCAAATCGGTCTAGACCATCAGGTCAAATATTTCAGGTCGAATATCTTCAAGCTTTGCATTTTTCACTTTTTTCGTACCATGAACCAACGAGCGTCAAACTCGAAAATAATGTTCGATATAAATTTCTTGAATAATTTTCGTAGTTATCGAAACACGCGTTTTGGAAGCACAAAATATGATTTTTTTTGAAATATCTCAATTTCAAGAGTCTCTACGGGCTGGAAATTCATTTTCCATTATCCTCGCTCAATCTGTTTTTAAGCTACAGTTTTTTTGGGTCACTTTATATCAATTTTTGACCGAGTTATTTGCAATCAAAACCAAACACAAGAATAAACGTGACAGTTTGGCTCTCGGTTTACAATTTTTCTGAAAGTTTATGAATTTTGCATATTCTGGTTCGAATTTTATTTTCGTCTACATATCTTTCAATTTGTTTCGAAATATTTGATCCGCGAACTGAAAAACGGTTTTTAAGGATCGATGATTATTTCCGAGTGGCTTTTCTCGTTAAGTAAGAATCTTCGTCACTCTGCACACATCCGCTATCAAACCGTCTTAATGGAGTTGATATCATCTCTTGAGTTGAGTTCTTAGACGTAAGATCACAGAACTACAATCTGTATCTGTTGAAGTTTTTTTTTTCTATCTCGATCTAGACGTGCGGGTTTTTATAAACTGAGACTTTAATTGCCCTGCGATAACGTTCAATGAAACATTAACACATAAATGCTACACTGGTGGCTCTATCTTTTCAAATAATCATAATGTTTTTACACTTTTTTTTTCTTTCCCCAATTACTCAAGCATAAATCTGTGTATCCTGCTGTCACTTAAGAGCAATAGGTTATATTTACGTTTAATTAATTGTTAACTTATTGTTAAATGCTGTAAACTTTGTACCACGAGTTTCGCTTATACAACGTCATGAGTCATGCGTAATAACACACGAAGCTATGTAGCTAAGCTAACTCGTGATAAAAACGATCGAGAATAAACTTATAGTTGAGCAAAGTTTGATACTAGTTATTTGTTGAGCTTCGTCGAGATGATTACCTAGTGATACCTCGCGACTGGTGTATCGTCCTCCACTTCCCATTCGATATGCTTTCACAATGTTTCAGAAATCGACAAAAAAATCAAATCAAATCGCCCCCCAGGAACTCGATTTATTTAGCAATCTTTTCACATCCTTGGTTAAGCAATTTTATTATTTAATACACAATCTGGATGATATTCGATCGCGATTAAATTATATATTTCAACAACACGTGGTACGAATAACCCATTTTTCGCGAAATAGAACATTATGATTAAATTATAATGAGAAATAATAATGGTTCATAATAAATACTTTTTTGCAGCTTCAAAGTACATCGAAAAGATTTTTCTTTTGAATATATGACTACATACACTTTTGCGAATATTTCCGAGACCGCGTCTTATCACTTTTTCTCTTATTCAACGGCTCCTGTTCCTGTTTTCATGAAACCTGGCAAAATTATGGATAGGCAGTCTTTTCTAATGTTTGACGTTTGCACGATGGCTAAGAGAAACTTACTAACAATGCCTGATGCTCGGCGATCGATCCGCGAATCAGTGTATGGCTAAGTGGGCACCCAACCAAGTATTGACCTCGCCCCAGGCTGCTTATCTTGTGAGATGACCGGAGACACACACCAACCGCGATCCTATCAGCGTCGATCGTTATGAATACATAAATTGTATATATAAATGAATTATAATTATTTGACTCATTGAAGAATACTTGATGGACCGAATATTTGATAATTAGATTCAACCATGTCGACGATAATTTATGGACTAAGAACCGAGCGGAAGAAAGAAGCGGAGGATCTCATGCTCTCTTTCTCTTTCACTTCCTCGTTCTCTCTCTCCTCTCTCTCTGTCTCTCTCTCTCTCTCTTTTGCTCTGGTCTTGTCTGGCGTTGCTAGACCGTCGGTTTGGCCGCACATATGAAAACTAAGTCCCCGGGTTTCATTCGACTGACTTTACGAGGTGGACATAAAATGGATTTTACTGTCGGCTAGTTCGCCAGTTCTCGAGTTCGTAACATTGCTTTGGGGAGCATAATATATATCCCCCGCTGTACGTCCCCCGTTGCCATCTCGTTCAAAGCAGCCAAGCAGTCCCGGGCATATCCTCCTCGTCCTCCGTGTTCTCGCACCTCCATCTACTCTTCTCGTACTCTTTTCCTCCGCGCTCTCATACTCTTCTTCACTCCTTTATACATATATTTGTATTCTTCCATCTACCCGTCTAACTGGCACCGTTCTCGTTCTTCATGTATCCAGACTAACATATGCAAGCGAATATCAACCTACCAACGCTATGTAAGTTTCCGCTTTCTGCATTTAACGCTAAACTCAGCTGCATTTAAAATGTCACTAGCGTCTCAAAACTCTAACCGCTTTCATCATTCTTTGGCGTCAATACTGTTCCCGACAACATTTTTCTGGCATTTTTCCTTTTTTTCAATTGATTCTTCGATCGATTCTTCGATCTTTATTACTTTTTCGTCTGGATTATTCATTGGCACAAATAATCCGTCGATTGTTCTTTTAACCTAGATTTAGGACCGTTCGAAAATGAATTAAATGTCAATTAAACGAGGCAATTTTGAACGATCGATGTACCAAAAATTAATGAAAACACCTGGAGGCTGGAATAAATAATTGAACCTCCTCGTGGAATTAAACGAATGATTACATTCCTCTGTGTTCATTTTTGTTTCAGATGAATTTGGGACCGGTTCGAAGTGATCGCGAACGTGACGCGAAATTACGATTCCAAAGAAGTCAATTGTCCGGTCGTGATACCGCTGTGAAAAGTCAGCGAGATTCATGATTCCGTAGTGACAGGTTCGAGAACAATGCGTCGATGCACCAACGTCGTAGCTGTTGTTGTTGCAGCCAAATCCATGCGGGGACAAGTTGAAATAACGTCGTGCAAGAGAGCTCAAGAGAAGATTGTAACAGTGATACAAATTGTCGTGATGTTTGTCGAGTGTACGTTACCCTTAGTCGTGCTAGCCCAATCATCCGATCTTCTTTTGTACACCGAACAACAGTCAAACGGAAGACGAAGACGTATGTTGCTCGGGATTTTTTATTTTGGTCGATAGATCGCGCGAATGATGAATAATTATTTCTCGAACAGGGAGCACCGACCATGCACAATGGGCGATAAAGATTTTCTCTTTAAGTTTACTTCAACCTTTCGTACATTTTTTATTGTTTCATTACTTCGTTGTTTCCTTTTTTTTTTTCTTCCTTTTTGTTTTTACATTTTTTTTTCTTTTTATTTATGTAAATCATTCGTATTCGTTATCTTGTTTCTCAATTATTTAAATCCGTGAAATCGAGACGATCGAAAAAAATGACTAAAAGTATTTTCGGTCGACAGTGTCTCTCCGAGTCTCTCGTCCTTGTGATCGTTCACGGATAAGCCCGTGATTTACGTACTTTACTGAGCGAACCGTTGCTAAATCAACGATAAACAATGTTTCCTTATTTTTATCTCCCAACAACCCTCCCAAGAGAGGGAACTATAAAATATCTTAAGATATTTGTCCACGATCGATGGAACATTGGATCACCAAGGATCCTTAAGAATTTTTTCACCACTTTCGTCGCTATTCTTCGACTTTTGTCATCCAATGTTTCAGTGACGATTATAAACGCACGCATACGCGTCACAGTGTTCATAATGTGATTAATGCAAATTTCATTGTTTATGTTTTTTTTCGTTTTTTTTTTTTTAATTCCTTCTAGTTTTTCTTAATTTATTGTGATATTAGGGATGAAAGGCAGATTTAAGGGTACCTGGACCGAAGTTGCGAATTAAACTTGTACTTGCGTACCCACACACACACACAAAACACATATACATACTTACATACACACGTAATTTGAATAAATATAGAACGCGGACGAAAGAATAATCTTGGCATTGGTCAATCGATCTCTCCGATCTTTCACTGGATCCTTGTAGCTCCAGTTACACTTGATTTTTTTTTTTTTTTTTTTTTTTTCAAACCATTGCTGTGTAACAACTTACTTAATCCAACATTGTATATATAAAGGACAACACTCGAGAAATTCTCCCCGAGTACATTAAGACGTTAAATCTCTAACATTTGCAATCAAATGAGGTAGTGATTTTATTGTTTCTTATTCATTTTTTTGTTGTTGTTTCAATAAGCCTCGTTTCGAGGGCCATTTATGGTCACAATTTCATTCGTGTTTTGTCAGAACGGTTTTTTGCTGGAAAATAAATACATTTATAGCAACAGTTGAAATATTTTTCGGCCAGAAATCTGTAAAAAGTTGTTTTTTTATTATTTAATATTTTCAGTGAAAGAAAATAAATACGTATCGATAAAGTTACTGAAAATAAATGAAGTAACATTTTTTATGGAGTTTTGATCATCCAGCATTTCAACGACTTTTTAAAATATTTAATTGGCGTTAACTTACGAGAAAATTCGTTGGAATTTTGAATAATTGACATTCCTTTGAAAACTTTTGGTGTTTGTTATGAAAATTCTCAAGTACTTTCAAACGAATCGTAATTTGTCTCGATAAAAACCATATTTAAGATAACTTTTTTTTTTTGATATTCCAAAAACTGTTGTAAAAAATATCCTGACTCGATAACGAGCCTGTTGACTACTCTGTTTCTCAAAATGTACAATTAAACTTTCATTGAAACATGCGACTTTTAATAAAGTTGCAGAGGTGCTAAAAGTTCAGGCTTTTGTATTGTTGGATTCGTGAACTTTGACAATATTTTCATTTGGTGAGTCGATTTTTTTGGTATCTTAACGAGCGACTGATATTCTTTTGCAAATCTTCTTATCAGTTCGTTCTCGTTTGGTGGCGTGCCATGTGTTGTGTTAAAAGAAACAAAAAAATTCTTTTTCTTCGCAAATAAATTTGAATGAAAATTCGTCCGATAGAACGTTATCTCATTTCGCACTCAGTCTCTAATTTCAAGCTGGCTGTGTTGATTTTCTTTTCTTTGTATTTTATTTTCTATGTAAAGGATTGATGCTACTTCATGTTTTTTTTTTTCGTTCTTTTTTTTCTTTTCTCAATCTCTTGGTTAAGTTTGTCTTATTGTTTTGAGCTCGACGACATTTCTCGAGTTTTGCCGGATACGTTGATCCAACGTATTAAGAATAATATTACGTACAGTCGCCATATTTTCAACATAAAGCAGTAGCGAAAGGACGATTTAATAAATAAATAAAAAACCATCGATCTGTAAAACGGACGACCTGGCATCAAGAGCGGCGGGAAAAGAGAAGAGACGGAACAACGCTTAGGAAAATAAATTCATTGCAAGAAAAATATACGTTTTCTTTCAACAATCAAAATAAAACGAAATTTTACTGTACGTTTTGACAGCAAAGAATTTTAATTGTGTCTTAAATCCGTTTAAAGAAATCTCTCCTGATGACGGATGACATTGACAGACTCAATGATCGATGGGGTCTTCTTTGGTCGCGATGAAAAACGGATAAAGAGAAAAAAATAAATCTCGACGTTTCGTTAAAACCGCTCCGACGTCCTCGACCCAGTTCGTAAAAGGAAAAAAACGAAACGGAGAATAAAATATTAGTCCGCACGAAAGAAAAGCAAACTTAACGTCTAATGGCTATTTTAACTCGTCATTGAAGTTCTGCAACTCAACTCGTTCCGATGATAACAATGAATTAATAGACAACAAAAAAATATTTCAAATGGTCAACAATGCGTTAACGACGCGCACGAAACTCGAGAGATCTGTTTTTTTTTCCTTCCTTTTTTTCTTATTTTACCACATTCTTTTTGAGAAATAATAATCGCAGAGAGAAAAGGATAAAAAATAATTAATAGGATTTTGAAAAAAAGGGAAAAATTGACTATTTCTGATGATCAATCGGTTCCCGTAGCTCGTCAACTAATTACATAATCTGTACATCTGTGTATGAAACGAATTTGTTTTTTTTTTGTTTTTTTTTCAACAATTTCATCGAACTTACCTCGTACTCGCGGGATTATAAATCTGACCGTCGTAATTATTTATTGGACGTTTTGTTATCGCAAGTTACGTGTGTCCACGAATTCGTGAGACTCTGTACAAGAAAACAGATAATGAATATAAGAAAACATTTGACCCGAGTGTACATTGATGGAGGGATGATTGGAGGTCAAGTCGTATAAACGAATGTCCAAAGCTATTATATTCTTCGAGACAACAAAACAAACGAATAAAGAGATAGATAGAGGGTGTTGTATTCCTCCTTGACAAACGCACGAATCGTCAACTGTGGATTCTGTGTATTTGGCTCATTCTACTTGTTAAATTATACTATACGAATAAGAATTAAATTGAAAATCAATGAATATCGTTTGTTCCTTTTATTATTTTCCCTTAAAATGTGAGGGGAAATAAAAAGAACCCAGAAACAGAATTGGATAATTGAAAAATTCGGTAAGTAAGTGTACTTCATTCATTTTATTCAAATTACAGCAAATTGCTTCAGTTTCGTTTAATCGAAGCTCATTGCAAAGCGTAGGCTTCACTATAAATCACGTTGAGAGACTTGACAGATGATCGACTTGTGTCTTTGCCTTTAGTTCCGTCTTTTTTTATCAAATTTCCACTTTAGCACGTGTTTGCTTCTTCTGTTGAACGTTTTATCGGGGTTAATAAATAGCGTTCTTCAAAATCAATGAAAATACACTTCTTTGGATCGTTAGTTTCAAGTATTCGGCAAAAAATTAAAATCCGGGCCCAAATTTACGTGCCGAAAGTTCCCAAACATAACCTCTAAAAATTCGTCGCGCATCCGAAAATACTTACAGCTGACACTTGAGTGGTAAGTACAGAACTAATGTGATTCCTATTCTTAGCTTATTTTTAGGGTTAATCGAAGTTCTTGGGATCGTTTACGTGTGAGGGAAAAAGTTAATGTTCCAGGGAAGATAGTAAACAATGTTGAATGATAATTTCGTAAATGAGAGATTCGAAGCTAAAATTGAAGGGAAAAATGTTTATTCCCACGTCAATGAGCAGCACTACAAACGGTGTGTCGATGAAGAACTAAAAAGTAACGAAAAACCTTCGAAAATTCGTTTTGAATTTATTTGTTTTTTTGTTTGTCAAGGACAATCTTCTTTGATCCTCAAAATTCCTTTCAAAGCTACTCGTATTAAGGAAAGGCAGTATAAGGAAGAGAAAAAACAAAAAAATAATTCATTCCGGTCCGGCTGACTTATAAGGAGAGAAGAATTTATCGACAAAAGCGTTTAACATTCTTTGGCATGGAAGAAAGATACGAGAGTTTATATTTATCGATAATAAGATATTATGACCGTCATTTTCAACAGTTGGTATTACAATTTCGCGAAAGTATATTCATTCACAAAAGCAGCAAAAAAAGTAAACAAAAACATGTTTCGAATATTATTCGAGGGAATATAGTTGAGAAATTTTGGAGACATTGTTCGATTGATAATTAAGGCGAGTTTCGATGAGAAGAATGAAAAAAAAAAGAGGAAAAGACATAAAGATTGCAAGAGTCAGCGCTCATACTCACCGATATGGCAGAACGATTTCCAGGTCGTAAAAGTGAGTCTCAAAGTATAACCAAAGGTGCGTGTTCGTGTACCTTTTTTTTTACTTAATTTTTTTTTGTTTTCCTTGTCATTTTTTGTTCGCATTGACGTGGAACGATGCATATATGCGACCGTCAGACAGGGATGTGTACGTTTTTGAGTACGCACACACACAGAGATGACACAACGAACGTACATATATGCAGATTCGTGCTTCGTGTGGCTGGACGCGGTTACTCTCGCGCTGTGTGTATTTGGTTAGGGAACGGCGTCGCGCGATCGTCGTTGCAACCGCCCGAGTGCACGGGGGTTTCGCGTAGGCCTATAAAAGTCTTCGTAACGTTTAACTACCCGGTCTCAACATAAACTATGCAGTATATTGCTTAGATAGTGCAGAAAATACGCCACACGAGAGCCTGTCTAACCGCCAGCTCGTTTATTCGTCTCCTTGGCTCTCTCTCACTCGCACTCTTTCTTTCTCCCCCCCCCCCCCCTCCCCTCCCTCCCGCCGTTCTCGTTCTTTCTCTTCACTCGATTGACTGAATGGCTCTCGACCACGAGGTTTTTTGAATTTTTAAAATACTTTATTTATATCGTGCTGTCGTTCATGGCCGTGTTGTCGAATTCAGAATCTGCGACACTTCAATCGCCCTCGTGTTCGTTCAACTTCGCTCGTCTTAATTGACTCGATGTTTCTAATCGTTTCGACTCTCGTTTCGATCGCAAAAACGTGAAATAGATAAAAACGTTTTGTAGAGCCTCTCGATCTACATCAGAGCATAAATAACTCAACGTCATTGAATGACTCGACATTGGCGTTTGCACATTCGCTCTACATAAGCTAATAATTATTGAAGATTTTAACAGAACGCGTCTTGCCAAAAGAACTTCGGACGAACGGTACGAAAAATGTTTGTAGGAAATTTCCAGCTGTCTCTCCCGCAATCAAAAAATTAATTCAAAGGCGAAGTTATTCATAATCTCGATGTTCGTGACAGCCGACACCAAACTTTTTTTTCCTACACGTCAAAACGTTTTTTCGACTTCAAAAGTATTGTTTACATATCGGTTAAAATTCGTGTTCATAAATTATGCTGTCCGAATAAAATCCGGCAAATAATAAGGTTGGCTACGAGGATATTGTACAGAAAACCAACAATTACGAAGATAAATGGCTTTCGAAATGCTCACTTTTGCTCTCGAAAACACTGGACTACAGCCTCGGCAGTACTCGAAAAAAAACTTGGTAGATGAAGCGATGAATATTTACGAACACTACAAACATTCACTTACGAGGTTAGGATGTTACGTTACAGGCGCCACTGCCCTTTCCCTCTAAGGCTTCTGACGTTAGTGCTGATTGGCTGTTCAATCATTCGGATTGTTTAGAAGTGATTCCCTTTCAATAGCCCCTGCTCTGCTCTAATTGTGTTGCTGTCAAATCTATCAGTTCCCAAAATAATCGGTGTTTTTATTCACTTTTAAAACAAAATTGCGGACATGATAATGCGGTACGCGATTCATTCTCATCGGTCAGCCTATTGCAAAAGTAAACGCGGCCATTTTTCTCGTGGATGCATTGAAACGAGTAGATGGGGCAACGATTGGGTAAGTTCATGATTTTACATACGTTTGCGCATAATTATTACACCATTGATGGTTAATAAGTTCGTTTTTATAATCAGCGAAGGCTTACTTTCACGAAAAATTTATCACGCGTAATCAATTACTGAACTATCAGATCATATCAAAGTCATTTCTAGCGACACTGATAATCGAGCAATAGACAGAAAACAGGTCAAAACAACCGTGAGGGAAGACCGGGGTAAAACGGGTCCCCTTAAGGTACGAATCGGGAGGACGCCACTGCGGCAGGCGGCAGCGCTAAGCAATGACATCTACCATCGTTGCTTGGCGCTGTCGCTAAGGCATTACAGCATGTCTTATGGAGATAGAAACAAATAATAATAACAATAGATCGGCCCAGACATCACAGATAAATGCAAAACCTTCAGGATGTCACATTTACTTGCGGCCATATTTTCAGAAGTTTCATTCGTAATTTTGGAGGGATTTCAAAATACCGGTCACCGCTTGTTTCGTTTCTCAAGACGTTATATAAAAATTAAGGAATAATTATTAAAATCCCGACGAATATATGCGACATCGAAGAATTTTGAGTCATCAGTTCTACAAATCTATCCTTCCTCATCTCTTCCAAATTGATAAAATATGCTGTAATACGAATCCACCGTTCAATAATTTAATTTTTACATTAAATTTGGCATGTAGCTGACGATCATTAAAAAGTTGCCCATTACATTGATGCCAACAAATTTATATTTCACAAGAACGTAACTATTCGACTTTTCCCAATTGCAAAATCCCAGCATCCAATAAAACTATTGGCTGTACAGCACGTGTCATTTATCCTAAAATCTGTGTAAACTGAAACACAAGTACTTCAATCACGACAATGACTTATCTAAAAATCGCTGATTATTCTACCGGAGGTAACAACGTTCATTGACTTACCGACAAAATCCATCCTCAAGTTCCGAAAAACATCTCAGAGGTCATTGCGATCACATCTCCATTTTTTTTGAATCATTTCAATCAAGTCAAATATAAACATCAAGAAGAACCGCAAACGGATTTGTTTTTTGGTTCTGGGACTAACAATCCTTAGCGTTTCATAGAATCGTATTTTTCATAACTTTGCTGTTAGTCAAGGTAATGCCATTTTTATTTGAAAAGGAAAAATGTACATGATGTACTGTTGGAAACACCAAACCACAGTGTCTAACCTCAAAATTTCGAATCTTTAATTACGTCAATTCCATGCACTCTCTCGAAACATTAAATAACTTTCTGTCACTACTAAAAAAGCGCGGATATTCCTCCATATCCCAAAAACTTAATCACCCAAATGCTAAAAAATAGTAATTAGTTCCTCGATCGTTATTTTTCAATCAATTTATTAGGCTCGACGTCAACATGAGTATCGAAATAAGCGAAAAAATCTTGAAATTCGAATCGTTTATAAATGACGTCCTGAGAGCGGATCTTGGACAGCTGGAAAAAAAGTTGGACAAAAAAAATGAAGAGCTTGCAGAGTTTATGCAGCTGAAGAGTGTCATCAAGACCCTACAGAACACCGAAATGGCTGAGAGCGGATTCAAGACGAAAGTAGACGTGGGAAATAACTTTTTTGTCCAGGCTCATGTCGAAGATGCCAGAGAAATTTTGTTGGATGTCGGGCTTGGATATTACGTTGAATTCAGCCTGGACGATGCTCTTGTACTCATTGACGTCAGAATCAAGCTGTTCGAATCGGCGATTGAAAACTTGAGAACTGAAATTGCCAGGACCAACGCTCACATTAAATTAATCCTCCTTGGAATAAGCGAGTTACAGGGCATCAAGTAAGGCTTTGTATTTGACAACGAAAATCTATTTCTTAAGGTACAATTGTGTGATATTTTTCTCAATCATTATGTAAATATTTTTTAAAGTCAAAAACATGTTAAATTCATTTTGTCAGAACTTTGAAAAATAAATTTTTAAATGAAATTGAGAATTCAATTATTCAAAAACAAGATTAAATATAATTGTACTGATTGAAACTTTTCTATTCTGCTCCAACGATGAAAAATTTAACATCATTGGAAATTTATTTATTGACTTATTTTGCAAATGCAGTTATGTGCTTCAAATTTGATAAATTTGCATAAATTTTATAGAATTTTTTGCATAAACAGTGGACAGAAGATTGGACGATTATTCAATGGTTGAATAAATTAACCCTACGAGCCGTATATTTTTCTTCATGTGCGATCGACTTCAAATTCGGTACTCGGGGTTTTTTGACTACTAGATTACAAATCTGAACTCGACATTTCACTGAAAAGTAATTCGAAATAAGAGTTTGCCATTTTGATGTTCATAATAGTTTGGTAGGATTTTTATTTTTTTTTTCTTTATGAAAAAGTACGAAATTCGATGATTTATTTATCTGTGGAATTTATTCAATCAAGGACTCATGTCTGTTCATATTTTTTAAATTTTAATTCGTATCCGAGGGAACATGCAAAATTAAAAAAAAACTCGGTTTTGGTGGAATAGTAATTTGATAATAAAACAACTGCAAAAAAATAAGTGGCAACGTCAGTCATCATGGCTTCAAAAGATGAATCATTTCAATTAAAATTGAGATCAGTTGAAGTCGAGATAACTATAGATCGCCAAATGCCGAAAAAATGTGTATTCAACGACTTTTTTTTATTATCTCTGAATAAACAAATGTACGTTGAGTATTTTGTCGAAGCTTGAATGTTATCGAAGAATAATTTGAATTTAAATAGACGATAGTAGTCTTCGATTCTTTTTTTAATTCTTTTTCGAAATTTTGTAACGTCCAACAGTCTCGTCATTTCCGGTTGCAAATAAAAAACTTGGGGATCACTGAATATATTACATTGTTTCAAGTTAGTAATCGATGATTATGTGTGAGATATGATCGATATTGAGTGACATTGCATAATCCATTGTAAGCAATTTTTGCTCTTTGACTTAAAATCATGGTGCGTTTATAATCGATGCGATATGACCTGTCAATGTCATGGCTTGCCGCAATATTGACTTGTGATATGGCTCAACGTTTCTGAAGTCTTTAAGTCACTAAAAAATACATACAAATTATTCTTCGCTCTATTATCGAATGAAATTCAATTAAATTCCAAACGAAGTGTGTTACATGATCTTGCAAATTGATTACCTTGCAGGTTTTTTAAGAAATCTTCTTTGCCAGTTCCGACGTAATTGTTTTCGAACTGAGAATTCTGTCAGTTATTCAAAAAATGTATAATTTCCAAGTCAACACTTTGCCTGCCTAGTGACACGAATATCCAGCAACAACTTTGCATTTTTTGTCTGGATTTTGTGCGAAAAACAATGTTTCTTTCGCTCTCAATTAGATTATATTTTGTTTTACTTGAACAGTCATCAATGCTTTAGAACCATTTCGAGATTTTCTAATCACGTGGGTTTTAAATTTAAAAAAAGTTGAAATCAGTCTGTTGACAGTGTTTAATTAAGCTGCCAATGAATCTTAATGATTTTTATTCAAATTTCTTTATTTCACGTTAAAGTGTCGTGTCTAAAGAAATTGATTTTTTTTGCAGGCCATGAGGAGGAGGTTCGATGGAGTATTTGAAAATGCAACATGGACGATTGTTCTGATCTTAGTCTTTCCAGAGCTCAGCATATTTGAAAGGTCGTACAGTCATCTATAGATATAAAGTGGATATAGTCGGTGTGGTAATTCGACGCATCCAACGCGATGACACGAGAGTGTCACCATCAGACTGAATGTTTACACCGCGATTAATTTCTTATGCCAAAGCCATCGTGGATTTCTCTAGGTTGCCCTCCGTGTTTTATTTAAAACGTTAATCTCTTGGCTTTATGCAGATACGAAGATGAAACTAGCCTTCGTGGCACTTTTTCAATCCCCTCGAATATTCCTTTAACTTTGCATCTTTGTGCATTACGTTAGAGCTCAAGCCTAAGTCGAGTATAGTACATCGTCATAAGCTGAGAAGAGGGCATTGGTGAAGCTTCCTTTCGAGTGTGTTTACCAATCTTCTTGTGCATTTATTAACGCCCTCGTCCCCCCTTAACCCAACCAATCTGCATTGACATCAAGATACCGCTCAGACTCGTTGCCTTTTCTAGAGCTACTAAGGTCCACTTTTCCATCCTCCAGCAACTTCAAACGGACCCTTACGCCTCTCATTTTTTATTTTCCATTTCTAATACATTTGAAACCTTCATAGCCACTTTACGTGGTACAATAAAACATAAAAAATTCCATTTCTGTACTATAAAGATAGAAACGTCACGTGTGTCTCGTTCCAGTTAATATTTCAGAACTCTTCGATGAGAATTACAAATAGAACTTTGCAATTCTTGGTCAAAGATCGAAACCTCGAGATTTATTGAATACTCGTTGTCTTCTTCGTTCATATAAACAATTTGGAATTCTTTCACAGAGACACTATTAATTCCTTTCAATTTAAGCGCCTTTGATTTTATTTGTTACGGAAATATCCTTTGCCGACTTATGGTAATGGAATCCTATCGAAATCCTCAAATATACTCGATAAAGAACGTAACAGGGAATGGCAACTCGGAGAATTCCTTTTCCAAACATTCGAGAAAATCGAGCAACCGATTTCTTCAAATTTATCTCTAAAAACAATTCTAGAAATTGACAACTGAGAATCGACGGAATCTCGTCGCTAGGCCAGTGGGTTTTTGGATCTCTGGGGTCGTGGGATCGGATTATTAATTATTTACATTTGTATGGACATTTTACGTTGATGAATAGTTTCATTTCGAAGTACTGTGATCCTCATGTGCGTGTGACTTTCTTCAGCTGGTTTGTGGTCCTCGAACTACATTTTCATTTTATGCAAAGACATGGCGAACAGTTTAATTAGCGATATTTAGTGTGATTAACGAAAACCTTCAATTTATCATTGCTCCAGTGTCCCAAATAACATTTCTTGACAACTTACGTTTCTTTAAATCCTTTTGTTAAATCTACGAAATCATTTCTGTTAAGTTAATTATATTGTTCTTTATTCACGACTGAATAGAATTTTTATAA
The DNA here is from genome assembly GCA_013761285.1 of Campoletis sonorensis. Taxonomy (NCBI): domain Eukaryota; kingdom Metazoa; phylum Arthropoda; class Insecta; order Hymenoptera; family Ichneumonidae; genus Campoletis; species Campoletis sonorensis. The sequence continues at coordinate 1,241,390 of JACEOJ010000085.1, forward strand.
AATTTGACACATGATGAACACACGTGTGGCTAAAAACCTGAAAATTGATTCAACGTTATGTGGCGAACTGAAATTTACTTTTATTTGTTAACTGAAATAGATTACTTGGGTTTGAAAATAATAATTGAGATTTTTGTACGAGAGTCGCTGAAAATTGAAGGAAATTTACAAAACCATGTTCAAATACGAGTTGTTAATGTGTCGTTTGAGAATCATCAAAGCTATTTGTTCCGACGTATTAAGGCCAGGAAACTTGAAGGATTTTTTGCATTTTTTAAGATCATTTCCATCAAAATTAATGCATCAACTTTGGCCACCGGTACTTTTAAATTTTCAAGAGTACACATTTCCACGAGCATTTACGACGGCTCGGTCGGTATGAGTTGCGCTTCAAATTTTTATTCCAAATTTATTGATTTCCATACGAAATGAATGAATTTATAAAACTTTTGCCATTAAAAAAAAATACTATTCGAGCAATCCGTAAAAATTTGCACCAAATAAAAAAAAGTTTTGTCATGCAGAGTCAAATTATTTTCGGTAAACATCGCATATTGTGTTACCCACTGAGTTTTGCTGATTGTTTTTCCAACATTATCAATCGAAACCATTGCCGGAAACGTTTTTATCGACAGCCAATAAACGTTTTCACGTGCAACCCCCGATATTCGAGACCGTGACGTAGCGGCCTCTGCAGCCGTTGGTTGAAACTACAAAAAATCGACGTTGATGTATTCGTAGTATTTCCTCGATTTAGTTCAATAATTCCGAACACATTTCTCGATTTACTGCATGGGTCCGACCCGGTCCATCATCTGCGTGAGCCCGTGGCAGTCGACAATTGACAAGTTTCTTGATTCGAATTTTTTTTTCATTTGAACGCAGATTGTACAGTATTCCAACAACTTCCATACTTTTCCTGCTTTTTCCCATTTCTCAGGCTTCATCTATCTTCGTGCATAAACCAAGTTTTTTCGAAAGTTTGTTCCACTATTTTCATTTTTTGTGTATTTTGAATCCAGATACGAAATAATTGATAAATGCAACCAACAATATTGAGCGTAGAGTAATTTTTAATTCATTCGAGAGTTTCTATTTCTTTTCAAATCTTTCTGTACGTATTTATGGATTTTTCAAAAAAATCTACAAGTTTTTCGAAGTCAATTTTTCCAAGTAATTGACCATTTTTTATTCGCCATTGTCATGTCGAGTTTTGATACGTTTAGTGCATCATTTTCAACACAATTGCCTTGTGTTCTGCGTGTACAAGCAGCGCGTTCTGCTTTTTGGTCCCTCGCAACAGTCGAAACGACGCTGGAAAAGAGTTTTGCGTGTATGTGCTTATGCATACGAGAAACGTTCCCGGCTAATCCTGATTCTAATGACAGTACGTTGAGAAGCCGTACGTTGACACCTGGCCGCGTGTAGAGGCCAGCAACCATAGACAGCACCGGCACTTTCTTCGGGGCTGATGGAATATCTTCGAGTAAATAAAAAGCCACTGTATGTTTCGTACAAATATCCTATTATTTTTTTTATTTATGACGACGATAAACCTTGACGTTGATGCTTCGCTGAAATTTGTTTTTTTTTTCTACGAGAAAAAATTAAAAAAAAAATCCTTATCTGTTTCGAGAACAAAAAAACTGAATCTTCGTTGATCGTCAGTGTACGAAATACTTAAAATTACAAAAATTATGATGTTTTGTTTCTTGTCAAAAGTAGAGATCTTTGAATTTTAAGATTCGAATTCAAAATTCAAGAAACTGGATCTACCAAAAAAATGTATCCAATGAATTGCGAAGAAAAAAGAGAAATAAATAATGAAACCGCGAGCATTCCAAGAAAATTTATTTCTCTCCACTATAAAAGCAAACAATCAAAAACTTTCGTTCCAACTTGGAGCTTTATCGTTTAAAAGTTATTGAGAACTCGTCAGGATAAGTTTCTAGTTTATTATTCGTTGTCGAAGTCACAATTTCTGAGTTACGCGAGTTTTATTTAAAAGAAAAGTTAAAATATTATCAGAATACAGAAAATATGATAAATAATGGAATTGAAAAGTACAACGAAACGGCATTTTTCTCTCACTAAATTATTAATTACTCCTAATTTCCATTTTTTTAAATGCGGTCAAGTTTTCGACTCGAATTTTCCTTTCGTACGCTTTACAAATTTAAAAATCGTACACAAAAAATGGGTCAAGTGTTGCCGAGGAAAAAGTTCTTCTTTTTTTCAAATTTTGTGCAAAATTTTCTCTCGATGTTTTGAATCTACTGCTTTTGTACGCAAGGAGAAGTTATTGAGTGATGGGGCCTTTATGCGAGCGGCGACGGCACTGAAGGTAAGCTCCTGCCTCGGGGGTGCATGCCCTGTGGATGAGAGTAACTCGAACAGTAGACCATCGCCCTGAAAGACAGTCGTGGGTGTAGCGTGTGGCGTTCTGAACCCGGTCAAAAGTCGAATCTAAAAAAAAAAAAAAAAGGAAGAGATAATAAATAAATAAAACGAAGTAAATGAATTAACGGAATCGATTCGAAGGGAGAAAAGAAGGGAAAGGAAATAAAAAAAGAAAAAAAAACGGATCAGTGGGTAACCCGAAATATCGAGATTCCATCAATCGAGAGTTTTCGCGTTGCGGTAATCGTATTGATCTCTCGCGAGAGCGTCGCGCAAAGCTTCCGACGACGCGCGCGCGTCTGGACTCCTTTTTCGCCGCTCAGCGCTGGAACCTGGCACTGCTCAAGGAATTTAAATGTGCAGCACGAGAGGTGAGATATATCTGAATATCGCGTTAAAACAAATATTAATTAGAAACAAAGAGACAAATATTTCCATCGGGCGTGTTAAAAAATCCAATTTTTATACTTGAGTTTTATTGAAAAATTTAAAAAAATGGAAAAACAAAGAAAAAGAAACAAAAAATAGAATCGAGTGAAGAATTTAACAGAGTCAGGGTTTTTTGTTCATCAATAAAATACAGAATAACTTTAATGCATTAATTGGCGAAGGTAACGTTGTGTAATGACATATAACTAGTGCATTATAAAGTACGTTTCGTATCGTACCGATCTAATCGCGAGAAAGTAAGAAATAGACAAAGGGAAGTGGAAGAGGAACGGACAAAGAATGATGAGGAAGACACACACACGTGCACGTGTATGGGATGTTTGTGTGTGTGTGTGTTCATACGAGGTTGTGTGTATTTCTTTCTCTCTCTCTCTCTCTCTCTCTCTCTCTCTCTCTCTCTCTCTCTCTTCTTCTGTGTGTGTGTGTGTGTGTGTGTGTGTGTGTGGACGAAGGATCCTGAAATAACGAAAGATAGTGTGCGGTGTGAGACTTGACTGCACCAAATAGACACTCTGTTCCTAGTTACAACTCCGGGAAACACAGTAAGTCGGTCACGACTGCGCTTGCAACGTTATAACGTCCAAGTAAAATAACTATAAAGATAAAACAGAGATGATAGGTTTTGGCTTCTGAATGTGTGGATGCGTGTGCGTACGTATTATTGTGCGAGAGCCTAAGAGTATTCCGATATCGAGCTGCTCTGCTTCGATCATCTATTTTTCGTTTCGAGGCAATTACTAAGTCGACTCCTTGCTGCATCTGCACTATCGATTTTTGCGCCCCTTTACTGCACTACTATAACATTCATTGACAAGTCCTTATGGTATCACTATGTATTTATACATCGCATGCAAGTTTATTATCAAATATATGCGAGGCTTTCCATCCCTAGTCGCCCAGTTCGAGAGTCTAATCATTTTCATTTGTCGTAAAAATGTATTTTTTTATCTTTTATCGTCGATTTGTAACGCAAAAGTAGAAAATAGTGAATTGATACATTTTTCCTTTAGATAAAAAAGAAACAGATAGGCTTTTGTTGGAAAAAAAAAAATTACGTCAAATTGTAATAATTTATACATTTTCCATATATTTTTTATCAAAGCATGCTTAGAAATAGAAACAAATGATTTATTCACGTCAGTCGGTGTCACTTTAAAGTTTTCGGCGCTTGGATGCCTATGCAATTTTTTTAAAAATGATCATTTTCAAAAAAATGACAACTCTTGAAGAATATCAAAACTTGAAATTCATTCTCTGTAGAATTGAGGGGTTTGGCTAGTGTGAACATTTCAGAAAATCAGTTACTTCCATTGTGTTCAATTATACTTCGAAACTTTTGGATCAAGTGGCGTACCGACTGAGCCACCATAAGTGCGAGAGACTTAGCTGCAATTTTCAAAAGTGACATTTTCTCACACATTTCGGCTTTTAAGAGACGTTGTGAAAAAATATCACTTTCTAATACTCGAGGGAGTTTGGCAACTGATCCATAGCTTTAAAAAATTCACTTTCAACGAGGTTTCATGTCGATGTTTTAATTTGTGGTTCATTGATGAAACTTTAAAAGAGTTTTTCTCGAAACTATATTTTTCAAAAACGATGTCAAATTTTCTACACGATGTCTCGTCATGTAAGGAACAGATCAATTTCAAATCTTTTTTTTTCAAATTACTCATCATATGAATACAATAAAAAATGGTTTGGTCGAGTCTCAGCTAATATTGTCTATTTTGAGAAAAAAAATACTCGTATTTTTTTTTCGTAGCAAAATGAATGATTTTTTCATGAATTTTGATACATGACTCAATCAGCATGTATAACAATCAATTTACAGATTAATTCTCCTCGGATTTTTGAATCATTTTATTTATTTAAAAAAAAAACTAGATTTTTTAATAATAACCCTGATTTTTGGGTGATCGCAACAGCCTAATTCCATAATCATAATTATATACTCACACCCATTATATATTTGCGTATACGATTGCATGTATACGTACGTAGTGAAACGTACATATGTGTACAAGTATGTATAAGTATGTACTTATAAATAATAAGTATATGCTTAAAAATTTGAAAATACATCTTCCTATCTCTCTGACTGTTTGCAGGTGTACTTCCACGAGGTAGAGGAAGTTAACATCCGCGATCGATTTCAGTAAGACCTTAGAAAAATCATAATAAAACTATTCATCCTTAACTTAGAGTCTTTAAGAGTTTCGTTGTGATACTCGTAGTGAAATAATGTATGGACAATCGCTTTATTGAAGATTGATTGATTGATAATTTTCTTTATAGTTTTATAAATATATTTTTTTATATTTTTATTCAAGGCTTCTACGATATGAAAAAGGGATCGTTAGTGTTTTCCCTGATTTGATAATATCGCGGGATTAAATCCGTCCCTCCGAGGACACGTTATTAAACTTGGACAGAATAATTATCTCATTTGCCAATTAAAGTGATCGCTAATTATCGCTTCAACTATCACGTGCGGATTACCCGGTCGACTGTTTCGGGATGATTAATTTTCCTGGGATATCAACGCAGTTTTCAAACTCGTTACTTCTCTGTCATCGCATAAGGAAATAAGACAGTTTTTTTTAATCCCGATCGCTTTTTCCCTTTAAACTGTCAGCAACCATCGTGATGAATGTTTTATATCCATAGACGCGTCTGATCCTTATATACTTTTTCCTGTCGTCTTTACTTTTCTTCTTTCGAGCTAATGCCACTGCCGTTTAATTAAACTCCTCTGAGGCTAGTTTTGATTGATCGTTTCCCTCAAAGATAACTTACCTAAAGTTTGTTTTTAAATCATTTCGCAACAAGGCAAATTGTCTTCAACCATTTGAGTGATTAGACCGACTTACAGTCAAATTACAAAAACGATGGGAAAGAAATAGTTTTTTGGGGTTTTATCAAGAAAGCCTGAGTTGAAAAACAAAATGTTGATACTTCTGACACAAAAATATAAGTCTGTCGATAAATCTCCCATTTGATTCCATGGAACGAAAAGCCTCGTTGGTTTATTCCTTGAACACGTTTTAATTAAATAAATAATATGATAAGAACTTTTTGATACTTTTATTATTATTATTATTATCATCCAAATATTTCCACTGTTTCAATGTAGGATGAAATGTAGGATTTTTTTCATGGCAACCCGTAAGTAATCTTTGAGGAGGCTGGATTTCTACAGATTTCATAAACTTCAGAATATTTAAAAAAGATCGTCAAGTATTTTAATCGCATATTTTTGGTCGATTTTCTCGCAATAGTTACTTAACGAGTCTAGGTGAAGTATGAGTGTTCCGGGTTATAGTAATTGATCGAGTACGGGTTTGAATTATGAAAGAAAACCGCGTGTCATAGGTGGCGGTTTACATATTGTCATCGGTAATGATAGACAGAATGAGTCTGCAACCTGCTCCGAGTTGAGATCAAACCTCTCGTCATCTGTTGCTTTTTTTTTTTTATCCTCCTCTGATTCTCTGACTATCTCAGTCTCGGTCACTGCCGATTCACTACGACTGCAACCGCCAACCTTAACTCTGCGAGCCGTTAAGTCTGTCACTTGGTCTCAGTCCTAGAGCGTCGAAACATCGCGCAAGGGAACACAGAAGAATTCCCTACAATATTCGAATCTCAAGTGATCTCGCGGTCCCGCGCTTTTTTCCTGCCATTTTCTTGTGTTGATATTTTTTTTTTAAATCGTAATAAAGGATACACTCGCGTATCATTTACAATTGAGTCTACAAAAATTTCATTGGTTTTTCTGCATCGCAGGAAATGGGGCCCGCGGAGGCGTATCGCTACCTCATCGAGGAGATATCAGGTAAAACCTCATTATTCAAATTTCTTAATTTTTTCAACTGACCGAAAAGTTGAGGGTTGTATCAAAAGAATATCTTTCGATAACATCGATGCAATATTAGATAAATTTTTTTTTTCAATTAAATAATTTAAGAAAATTTGTATAAATATTAATTTTGTGTTAATTGAACGTTGACAGATCCAAGGGTGGCTGATTGGCCTTTGATGGCTAGTCCATTTCCGGTCGTAACGATACTTCTCTCCTATCTTCTCTTCATTCTATACCTTGGCCCTAAATACATGGAAAAGCGCCAACCGTATTCTCTCCACAATCTTATGATATTCTACAATGTTTTCGTAGTGATTGCGAGTGCTACAGTTTTTTATGGAGTGAGCTGAATTGCCATTGATATAACGTTAAAATTTCACTGAAGATGCGTTAACCTAGTTATCGAATTAAAATGTAAGTCGATTAATGAGCCGTTCCCTAACATTACAGATTCTTACGTCCGGCTTCACAACGAATTTATCGTGCGGATGCGAACCCCCTGATTACTCGTATAATTCCGAGCCAATGAGCGTAAGTTTGTTTTTGCGATTTGCGACAAAATAGAAACACATCTAAAGCGTTTATTTATTTATTTTTTAAATAAAATGTTGCCCTCCTTTGAATAATCACAATACTGTGTCGTTCCCTGATGACAGTAATTTAAATGCAAAATCATTCATTAATATCAAGGCTAATTAATGAACATGATAATTCAGATGGCCAGATGGGTCTGGTGGGTGTTGTTACTGAAGATTTGCGAGCTCGGCGATACTGTTATATTCATACTTCGCAAGAAATACAAACAGTCATCTTTCCTGCACATCTATCATCACGTGACAACCGTTGGTCTAGCCTGGATTGCTTGCAAATTTGCGCCAGGTAATGTTCACACCATTTCCAGATTCGTTTTGTTTTCTTTTTTATCTAAAAATATGTCATGGGTAATTTATTCTTCTTCTTCGTCTTCTTCTTCTCATTGTTATTATTATTATTATTATTATTATTAATATTTCAGGTGGCATGTGGACGTTCATCATGATGCCCAATTGCATCGTTCATGTGATCATGTATACTTATTATTTATTAGCTTGCCTAGGGCCCGATATGCAAAAAAGAATCTCACGATGGAAACCGTATCTAACGATGCTTCAATTGGTAAGTTAAAATCACATTGAAATAATGAATTCAAGGGAAACTAAATGAATGTGAATTTTCATCGAAAATGAGCCTTCTGTCCTGGGTCAATATGACCCGGAGTTCAATATAACGAAGTATGAAAATTTTGAATGAAAAAAATCCATTGTGTGTAATCCATTGATCGAGGATTCTGATTGTTTTGCAGATTCAATTCGTCGTAATGGTATTGCACACGGCTCAAGCACTAATGCCCTCGTGCGAACCAAGTCGCAAACCACTGGCCTACCTCTACATGTTTCACGTAGTCGTGATATTTTACATGTTCTGGGACTATTACAAAAAATCATACATCACCAAAAAGCAACAGTGAAAACCAGTGATGGCCTCAACTCCAGCCTCATTTTGTACTTTTTATTCATCGCTAAAGTCACCGCTGCAACGAGAATTCAGCAGACTGATCGATACCATTTTGTAGTTCGAACGATTAACTTACGTTGTTGTGCGTTACTTCCGTTATTTAACTTCCAAATAGAACTTTACGGAGCGCGGGCGTTGATTTATTACTCAAATAATCATTCTTCCCGATGTTACTTTTTTCAATTGTTGTTCAACATTTTTTTGTAATCGAAAATATTAAATTTGTCGTTTTTGTTAAGTCTGCATTATATTATTTCGTGGTTAAGCTCGTTTCTCTCTCATCCAGCTCATTTTTCATTTTGTCATTTCTCATTCATTTATCTTAATACAAACATTTCTGTACTTGACTTTTTCCTTAAAAACTTAAAAAAAGAGACTTATTCGCATAAAATTCATTCTGTTGAAGTATCTCAACGTTTCCTTGAATTTGAACTTCGTTTGGATGTCAATAGATTTTTGTTTCTCGTTTCCACAATAATTTTCTTGCTTGAAAATAAAAAAAATGAACAAAAAATAGATTATTATCTGCTCATAGGACTTTTGTGCTTGGGAAAACGGAAGAATATTCGTTTGGTTGTGTCGCCTATTGTCCAGTTGAAAAAAAAAACGAAAATTAAATACATAAGAGATTTTTAATACGTCGTAATAACAAAAAATATTTTGTTTATTGAATTAACAAAAGAATCAAGATTTTATTCGACAATCAGCTATTCCTTCGTCGTCCAGGTGATGTGTCCTAAACGATTATTCGAGTTAATGATTCTTTTTTCTTATAATTCCATACCAGACTGTTCACATATCGTTGGTTTGAATCAACATTTCTTATCGAAATATCCAGTTATAACTTTAACGATGTTAGGCCTTAGATATAAACACAGGAAATTATTGATACTCCGTTTTATTGTCTAATTTACGTATTTTTACACTAAGAAAATAATTGAGCTGAGTCGAACAAGACTTGGTGAACTATTTCGAACGTAATTTTCTGTTTATTGAAAAAACTGTTCAGTTGTACAAATTATTCATTTTAGTGGATTCTGTCATAAATTTTGACGAAAGGATGCAAAGTGCATTGCATGTCATAAAATTAATGATTGGTGCGACTTAATATTACGTGCGATATATTTTGCCAAGTTGACTCAACAAAATGTTGTTCTCAGTGTAAAATTAACAAGATCGACCGATTCATCCGTGATTTATTTTAAGGCAGTTGTCTCGCTACAGTCTCTTGCAAAATTAATTCTTCGGTCGATGCATGAAAGAACGTCGGCAGTTTGGGGAATGTCCTGATAATGTTCGTTGATATATCTTATAAAAATGTAAAAACTTATAAAGTAATGGAAAAAATGCTTACTGCAAAGTTCAGAGTTCCAGAAATGACAAAATTCCTCACGTCTCCCAATGTTCGCTATCATTTGCCATTGTTACATCTTCGAAACTAAACGTTCAAGATTATACTTTTTCAAACAGACTTCGGCTTCGAAGTGGTTGGAAGACTTTTGAAATCTCCAATTTCTTCTTTGAAAAATGTAAGTAAAAGAGCAGACTTTTTAATAAGAAATATTCAAAATTCGGAACGGAGAATTTATTCTCTGAATTATAAACAATTTTGAACACAAATTCATTGGCAAGATAACTGCCTTAATTCGAAAGTTTTTATTTGAAAAATTTAAGAAATCAATAAACATGGCTGAATGATTGATAATTAAGATTTTTTAATAGAATATTTATATTTTTTTTTTATACAATCGATCAGGTAGTATCAGAAGTTTTCGCATTCCGAAATTCTTTTCATACAAATTACTGTTTTACGTTACGTTACTTCAAATTAAAAAAATATAGATAAAAGACAATTATCGATCATATTTTTCGTATTTTTATCGAAACTTCGCGATAAAGAGGCAGCATTTCTTATTTGAAAAACTTCGAGTTGGTCCATTTTTTTAAACAACGCTAAAGCAGTTTGAGGAAATGAAAAAAATCATATCTCACAAGTGAATAGATAAAAAGAACCGACAAAAATGAAGATGGAACGAAAGAAGAACAGCGATACCGAATATTGTTCATTTGTAACCAACCCAACGTTTGTCACTTGGAAAATGCAATTGTTACAACGAGTAAAATGTAATTAAAATTTAAGAGAAGAAGTGTATAATAAAAATAGTCCATCTTATCAGAGAAATTCTTAAGGACCACGAACCCTTTGAGATCCTTTTATAACAGCAGGTTCGAAGATTTTCTTTTATCACTTAATGAGCAAAATATTAATTTCCGATTTATTGCAGTTCGGTAGACCCGGAAAATTGTGTAAAACTTTTCATTGAATTTTGGGTAACTTTGAAATCATGATTCCAAGACCGAAGGGATGTGATTTTTCCTCCCCAGGGTCTACAGACAGTGGCTTGAAGGATAGAATTTTGAGGCTCGAGTGATAATTGGAACCTAGTCGCGTCACGTTGCCTACAGTCAACCTGAACCAGCGTCGGTAAGACTTTGTATCGGTTTACGATAAAGAAGTACGCGAACATTGCTGTTTTCCGAAATCCACACCATCGCACTTCAAACAGTACCACCGCGAATCAACGTATCAACAGATTGAAAAAACGAAAGAAAAAAATACGATTGCGATTTGCAAAAGTCAGCAGATATTATTGGCATCAAAATCGATATTTTTTAACCTGTTACTGACCTAAAGCATTTCTGAGACTGAATTTCCAACTGCTTTCCCATTCAGCAACAGTTTGCAAGGGTAAATTTTGATACGAGTTAATAATTGATCGATTTAAATTTGACACCGAATTCTTAATCTACTTTTTCAAACGATGACGTTCTTCCTCATCTAGCCAAATTGAGGCCTCCTTGAAAGATCATAATTTTTAGACGAAAAGCCATTGAAATCATGATATTTTCTTTTTTATTACATCCTCCACTTAATCTTATTTTTTTAGATTAATTGTAATTCAGACTTTTTCATCTCTGTAGAATCTGTCGGTGAGTTCGTCGCTGTGTTTCTTTCCGGGTTTTGCCTTTTTTTGTTCAAAATACATAAATGAATAAATATTTAGTAATACGCGTGCGTTCTCGAGTTTGGATAATGATGTTAAAGTGTTACAAACAGTGTTTCGTTTAAGTATTAGGAACGTAACTTCTTAGCTGGATAAACTACGTTAATTAGCGTGTATATGGGAGGACATACGTGGTGTTAGAGCTCAAGCGACGATATTTACGTCTTGGATACCTCGACGGAGTTAAAATGAACTTTGAGGCTTAGTTATTGATCGTAATTGTAGATATAATGTACATGCATACATTTGAATATCGTGCAACATCGTGTCTGTAAATATATGCATACATGGGATTACAATATTTAATGTACCTGAAAAGTACATTTTCATAATCCCGCAGGGATGTTTATGGAAATAAAAAATAAAATAAAAAGAACTGCGGTGCCCTTTTTTAATTACTTTAATTAAAAATCAAATATTCAAACGTACCATTCTTTCCTTTCGCTCTTTTTTTTGTAACCAAAGTTCCTGATTTCGAAGGTTCAAGAGTTATTCGACTATTGACTGCCGGTAGCTGGAATCCTTGGCTTGCTTTTGATTTGATAATCGCAGCTTGTAATCATATTTGCAATTTATCGTTCGACCAGTTCTTGAAAAACAATTAAAAAAGAGAAGTCACGGTACGAAAATCGTCGAGTTTCTATGCACACGAGAATGGGTTCTTTTCGATTAATTTCTAATAGAAAAAAAAACCAAAAATAACCAAATACGGATTTAATATTTGAAAAATCGAATGTTCGTTTACAAGTGAAGTTTTTCTCATTCCATTGTCAAAAATAAAGACGAATATTGCTAAAAATGAGTAATTAAGATGACAATAAAATATTTTGTTGAATATTGTGGAATGACAGACTTGAATGAACGAAGCGTAAAGAGGAGGCAGCGAGAAAAGCAGTAAAAACATGAGGGAAGATCAGTTTCATAGAATGAGAATGGCGATCGCGTTGGCATCGCTGTGGTACGGTCAGCCTCGTCGAATTAGCATAGCGGATTAGTGTATCCGTGGCTTTAAGTCGACACGCATGGAGCTACGCCGATAAGACTTTATTAACGTGCTTGTGGGTGTTATTTATCCTCCCTCTTGGTCAATTTCACATCTCGTGTTTCATAATATAATGCCAAAGGAAAATTCAGCTTGCCAGTAGTAAAGCTCCGTGTATAGTCAGACATACCACCGTCGACCTGCCACACACGACATGTCCATCGTGTATCCATTAAGGGTTAGTTTTATGAAAAGTTTGTTAATCCAATGGAAATCATTTTATGATTAACTAATTATGGATAATTTAAGTTGAATAACTAAACATTTTTTATTGCTATCAAAAAAATAAATCTACTTCCAGCTTTGCATTTAATCCCGACTGTTAATCATCATTTAAATCAAAAGATGACATTAGGGTCAAAAAATAATCGTACGACAGATTAATCATACTTGATTGGATGATCACTTAGCCATCCACCAACAAGCACAATATTTTCAAAGCGAGAGGCCGTTTTTATGAATCTTTGATCTAAAAAATATTGCCATCTGTATCGGACGGATTTTCCACAGCTTCCCTCGGCCCTTTTGCAAATGCGACACGGTAGTTTATCAGGAAAGAGTTTCTGTAGGCAACACTCTTCAGGGTTTTCCAGGAACACGTGATTAAGTGAAACGAGAGAGAAGAGGGTTCAATTGGTGGAATGGGTTCGTAAAAATCCACAAGGGTATACGCAGTAACAATAGAAAGAAAAAAAAAGAAGAGAAATTATTAACAATTTTTTTGCTCGAAAATTTCACGATTCAACTACTCCTCGGAGCTTATGGACACGACTATTGAAACATTCCGTATATGCATGTAAATGCAAATATATACGCATATTCATGCGAACACCTCCCATACGTGTGCAGATATAACACTGGTTAGAGAGAATGCAGGAGTCACGAAGAATTTACAGCAGTTCGTAGTGCCAAATTGTTTGAAGATAGTGTGGTGAAAACGAATAGCTCTCTATAGCGTTTTGCGGAAAGGTTTTTCTCTACCGAATAGTCAGACAAAACGAAGGAAAAAAGTCAATAGGTTTCGCTTCCCGTTTGTTCATACCGAATTTTACTGACCTCAATTATTTGCTCTTTGTTCAGCAAAGCTTCGCAGCTTTTCACCACAGCATCTTTCTCGATCGAGTGAATATTTGCTGAGTCTGGTTTTATCCGTTTCAGAATAAAGAATTGCCATAATTCTATAAACTATAAATGAAATCACGAGGTTTTTCGATGTTGTTGAAAAACTGGGAACTTAATGATCAATATTCGTATTTTTATTTCACCCTGTCGTTGAATTCCTAATTTAAAAATTTATCAGGTCATTTGGAGAGGATCAACAGTATGATAATTTTGTTTGGCCCAACAAAGTGATTGTTCAAATCTGAAAAACATTTAGTTACACGTATCGAAGTAAATATTTTGGTTGAAAGAAGCAAAAATAAGTTTCGTTCAACAAATAATTTTTTTCAGTGATAGGAGGAAGGATGAGCTATATAAATATTACGAGAGACACACATGCGTATAAAAATGGCAGTTGCACGCGACAGTACCTACGGGAAAGGGTGGGACGCAAATGTGTCGCTGGCAGCGGGTGCACATTTTTTTTATCCCCTTCTTTTCACCTTTCATAGGTGGATGTTAAAAATTTTTTAATCCTCGATGGCGTTAGCCAATTGCACAAAATTTATAAAGCACCGGCTTGGCTGTATATGCCGCGGTTACTGGGCTAACGTGTAGTCGGCTGAACCTGCGTGCCGACCTTCGACTGTATACTAACTAAAATATACATATATATATATCAATATATAGAACCATTATACGTTCCGATCTCGGCGATACGACGTAATTGCGCGCTTAAATATTGTCGTCTGCTGTGAATGGCGATATGGTGAGTGTACATATATATTTATATTTATATATATGTATATATTTGAGCTGGTTATTTCACTGGGCAAGAGAGAACAGGGAAAGCCCCGCGGGCTCGCTGCACCTCGATCTCGGTCCGACATGCTCGCCACCCTCTCACAACCCTCGAATTATCGTTTCGATTCGCTTGACCTCTCACCCGCACTACTATATCCCATGGATCCGTATACGATCGGATTATGACAACGACGCTCCCGCGTTGGCTTTTCGGCCCTGCTGTACATCGTACTAAATTTTCCCTATGGAATTATTCTAGTCTTCGTTCTTTCACGCTTTTGACTCGAGCCTTTTTATTTGCCATTTTCATACAATCCTCTCCATTCATTTTTTAATCAGCTTTGCTTGTTTCCATGGCAATCATATTTTATCTTTTTTTTTTTACATTTGTTTGTTTGGGTTCAATGCATTTTTGTACACGTTTTCCTGGAAAACTGCTTCGATTTTTTAATCTGAAGTAAATTAGCTTCAACGTTTTTTTTGTTCACACTAATCACATTCGATGGAGGATCCGCCATAATGAAATAAATTAGTACCGAATTCGATCCTAATTAAATAATTCTAGGTTCCTAGTATATTTCGTCAACTTCTAGTGAAAGCGGTATTTTTGAAGAAATATTTTTTCTCAATGATCGTATATTTCCCGACTAATTGCATGATAGAGCTCAGTGCCAAAATCGGATTGAATCGACGAACTTCGCATTTATCAGTTGCCAAACCAAAAGTTCTGAAAATTTTTAAACCTCGAATGTTCGGCCATTATTTTACTGTGCAGAATGTAAATCTTTTCGTGAAAATGTGTATTTTGCACAATAAAAATTGCTCGAAATTCAAGGTCATTGCCCCTTTCTATTCCGTCAAGTTTTCATTCGCTCTGTGTACGTTAAGAAGACCTCTTGTAATAGGAATTTAATTTCAATTAATTTAATTATTTCATTAACCCTTACACTTACAATTATTGCGAAAAATCATAAGATTTAGTTCATTAGATTGGGCTATAAATACGTGCATAGGATAGTTCTCGCAAGGTACTGTTTCCATATGTCACGAACCTAATGGTTCGATAAATATATTGTGGAGACATCGAAAGGTTTTCGATACGCGTCGTCTACTGTGAAACTAGAGAATTTGTGGTGTAACGAAAATCACTTGAAACCACTTTCATCCTCCGCTACATTTTCTGCTTCTTTTCCCTCCCTGTTCTTTCTTCCTTTCCACTACTTTATTTGTACTTTTCACTACATTTGCAAAAGCGCGTGCGACTTATATCTTTGGACAGAAAGCAGCTGCAAGCTTTTCGGTTGTGGCTTCTTTCGTACTTTCTATCTCCGGTCACGTACGTTTATATATATACACGTCGCTTTAATTCTTCTATGTGACACAAAGTGCTCGAAACTGTGAGAGAAAGAGTTTAAATTTGTTGGAGCTGTAGCCGTCGTATGCAAAAAAGTGAGAGCAAAAAGGAATGTTACACAAGAAAAAAGCTTTATAGTGTTAAACGAAACCTAAAAAATAAATTCGTACGTCCTCGTTTGCAATCCATGAGAAATTAATGTAAGAAACGAACTAATAAACCCAGCAAGTTTGCACGATGTGATTAAAGGCTTGACTTAAGGACCCAAAAATAGAGTTACAAGTGAGAAAAAACATAAAAAGTTTGTAATGAGATGCGAGCAAAGTGCTGTCAAAGCCATGAGAAGCGAACGAACCACAAAGACAAATGAAATTGTCAATATTTCGTTAAACTACAGATCATTTATCGCGTTTTATCACCTCGTTAAAGCCTTTGTACAACTGTCTAAAAGGCTACAAAAGGAAAAGCATCCGAATGATAACTCGATAACGTAATCACCACGAAGTATTAATGCCCAATTCGTACTTGTCTTTACAGTAGACTGTGCAACTTCAGACATTCAAAACCGCTATAGCGACGAGATCATGTCGAGTATTAGCTTTCGCGAGGAACATTGACGTCGTCGTCGCTTGGCCGGCAGCAATAAAGCTGCTATCTGACTTCCACTTCGAATCACTTAACATTTATATTCAAACTTCCCAGACAAAGTTCCAGCTACCAGCATGAACACATCGTGGAGGAGATAATTTCTAGATGAAGAATATTTGCACAGTTTTGGTCGAGAGTTTTAGGCCTTATTTGAAACCTCCTTAATTTGTTTATTTTTTAAATCCTAATCAATATTCACAATCGAAGCTTCCTGAACTCGACGAGGACCGCAGTTGTATTCACTATGAGCGAAAGGATAAACATCAGATTTGAAGAAATTGGAGTTATGATCTTCCTTGGAGCCGAATGTTGTCCTACGAAACCAACGAAACTGCGGAAAATATTTGTTCAAATAAATAAATGTACTCATTTATCCCAACGAGTCCGGATCGTTGATTCGATAATTAAAATTTAAACGAATGTTTCGCTGAAGCAACTAAAAAGTATGAGGAGGCAAATGAATGGCACCATTTTCATGATTTGGTTGAATAAACAACATTATTTGCCAATCAGCGAAAAAATAGTTGAATTCATCGTTTTTCGACCGACAAAATGGATTTAGTTCGATAAATAATTTTTTCTCTCAATGCAGAATTATTATTATGCCTTCAACAAAGCTTTTGGAAGAGACTCTACAATAACCAAGTGCTTACTATCGGAACTGTGTTAATCACAAAAGCTATGCTATATTTTATCCGCCCATCTACTTATTATAACGAGATTATAACTTCGCATTAGCCCTCTCATCAGCAGCAGCATCCTGATCGAGAAATGTTTCGCAGGAAGTGCTTTTATCGCCACCCGGTACCACCTAGGAAATTTCAAGCCATACGGTGAAGAAGAAAAGGCAAAATACGAGAGCGAGGAGTGAAAAAGACTCAACGCAGTGCCAGGATTCCAGAAACTCGAAGGTCTAACGATAATTTTATCGCAACATTGCTATCGAATGCATACACGATAGTTTCTAGATTAATATTGAGTAATGAACAATATTGTGGAAGATTTTCAAACGCTCTTTTAAAATGTGATCGTCGTAATAATGTAAAAACACATTTTTAATGAAAAACCTGCCCACTGAGCTTTAATTTAATGAGTTATTTGATCGTTATTCCTGCAATTTAAGACACGAAACGAGACAGTAAAACAGAGAGAAAAAAATGATACTTTATCATACAAAACGATGATTCAAATATTTCTTCAATAAAGTATTATATTCGAATTTGAGAATTTCCATCACCTCAGAGATTTTTCATGCTCCATTTTCCTGAGGGAGCGATAAGCATGTGACAGAAATTAAAAAAAAACTCATGTACGAGGGATGGAGTGAGACACAAATAGGAAAAAACAAACTCCTCATAAGCTGCTTTTGATGATC
This sequence comes from Campoletis sonorensis, assembly GCA_013761285.1. Classification (NCBI taxonomy): domain Eukaryota; kingdom Metazoa; phylum Arthropoda; class Insecta; order Hymenoptera; family Ichneumonidae; genus Campoletis; species Campoletis sonorensis. The sequence goes on from JACEOJ010000085.1 coordinate 1,259,048, forward strand.
ATTAAAGAATGAAGAAATAAAATAAAACGGTGGTCGGTTTATCACGAAATACCCATAATTTATAAACACAATATAAAAAAGGGATTGAAATGGTTTTTCATCATCGCGCTCGTGCCCAAGACACCACGCCACGGTTGGGCGACGTAAATTTTAATTCAATATACATTAACGCCTCTAATCCGATTATCGTCGAGGCATTCGACGGTAACATCCCTACACGAATCCACTAACCCGCAGACTTTCATTCTCCACTCTACTTACTATCATGATCCGTAAAGCACGTAGAATTCCTGCTGGTTGTCCGTCGTTTTCATCGCATGCTGATTTTCGTTGAATTTTACCGAGAGACGGATCATCCCAACCTCTCATCTGCTGCACATTCCTCCCTCTTTAGTTTATTTATAAATTTCGTACAAATTTGTAGGATTTCTGTTCCAACGAAATTAGAATGGTTATAAGCAGGGATGCGGAAATAATTTCTCGCTGCACTACTCCATCTCATCGAAGCTTTTAGTCTGATTACAACTTCTGTAAATCCGCACTTTCTTCATTCAAGCACTTTTTCAATCTTTATATTTGAACGTGCTTGAAAATGAAGGACAATATATCAATTCCTGGAATGGACAATCGTGCAGTTTCATTAAAAAGAAAGTGTTAATCTGTGTGTGACTTTTCTACACTTCTTTCATCAAGTACTCAATTAATGGATCGACATTTTGACCAATTTGAAAAACCAGGACAACTGTCAAAGTTGAGAGTACAAAAAAGGTCATTGTATGACTTTTTCGAGGATTTTGTGAGTCGCATTTCGATTGCGGGCGTTCGTGAATTGCTCGGAATACAGATTAACAAAACTGAGGGTTCCCCTGGTGTGAATAAAAGTAAATTGAACGTTGACACTGGTTCAGAACGTACCAGCCAATTACTGAGCCCCCGATATTAATTCCCAAGAGATGAAGATCAAGTGGTGGTAGTAAAGAGTTGAAAAAACGATGAAAGTACAGGCGCGTTCCTTTAGAATATGAGACTTGCTTACATTTCGTTAAAGTATCAATCAAGAGGACTTTAAGAATTTTATAAGAAGCGTAGGCGACTAAATATTTTATTAAAAGAGCTGCTGAATGTTTCATTTGGAGAAAATGCCAAGTGGAGACAGATGTTTACAAGGTTCGTACGAACCCTTGTCATTTCATCTGGATCGGCTGTGTTTACCATTTGTACCAACACACCGTTTTCGCTCCGGTCGCGAGGTTACGTACGCCGGCAACTCATACACGTTTCTCTTTGCACAAGCAGTCGAGCTGGCCTCGTAGTGTGTCCAAAATGAACTCGAAAGCACGAGCAGAAAGAATTCGCAAGTCTGGCATATCCGGAATTATTCGCCTCACGAACGATGTCCCTGTTCCCTGAGGACTGTTGGTTGAACTATGTATCAGGACCTGGCCCCGTATGAGGTCATGATTAAATTTTTATCAGAGTAAACATCCAGTAGAGTTCAACGAAATAAAGTTTATTCAAACTTTGAGTAATAACTGTGTTGTTATTTAGAGTTTCTACACTGTCAATAGGACTTACTAACCAGGGCGACTTTTTTCTTTGTCAGGATACTTGCAGAAAGTGCTCACTAGCTCCACAGACGAGCAGAAGAAGTTTTTAATGACTAGCTTTTCCTTTCAAGCTTGAATGCATCTTTTTGACACTCTTTATATCAGCAGCAACATTTTGTGGATCCCTGGGCTTTTTTGTCTCTAAAAAACTCCAACGCAGACCTTTTTTGCATTCGGATCCTTGCCACTTGAGCTTGATTTGGTCGTTTTCTTCAAGAGGCAACCGTTTCTTATCCACTTTCATATTCCTGCACACATCGTTTATCTTTTGCGCGTCAGATGCACTCCTGACATCTTTCTACATGTACATGTGGACCGTAGGGCATGGTATATCTCATTTTGACTATGAGAAAAGCGGTCACCAAGCATGGAATTAGCGAAGAAGAGAGCTACTATTAATCAATGCAATGCGCTCTGGCCCGACGTAATGTCTGGATGTAATCCACAGGAAGGCCAAACAACACGCTGTGTTTCTACGGTTTCTACAATTGCTATTCCAACTCGTAGCGACCCATTGTTTCGTACCTCCAAATAGTGAAATACGTTGTTGTCTCAGTGTTTGCCCGGTATATTGTGTCGCTGGTATCTGAAGCCAATATGCAGAATTCCGGAAACTATAACAGCTTATTTCGTATCATTTCTGAGGAGGAAGAGCTCGAGATGTCTAGAACGAAGGATGAGTAGCCGAAAAAGCAATCACAATGGAGGAGCTCAGCGAGACTGTTTTGAGGTCCCTCGTTTTTGGACACAACGCTGATGTTGAGTTTCCTCGAAACTGACATTGTCAACAGGAATTCGTCCAGTCATCTTTTTACGATAATAGCAGTGGCTTATTTGCCATTTCTCATAACCGAGCTAACCTTATAACCAAACTCGAAAAGTTGCACAAACCTTGCTGCAATAACCGAGTATCCGGGGATCCAGCCGGCAACGTTTCAGGGCACGCGGGTACCAGGTTATTGAGCATTCAAGATCGTGGAGGAAACATCGCTTAATTAAACCCAACGATTTGTTCTTGATAAGCTGGACCTACACTGGTAACAGAGATTCGTCTTATTAACGAAATTCTTCTTGACAATAATTATTTCTTGAATCAAACCGTTGATCAAACGTCGGATGAACATTCGTGAATGATATTTAGTTCGACGAATTGCACAAAAGGGTTTAATTACAACAAACTTCAGTTTTCAGTTCAACTTCCACAGAAGATCGTGATTCAGGTCTTGATTTTCATAGTTCGAAAATATTTTCTTGTCGAAAAATGCTATTCTTTCTATTCAAAAAATGATGATGCAGACACGCGAGCAGGTAAGGAACCCAGTCTAAATAATGAAGGCCAATTTAGTTATTGAAAAAAATGTTAAATAAGAGTTTTCAACATCCGCGTAAGCCCGCAATGAAGCGAGCCGACATATTTTCGTCATGGTAAAAGGAAAAGATGAAATATGATGCCAGCCGGAGAGGTTCAGTTACGAGGAAGATAAAAGAAGAAAGAGAGTATCAAGCATCATTTTAATCTCGACGCGCTCGCTACGGGTCCATGCATTTGCGATTATAGTCCCTCCAACGTTTGATCATGGCTCAGGTGCTTCAGTGGTGCTTAAGACAGAGCCTTGGACTACGAAGAAGAAGTGACGAAGATCCTGTATCCGCGGAAATGTAACATGGGCACCCCTGAGGTAATCTAGACTCTATTGCCACTATCAGGAACGACGATCGGGGGCCCGCTTGTTTCGCTTTGAGCCAACCAGGTCAACCGACTCCAGTGTCAACACATGTTTTAGAAGACTATCCTTATGATAAGGCCGTTTAGGATGACCCTCTCCAAGTCTTTCTCTCTTTTAACCGTTTTCACATGTACCCCCCGTTCGTCTGCCGCTTTACAAGCTGTTGTAGCCTTCTTTTTTCCAAACTCACAATATACTTCGTTATTGCAATAGCCGCGAGGAGGTCAACCTCGTACGTCATGGCCGAGCTGACTTCCCAGACATCGATATCCAAAGAAGGTACGAGAACCAGGGAGATCGCAGTAACGACTACAGTCGATCATACGTCAGGAATGAATGCTCATTGGACTGAGGAATTCTTGCACTTCGATCAAAACTTCGTGGACAAAAGACTTGTGCCAGGTACGGAACCGATGCTTCGAACAGCCAGCGAGTGAGACGTCGGATTAAATCGGGTTCCATTTTATCAACGGGGATTTACTTTGAGAAAAAGTGTTCAAGAATCACGGGTAAAGGCCGCGTATGAGGAAATAATAAGATTTTGAAATCAATGCACATAAAAGCTTCCGATTCTTAGATCGAAATTTCGTTTCTCCTCCGGGGTAAAGAGAAGGCAACAGAATCTTATTTAATCCTGCGACCTACGTTATTAGCTTTAATCATTGCCAGCATTCGTCGGAGAATGTGAAAAGAAAGATACGCATGAGTTTACGTAAGATGAAAAGGATGAAACACCATGATCCAGATGGAACGCATATGAGTCGTCAGGATTGAATAAAAGCATCAATGAAGCCAGAACCTTTCATCTCACTTTCGAACTTATGAAAGCTAGCTGCAAGCCCAAATTTCATTATTTTTTTCTTCTCATATCCATCTGCGGCTCTAACTCGATTGAGGAAGCAGCCACACACGCTTTTTCTGCTCCATCATTTCCTTTACATGTTCTAAACTCGATGTGACAATATTAGTCTCGCTCAAGGATCGATGCTTCGAAAATTTACAAAGAAATATTGAAATCTTCTCACGAAATACTTGGAGTCTGATTTTTTTGTATCCTTGTTGAAACATTCATCGAATTATTAATAAAAAAAGAAGAAAAAGATTGTCTCTAATTTATAATACGTCATAGAGGTATAAAAAAGCGTTAATTTATTCATGATGTGTGCCACGAATATGGATACTGCATACGTGTGATTGCTGAGACCGAGCTGAATGTCAGGTACGTCTTGTCGTATTTGCAATCTCTTTTTGCGACGGTGGGATTCGCCCCATTTCCTCATTCGTTTCAACTATAGATTCAACGAGACGACGACGACGACGACGACGACGAGGAAGAGGTCTAACCGTGGAGTCTTTACAACAGATAACTAGCAGCCTTCTATCCTCCCGGTCCTATCTCTGCTACTCTGACGACGGCTTAAATGAAAACGGGGCTAGCATTTTAATGGGACACTCAAGAGTATCATCACGAGAGTGGCAAATAGATTCGCTGATATCCTCCACCGTTGCTATACGCCATGCATACACTCGTTTTTCCTGTCCATCTTTCTCCTTCCACGTTTTTTCTTCGCTATAAAGCTAAAGCCCAGTTTTTTCTTTCATAAATGTCATAGGTGAATGTGGCCTCCGCAATATCCCACCAGAGACTGGCAACCAAGGCGAACGGCTGGTTGTATCATAGCTCACTAACGATCCTCTTCATATGTAACAATTTAGTGGAAATTATTTTATTACCATTCCCTGAAGGAAATGGTAATTAAACAACCATCAATCGATCCAGATTGTCCAGTAGCTCCATGAGCATCGACAGTCGGTTGTTGGATAGACTGGTGCGCACAGAACTTGAAAGCAATGATCGTAAACGACCGGTTCTCGTAATACAAATAAATTTCTGAAGAGTGTAAACAGTTGTTCTTTCATTGTAAATCGATCCCTGACAATGATGAGGGGCTTTGGCAATCTTCAAACTTGAGCTCCAGCTTCTCGGCCGAGGTTAATACTTGGTTGGGTGATCGCACATGCAATCGCTGAGCGGGAGTAAGTTTTTGCGAGTTTCTGATGATGCTTATCAACAGAAATTCAATTTTCCACAGTTTCCCTGAGCCGTCGTGCAAATACGATGCAGTAGGGAACCAGGAAAAAAGGTTTTGAATGAGGCTTCGAAAAATTTGCAAGGATATACGAAGGACCAATTGGAAAAAAACGAAAAAAAAATTCAGTAGATCAATTGATCGTTATCAAAACACTACGAATTATCTGGAAAATATTATCAAAGGAGACGACAGCAATATTTGCACTCTGTATAATCACCAAAATACATTTTAACAAGATACGAAGACAGTTTCATAAAAAAATGTAAATAGACTTATTCATTGGCGAATTGATAGATGCACCAACGTCTTTCCAAGTACTATCTATTGAATCGGAGGTCGATAAATTGTACATGTAGTTGATTAAACATATGAGTACAGTAAATAGCGTTTGGATATTTGCTAAACATCAATTGAATGTGGTTCGAAGTGGTTGCCGCTGAGGATTTCACTTTGAGTTTATGGGATTTGTGTGCAGGAGTAAGTAATTAAGATATTTATAATGAAAGTCACTAAACTACATGCTACAACTTTCAAGAACGCTGATTTCGAAGTCGTGGATGGTGTGAGGTTGGTTTATCCTGCCACCGAGTTGACCACAATTCCAATATGACTGTGCGCCTCAATTCGCACCGCTCCGACTTCGGTAATCGTGTCGCAATGGCGTAAAGACCATAACATTTAAACTGAAATTGAATTGACTTCGGTATTCGCTGGAAGGAAATAGCGGTGAATCCATGCCCGTATATTTATATTTATCATTGTGTTTGAATGGTCTGTGGTGTATTCCTTCGAATGACAGTCTCGAATAACTGCAGCAGCAAGCTCTTGAAAATATCTCTATTTGCATCTCTTCATCCGTCAGTCCGGAAAGAGAGCGTTGGTGAAAAAGACGTGCAAATTGCCTTTTCAAGTAGTATAGTCACGAAAAATAGTTATTTGTCTTAGTTTTCGCTGGCATTCATGTTCTCTAAGTTCTTTCCTTCGTTTTATCCATATCGTAGGCAATGCGAGAGTCATTTTCATTACTTGAAAGGTCTGTACGAGAACGATCTTTTTTGTAAGCTCATAAAGGCTGCAAATAGAGAGTAGGCTGTAAGAAACTCTTTACAGATGGAATAAAGATGAGAGAACGTCAAGCAAACACGATATCACTATTTCTTTCCTCTCACTCCGTTTCTTCGAATGAGCTTTCCACGTAGTACTTCCTCCTCGTCAGCTTTAGTTGATGACTGTTGCAAGCTTTGTCGATCCTTTCCGACATACCCTTCCTACGCTCCCTCCGGGAGTTTCTATGACTTCTCATTCCACAGAGAGTTTCTACCCCGGAGCTGGACTGATATCGCAGACTCTGTGTGTTAACTAGTCATTAAAGTTTAACCACGGTTTGCTCACGCTCATCGCCGGAGCCCTTCGCTCTCACTAGTCAGTGGTCCAACAAATATTCTCACTCTTCTGCACGTGACTTTTATACGTGAATATTCTCTTTTCACATCATCAGAGTAGGATCATAATCATTTTGTTACAACGATTATGATCCGTGCTACAAATCGTAATCGCATTTTCGTCAAATTCTGTTTGCATCGTTTCGGAGCTTCGTCTCTCGTAAAAATGCTGATCAGAAAATCGGAGCCGTTGATTCAAACAGAAATATGTTTTTTTTTCAAATGTGGATTAGAATTCCCGTGGATTTTGAGCCAACGTAGATTTCGTACTGTCTTGACTTCCGGATGGAGGAGGTGCTTTTCTTTCTATCTATTTTCTTATCCGCGGAGCCTCTTGTTTGAGGATAGTCTATGAGTCCACGCGGAAAGCGGAAGCTACGGCTTACCAGATAGTATCGATTATGTATGTACCGCTATTTCCATCCTTTAGCTTGATGGTGGAAACACCGCTGGTTCATGGTTTCATGAGCCATGGTGGAGCTCGTTCCGCAAAGGAAAAGAAAGTAGGCGAGAAGGTTTATTGCTGCTTACAGAGCGCAGGTCGCGGCTACGTGTCTTCTATTTCACTTTAAAAGCGGTGCGGTGCCCTCCCCTAAAGAGTTAACGCCCCACGACCCAACCATGACTTATCTGCTTGCTTTTTTTCTACGTTTTTTCCTCTTTGCCAACTTCCGACTTTCTTACTTTTAAGCCGTCTGCTTCACCACAAACTTACTCTTTCCGTTGCGGCAAAAAAAAAAAAAAAAAACAAACGTATATACTTAGCTGAGATTTGTAGCGTCATAATAAATGAGCCATGAAGAAATGAGAGGGCTTACAAACGATTACGACAAACTGCTATCAACGACAATGTTACAAATTGAAAACAGCCACCAAATCGATTTGTTATACCGTTGATTTTTTTTCAAGGTTTTCAACAAATGTGCATATTTGTTTCGTTCATCCAGAAAAAAACATCCAGTTGATTCAACTAGGATCCAATCGAATCAAATAAATGTTTCTTTTTGTCTCAAGACCTAATAGAACTCTATTAAACCTAAGGAAATTATTTTCTTTGATTCGATTTTTATTTTTTATTTCTGAGAAATAGAACACTTAGTTTCCCGAATTAAAGTAAAAGCAAAGCACGAGCATTAAATTAAATGAAAAACAATTGTCGGGTATGAAAATTCATGATTAGACAGAGTCAGTTGTCAGTCGTAATAATAAATCTACTTTGGTTTTTGCATTATTTATTTGATTCTAATGGAGCTTTTTAGTCGAAGTCAATAGAATTCAGTTCAATTGACTAATTCGGATATAAAAAATATATAAAAATAATCCCAATTGATTCAAATAGATTTTTTTTCTGGGTGTTTGTTTATTTGTATAGGGTTGTCCGAAATTTATGGCACGTTCCACCAACGCAGATTCCTTCGCGCACCGACGGCGATGGTATTAAGGTAGGATTACGCAAAATAAGTTGGTGGCGGAATCGCACAAAGTTTCTTCAAACTGTATGTGTTAACAAGAGCGTAGAGCGGTACGTAGAGCCCGATGGAATACAGTACGTACGAGTTTCGAAGGTACTGAGCAAGCAATCGACGAAGTTACCGATTGATTACGCGGAATCGGTAAAGAGGCAATTTATTGCTGAAAGTTTGAGCAGTCAGTATGCTAAGAACTTGAGCATTATACTGCGCATCGGACCTAATAATACCGTCGCTGCATCAAAGTACTAAAACATAAGTTATGTGAGCTCGTAAATTTCGAAGAAAAAGCTTATAATTTATAATGATTATTACTAGAATTATGACATTTAGGTAGTTTCGGGCGAGGTCAATACTTGGTTCGGTGACCACTTGGTGTGACGACGAAACCACAGAGAGTTTTTCAACTTTTCTGATGATTTTTACCAACTGAAAGTCAATTAAAATATAACTCTTCGTATTGCCCCGGATTTTTCTGTTTCTTTTGGTCGGGACTGTCGACGAGACTTTTGAGGCTTCGCAGTAACTCGGAATTCATTGAATTGGGAAAAATGGGGTCAATGTGATGAAACGGGCTCGTAAAGACCCGTAAGGGCGTACGAAGGGACACAAAAAATCATTATTGCGAAAAATAAAACGACTTTTATGGCAAGGGAGCATGTTATTTGGACCGAGTTATTAAAATTTTGCAAGTATTTTACCAGGCACTGAACGAACTGCTCGTTACGCACTGAGGAAAATATGATCCTCTCATTCCACGTTGTTCCACGCACGTGGAACAGTCTCTTTAAAATCTTTAGGTTTTTTTAAATAACCTATTGTTGTTGTTGTCGTTGTCCAGTTTGTTTGGTTTTGTTTGTGTTTCTGACTTCAATACATCGCTAAATTTTCTTCAATTGAAACTACGATAATCATTAATTATTTCACTTTAATTTCCCTTTCAAAAGTGGGTTTTTCATTGTTAAGAATGCAGCAGGGAGATTTTACCAAATTGGAATGCCTTGTTTTTTTTTTTAATTTTGTGAATATTCTATTCAATTTTGATGTTGAAAACGCGATATTTAATCATCCCTTTACCCTGGGAATGCGCTAGTGAGGATAATATTTAACGAGATCCGAGTTTGAACGAAAAGAAAAAAAATCGGCGCGGTCCACGACTCACAACAATTTGATTCTTTTTCCACAGTTTTTTACATCGAATATCTACGAGTTTTTGTTTTACGAAAATGCAGCTCTGCAGTGGAATTATAATTGTGGCATAACGGGCAAGAATTCAATGTGAAAATTTCGAAATCCATTTGCACCTCTTGCCCAGCGCTTTTTTTTAATATTTTTTTTTTATTTAAGCTCCAGGAATGACACTTGAGACGCAAGCGTATATTGAGTTTGGAACAAGGCATGAAGCCCTGATATATTTTTCATTCATTTCGTACATTCGTTATTTCCATCTCTCGGCAATTTTTCCGGTCACATCTACTTGAAATCTTCTGAAATTGATGTATACATGGGAAATAATTGACGAATCGAAGCGGGAAATCACTGAGCGAAACGCGAAGCAGTATTCACGGACTCCCGTGCTCTTCCATTCGATTCTCCTGCTGGCAGTGCTCGCTTGTGCTTTTTTTTTTTCTTTTTTGTTTTTCTGTGTAATCACTACTGGGTGGACATCACGGTGGGCTGTATATTCCGCAAGCGAGTCGCACAAGTGGATCGTGTCGACGGTAATTGGAGTATTTTAAATCTCGTCAGCGTCGTTTACGGTGTTCACCAAATGGTTTTCCTGTGAGTAACTGCAAGGTCCATCGTCATGTTGTTTAATCTTTAGGTTATCAAGATTTAACATCCCAGTTGTTTGAGTGGGGCGTTATAACGTTCTTTGTTCTGGAAACAATAATTTCATGAAAATTTCAAAAAGTCTGGACTGTACTCTGGCTTTCCCACTGAATTATCGTCGTTCAAAAGATATTAACGAATCATTAATAATCGAAGCGATGCATTGAAACAAGTTGCAGGAGAAAGTGTGGATTTTAGAGACAATGGATTTTGATGCCATGGCGTGGAAGACGGCGCAGATTTTTCGATTTTTTCTCAATGGTTGGTTGGGACCTCGCATTTAAAAAAAATGGAGAGAATTCTACGAAGAAAAGAAAAAAAAATACAGAAACGTAACATAGCAAATGGAACAAACATCCAAAAAACTAAATTTTGCACTGAAAAAGTATTCTCTGAAATTCCAATTTGTTTCTTGAATCTGCTCGAATGAATTTTCTTCGGTAAAACTCGAGGAAAGACGATGGTACAGTCAATTATAAATACAATTTATAACTAAATGTGTTGAAAACGGATAAGAAAAGAGAGCAAATCGAGAGCTCATAAGATTCACACGCAATTGTATCTGCACTCGAGGATTTGGTCGCATCTAGAGACTCCATCGCGAGGATCTTTTGGAGGAATGTAAAAAGATGAGAGCTTCGACAGCAATGCCAACGATTTTGGTTCCAATATCGAGCATAAATCTGTTGAGGGTTGAAGGCGCTCTTTCCATAGTCAGAGAATCATAAAATGTTTCCTGTTTCTCTCTCTCTCTTTTTGTGCCAACATAAGAGCCAGGTCGGATGGACGGAGGGGAGAGAGATCGAAGGAAACGAAGATAAAGGTTAACAGAGGCAGGTAGAGCGACCAAAGCGAATGATGCACAAAGCGGATACAAGGAGAAAGTATGCAAGGGAGGTTGGAAGGAATGAGGGCAAAAGTGATATGGCGCGGTGGTAGTGGCGTCGTAAATTTAATATGAAACTCCAACAAAACTCATATGCATCACATAAACCCAAACACATGTCTACAAACATACAAACTCACAGGCACACATAAACTTCGCAGACACAAGGCTCTCATTCGGCAATATTGCAGCTTGATTCGTATTATTTTCACCTACTCATTTATTTGTATATCTCTACGGAAACGTAGCATTTTACATGAAGATAGATCGCCTGGGAGCATTTACGTTCCTTCAAACCGGAGCCCAACGGCCAATGACAAGGCAGTTTCTCGGTAAAAGGGTGAGGTCGGTGTTGAGGCTAAAGTGTTGAAACGTTTGTACACAAGTGTCTTGACAAAATGTGTGTAAAGCTGAATTTTGCTCATAAGTTTTATGTCAGACGAAACGTACACCAGGGCACCGTTATCCCCTTTTTTTTTTGGACCTTCGAGGATAATAATTTTCGCCTCAAGGATCCAGATGTGAGGAAAATTCCTATTGGGAAATTTAAATTTTCTGTATCCATCGAGGCGATATTAATTTCATGGAGTAAACGAAAGTATGTGATGGTTTCGGATATTTATGGGTTTTTTATATTTTTCTACGTTAATAAAACGATCTGTTATACGAATCCTCTTGTACTACGTTTAATGAGTGTTTTCAAGTCGACGTAAAACAACTGTGGAAATTCAGCACTCATTTGAGTAGCATTCGGTACAGTAGTTTCCCTAAGACAACCGATTTTTTATTCAGAGCCACAGAGAGAAGAACTTCTTGTGGAGTTTAGCTTCGTTGAAACTGCGTTGGCTTTGAACGCTGTGTGCGAGAAACTTTGTTATTATGTTGGTTGTGATTTGGTATTAGTTGAGAATTTCGTTTGCCAAGATTTGGAACAAAGTGTCCTTTTGTTTCATGCTTGGATACAGATTTCGTGCACAAATGAATTTATAATTAAATCCAAATATGATGAAGTGATAAACGTGTAAAGATCTGTGTTTTTGCATTTTTTGAATAGTTTTCCATGCTGAATCTTCTGGTGGATGAGAATTTCCAAGAAATATACATTTTTTTGATAATTTATGAAATTTGGACCTCGAAAAAGTCATTATAACTTTGGATGTGACACTGAAAACAGAGGTTAAGAAGTGAGAAAGCTTATAAGTTCTGTACAGTTGAGAAATAAGAAGAGCCTTTCAATGTCTTGAGAGCACCAGGAGCAGCGATGAGGAAGAAAAGTAAAAAGACAGGAGATGACCAGTAAAATATGATAATTTTCAAAATGACCCGAGGCAATATGAGAGGGAATCGGGGCGGAAATCAGCGAATGGAAGAGCACAACCCGCGGAAAGACAGAAAGTAGAGGAAGAATGAAAGGTATGGAGAAAAAGGGAAAGAATCTCATCGTCGCAACCGGAATTGAGGCTCGTTACATTAATTAAAGAAAAGAAAATGGGAAAGAGCGGCATCGCGATGGGAATAAGAGAGGCGAGTGTCTCTGAAAAAACCCCATCATCCGCTTGCTACATTCGAGGGACCTCGAGAAGATTCTACTTGCTCGTCACTCGCTCTTTCCTTATTTTTCTTATTTTATTTTCCTTTATTTTCTCCATCTCTTCACTAAGATTCTGGCCCTACGATCGTTGGGCTAGATGTACTGTGTTTTTTTGTAGTTCCCATTGCCATGAGCGAATAAGCAATGCACAAAAATGAGAAAAATAAAAATATCGAACGAGCATCATGGTTTACGTCATAATTTCATCGTGTTTGGTCTTCTTGCTCTAATATGAACTGGCCCATATTTTTACGAGTTGAAAAACTTTCCATATAGTCCTGTCGATGCTAATTATAAGGATTTACGATAATTGTACACCAAGGAATAGCATTTTTATCAACGAAATGTGAGCAGTTTTCAAAAGACGATTCCAAGTCTCCAAACATCGATTTTCGACAAGAAAGTCAAGTACGAAATTGGAAAGATTTGTCAAAATCTGTACTGTGGTCAGAAAAATATTCGGGTTCAGTTAAAATTCCAACTTGATTTCATGGTAAAGTTGATTTATTCTGAGTGAAATTCCATCAGATGAATTATAATCAGATTCATGTCAAAATCATGAATCATTATCAACGAACTAGATTCGGCGAAAGCCTGATTGAATAGGAAAAAGCTTGAAAATAGTGATGTGTCAAACGAGAATAGTGATCCGACCAGCAAGTCCCAGGATAAAAGGGACTCGTTGGATGTGTCAATTAGGAGTGATACGATGGAAGGATAGGAGGATAATAACGCGGGTCGGTACGGTTGGTTTGGTGATCATTCACAGTTTTATGAAAGAGGTTGGCAGGGCAAATAATAACGATGGTTGGACGAGTCGTACACTGACGTGGGTACAGAGCTGTACGTTGTTATTGTATGTTTTGATGATATTGATGAAAAAAGGAAAAATAAGGTGTTATCAACGATTCGATTCAGTTGAACACGCTTTTCCACCAAAAAGAAAACCTTCAAAAAAGTAAATAAAACGATTGAAGAGAAAGAGAGAGAGTGATAGCGAAGCTTCGATTGTTGGAGCCGAAAATCGGATGGATAATGGGAATGCAAATAACACGTTGCATTGAACCATTTTAGGGGAGTGTGGAGTGTGACAACGAAAATCTTTCTATATATCTATATGTTTAAGCTAAAGTTCTTTGGATATAAATATATGAAATAGTATGGAATATAATATATATATATATAATTATAAACGTGGATGGGAGGTTGTAACGCCTATCCGAATAAACTCGATTAAACGTATACTAGCTCATTTGTCACTATGAAATCCGTTGGGATTATTTGTCAAGCTAATAATGCGGGTATACACTGTTTCTGGAAGCGGAATGAGCGATAAAATCGTCGAGAATGTGTTTGATGCAAATAATTGCAAACGCTCACTAGTAAACGCACGTTTGTGGTTTGTGGGTTACCGTTGAATTTTCAGTGTCACAAGGATGCGTGTGTATACGTATGAACGCGTCTACGTTCGCGGGATGTACACTAATTCAGCGTGTATTAAAGGTGTACGTTAACCTTTGAATTTGTACGCCGTCACGGAAATCGGTTAAATTATTTAACGTTGTTTTAGTCTTGCGTATTACGTAAAATTAGAGTGAATACATTTATCTTGCTGGGTCTATCGGGCGAACAATTATATGGGATGGATAACCAGTGTTTATTCTATAATCGTTCGCGAACAAAATGAAAAATATCTTGGATTTGAATCTCGATTACTTTTCATTGATTCAACTGAGGGAATAGTTTGTGGAAATTTTATAAAAGTCTGTAGATGGAAGTCAAATTTATTATTTTTCTCATTCTTATGTTTCCCGGATGAGTGTTGGATTTTCAAAATGGTTGTGAACGAAGTTTCATAAAATAATTAAATTAATTGAAGGTGAAATCGTGCTACAACGTTTCTTATAAACTTCGAGAAAAATTATTCACGATGAATTTGTTGGTCCATCAGCTGATAACTGAAAAATTTCAGGACATCACATTTTTGAAGCGATTTTAATGCATCATGGGTCTTTCAACGAATTGCATCGAAAATATTAATAAAACGGCTCTTCCTAACGTTTAATTTGGTGAATAGTTGTATTGACTTAGAGCTTATGACATCGAAAGAGGGAAGAGGTGTGAGAATTTCTTAGAAAATTGAGATATTCCAAATTATTTGGAGTATTCCACAAATGCTGCACTTCCTGTTGGTAATGAAGGTAGAAACGTGGGTGGGCGTGTGTGTGTGTGCGCTAAGGGGGTTTTAGTACGTATTGTGTATCCGTTTTTTTCTTGTATTTTCATAGAGAATTTAGTCCGAGATCGATTTCGATCAATATATACGTAAATATATAAGAGTTATATCGAATATAGAAACGGTGAATGATGAATAGGCGAGGAACTCGAATAGCGAGGGTTTGGGCGTCGCGATAACGACGTGTATAGAAAAGAAATATATTTATAGCTGTCTGTTCCACACGAACGTGTATAGCTCCTTTGAGGCGTTTTCTCGATGGCATATATATGGGCTAAATATATATAAATATATATAAAAGTATTCCTTTCCTCAATAGCTCTACACGAGGCTGTGTGTAGCACGTGATTTTTCGTATAAATCGTTGCTCTCTCTATCGCGGAGCTTCCTTACCAACCACCGAGACCACCGCCACAAGAGTATGAAAGAAAAACCGCCGTCAGGGAAAGAAGGAAAGAGCGAGAGGGAGTCGAAATCGTGTGCGATTGTGCCTGTGGGTGTAGTAAAGCTTCTTGCTTCTTTCTCTAGGTTCTATTTTTCTTACTCGTCGAGGCATGATAACAGGACGGTATACGAGAAAACGCTCGAATGATCGCATACCCCCAAAGTAAGGGCAACGAGAGTTTGACCTATGGCGAGACTTTTTCTCACACTCGTCAACCGTTTTTTATTTAACCCACAACGATTTTTGTACGTCCGACGCAGAACTCGGAAAAGCTTTTCACAGAAATGCGATCCGGCTATTTTCCTAGCATCTGTGAGAATCTCTAGCCTCTTTACATATATAAAGAAACTTCTTATACCTTATTATTCTTCGGACTATCTCATTTTTCCTATTGATCACTCAACTTCAAACCAGCTCGACTCGAGATTCCATAATAACATGAGATCCGCGACTCAGCAGACTCTTTATTTTTCCTCCGGAGTCTCAAACAAACGAGAAACATTCCGGCAATCACTTGGACGATATTCGTAAGGATTCTGTAAAAAAAAAAAGAAGTATTCAATTATTATATTTCGTGCATTTGATGCCTTATTTTTTCTCTAAACTCCTTCAAGTCTACAGAGAATTAAAAATATTTCAGATTGCTTTGGATCCGTGACGAGATTAGTTCGATAAAAAGAAACTTATTGAGTGCCCTGTGGAAATAATAAATGACGCTAAATAAATTTACGACAGTTTTTTTTTCGTTTTTTCATGCAATTTCCTTAGAATTCGGCCTAGATCGTTAAAAGATTTTGGACCGCCATCTGTTCCTGTTATTTTTACCGTAGCATTTAGCACTTATTCGCAGATCTTTTTCTGGGCATTTGTATCCTTCGAAATAATTTGAAAAGAATAAGGCACACAGTCGTAAAAGATCAGGCAGAGTGACAAAGGTGAAAGGAGAAAGGAGAATATGATCAAGGGATGAAAATTGGGGGTTTATACAAACGCTATATCTATTGATGTCCCGAAACTTCTATAAACGTATAAATATCCCTCCACACACACAGCCAGTCAGGGACCTACGCATAAACATATATTTAAATGTAATCTTCGAACAAACTTCGCTTAGAAAGGAAAGGCTCCCTAAAAAGGAAGGAAAGCTCTACGTTTTTTTTTTTCTTTCAGCTTTTGAGAAATTTCCCAACACCAGCGGAAAGCTTTCGTAGCCACGGAGAATGCAGGGATGGAAACGATTCTGGGAATTTTCAACGAGACTCAAAGGACAGAAAAAATTGAGATAGGATCGAGGAAAAAATCGAGTGGATAAAAAGGATTCATGTTTGACAATCCCTCTATAAGAATAAATCGTTATTAATATTAGACTCTCTCGTCGGATATGATGCTTTATCGCTGCTTATATTATTGGGTAAAAATTGAAGGGTAGAAATTGTCTGTATTACTAAAATTCAATCAAAATACTTAAAATTTATATTTTCAATATTTTGTGCTAGAGTTGATCGGAAATAAAATTTGACAGACTGCACTGTCAAATATTTCTTGTACTAAATCTTAATTTCCTCTGAGGCTGTGGACCAGTTGGTGTGCCCTGCTCGATTTTTCAAATTAAAATTCCTCACGACATCGATTCGTTCAGAATTTGAAAAAATTCCATGTAGAATATTTACAAAAATAGGTCAAGACTTCTTTTGTGATCTATTTCGTTGTCATCATGGATTACAAATTTTCGTATTGTTTGTTTTTATGTAATTTTTTAAGTTTAATGACGTACGAATCAAAAGCAACACAAACGCAATGAGTTGCAATAATAAGCGAGGGCGAATCAGCTTAAAAGGGGATTTCAGGTGAAAATTATGACTCGTTTCACTTTTCTATCGAGGATATCGGAGTGAAGGTCAGATTGTAGGTACGGAGCTTTGTTGAGGCAACACATTTTTTCACCACATTCTCTTGATCCTTTCATTCACTTTTTCCCTTCCTTTTTCATTCATTCATTTATCACCTCGTTGTTTTTTCATCTTTTTTTTTGCTTCGAGTCGATATGATTATACTGTAAAATCTTTTCTTGCCCGTTTGATCGCGGATTGCTAGGCAAAGAGGAAGAATGTTTGAAGGCACTCACCATAATCCGCGAAAGTACCAAAGGCGGTTGGACTCGCGTGCTCAAGACACTGATGGAGGGTTAAACAACTTTGGGACGTGCGAAAAAAAAGTCCTAAGAAAATCGACACTTTCACGATCATCGACTGCCATCTCCAATATTGCGAACCCATAAATTCTTCTTTGACGATCGAAATCAATCCAACGATAAATGAAGCGGTCAAAATTGAATCCACCTAAAGTTCAAAAATAGAATTTTGTTAAAATCGTTATAAAGTCAGACATTCTAAAATAAAGTGTACACAAAAAATGTTGAATTTAACGCAAAGTTTATAACCAAACCTCAACGAAAAATCATTCATTGATCCAAAAAACTATGGCATAGAAAAATTAACAAATTCATAAAAAATATGAATGCCAGAAACTACTTTAATCGAAAGAAAACTAATAGAAAATGTTCAAATTATGACAAAAAAAAAAGTATTTCAATAATTTTAGCACAAATTTGGCTCTTGAATCTTTATACACTAATAAAATGTAAAGAAAAAAATGAAGGTACCAAAATGCTTAAGTTTCTTTTTCGTTTTAATTGAATTTTGTATTTGATTGAATAACAGAAGAATGTTTCTACGTGACACACATTATAAGACACTTAATAATTCTTTCATACGACGACACGACGTATCGAAAGCTAAAATGGTTTGGCATGGAAGTAGAGAGCATGAAAAATTGTGTATCAGGCACGATGACAACGAAGTACTCGTGTCGATGGTCGATGGTTGAGTAGTATCCGGAGTTTGGAACACAGCACTTGGTCACGCGGTTCGCCAAGTAAGGAGAGGACGAAAGCGAAGAAGAAAGAAAAATGGAGATGTTGCATAACGTAGAGTGAGAGAAAAAGTTGGAGGAAGGAAAGAAAAAGATAAAGAAGGAAAGAGAAAAGTGGATGGCTGTTCTGGAAGAGTGAGAGGGTGTGGCTGAAGCCATCGTGAGTGCTTTTCGCCCCTTCTTGTTCCTCCTCGTTTATAACCTCTTCCAACTCATTCTTTATTTTCTCGAGGCCCTCTGGGCCTGATCTCTTTTTCTTGTGTCTCGGTCTTTCGATCCTTCTATATTCGGTGTGTACAGTCAAGACTCTCCGCAGAGCCAAAGCCAAGCTAAACTTCTTTTTTTTCTCATCTTACAAGCCGATTAAGATTAACCACGTAAAAACACTCGACTTAAGCTTTCGTTGCAAGCCGCATTCACTTGACCTTCTCGGCCTGCAAATTTCCGGCACGGCCGAGCATCTTTTTTTTTTTACTCACTACTTTTGATAAGTGTGATCACTCCTTTACGTAATAGAACGAAATGCCATTAAATGTAACAGTAGAGTTAGAAGGACTCATTTACAATGTAAAGAGCCATAAGTCAGGGTTGCATTAAAAATTCATGTTTTTGTTGCTGTAAGTAAACAGTTTAGAATATTTAGACAAATCGACTCCTGGTCCATTTCTAATACAAACCTTCGTTAGTCACTTGTCTTTTTCAACTTGAAATTTCGTACTCGAAAGTCCTTGGGTTCGCTGATAAGGAATCTGAAAACAAAATTAAGAAATTCGATATTATATGTTTCTCTATTTTTTTCAACCAAAAACTACGGTACGAAAAATATTGTAAACGATTCTGTGAAATTCTTTGGATTCTTTTGAGATTGTGAAAAAATGGTCATTCCGATGTTTATGGTAATTGAGTAGAAAATGAATTTTTCCATCAATAAAGTAGGGGATCATTCATGACTGTTTATATGTTTTTTTACATTCATGAATGTCTTAAGGACCACGTAGAACCAAAAAACTCGGTATTTGTTGAAATCGTACTTCGATACTCGAAAAGCTGTAAAAAATATGTGACTCAAAGAGTTTGTTTGCATGAGGAAAAGAATATAAATTCGAGATTCCGGTAAATTATTATTAAAATTGTTTGGACGTGAATAAAATCTACATGTTTGTTGAATTTTTCATTATTTTCGAAATGCATAAAGAATAAAGCTCCCATTTGGCAGTTTTAATAATCCAATGACACAATGGAGAAAAACAACAAACAAACGAACAAAACTTGGCGAAATAATATCGCCAAGTTTAGTCTCGTCTCGTTGTTGTCTCCGTTTCATTCGAAACGTTTTTTTTTTTTCATTCTCCCTCAGTGGTCTGTTTCTTATTGCCTTTTTTTCCTGATCCTAGTCATATCACAATGTTGGGGAGTACTGTCATTGAGGAAAAGCCCCGTAGAGTTTTATGAATCCGTGAATAATTTGATATTAAATTTCTCAAGCTTATGTGAATGTATATACACACAAAGGCAGCTTTACTTGCGGTAAGTCAACCAATATGAGGAGCCTTGCTTCTCTCCTCGAATATTATGAGCAAAGCACTCTTTGGTCCATTTTTATTCCAGCCTTTATCGATGTCATTACAGGGTTATTCAATTTCCCTTTCTGTCTCCGAGATTAAAAATCAATATTGATTTGAAATGTTGATTTCAAGCGAATGTCACTAAAATGTAGTTGTTTCCGATTTCACGAATTCTTCAGTTTTTAGATGAACTTTTCGACAACTCGATTTCCATAAAATTAAATCCCTCGCGTATCTTTCTATTCTTCATTAACTCTCAACCCCTGAGAATCCATTTTTTGGGAGTCAACCCTACAACAGGGTCAAAAACAACCGCAATATTTATTTTAGTACAAAAATGTCCTCGCATTCGAAAATCAGATTCGATTATACACTATTTTCTTTGCATTGAACATTTAATCATAAAATTCAATAACAGATGAAAAAAAGTTTCGAAACAGGAAGTTCATTTTATTTTTTGGGGTCGTTTTCGACCCTGTTGTAAATCGAACAGAATCGTGCGTGTCTTTTTATCTCAGTGGATACGACGTTACAGGAAAAAGAATCATGAGGACGAAAACTGTGGGTAATGCGTTGAAAGATTCGAAAAAAAAATAAAAGAAAAATAAGACGTGAGTTGTTGGGTTGAAAAACTATCCTTTTTGGGAACCTTTAGAATTTTTTAACTATTTACTGATGGCAATGCCATACATGTCATTATGACGGATGCAATTTTCTTTGAATTGTAGAAGCAGTTCTAGGGATCAGTTGAACATATTTCGTTGAAAGAGATTCGTTACCACGGTGAATCGAAAAGGTACTCGTTAGTCTTAAGCTGGCTTAGCCCTTACGCCGGACCATGTGATTTAGCGCAGGGGAGTCTACGCTGGCCAGCTTGAATGGCAGATTTTTTATGTGACTTATGAGATTCTAGGAGAAGGAAAAGAATTGCGAAATAAAATATTGAAAAACGTGCTCAGGGGAGTTTCGTAAAAAACCAGGGGGAAAAAAGCTCCAGAAAAGCTTTTCAAAACTATTTTTGGAATCTCTGCATCATGTTATCCATGAAACTTGAAAATTCTGAGTCTCTGATTCTTTAGTTCTTTTGAGTCAAGGAAGAGTCGCAAAACTGTGTCGTAAATTCAACAGATTAAAAAATGTAAAGTCCATTTTTTCAACGTAATGGAGTTCCATTTAATTCAATTGTTAAGATTCTCCACGAAATAATTGGCTTCGTCAACTAAAAACACTCGATTTTTCAATTTTAGTAGAAACCAAACGAAATATTCGATATCGTTCAAGTTTTACGCAATTTTCGAGTCCAAATGTTGGATCGTTTATGATCGTACGTTCTTAAGACACGAAATTTCAACGCAGCGAAATGTTAGTTTTGACCTTATGGGCATACAACTGTATATTATGGTCCGTTAAGCCCGTTGTTAAGCTGCAAATGGCAAGTTCTACCAAACGAAACGCAAGCTCGTTCACTGTCGTGCTTGCTTCATACTGGTCACCTGCCTTCAAAACCCTCATCCGTTCCCCTCATCTTACCATACGCTTGTCCACCCGACCCGCGTGTCGTCACTCTACCGTGCATAACAAGCTCGAGACACACACGCTCATTAATTACGGTCTCGTTGCTCAGCGCAACGCGTTTATAACGAATGTATTTCACTCGTTTAATATCCCGGAGACGATAATAATTAATCTCGAGTAATGGACGTGTATAAATAAATTTGATGATGGTAAAAGGGGCGTCGTCAACTAGACATTATGAAAATTCACTAAACGACCTTTGAATTATTTTACTTGATATTAGTTTCTCATCAAGCGTATCAATTTGCTGTACATACAAAAACGCGATTTCGACAAAATCCTATTTTTCTTTTTCATTATGGTTGCCATTTATGGTTTTTGGTCGATTCAGATATTTTGATGGTTTAACTGGACGCGATGGTGATACGAGCCTCCTTATCAGTCAATCCCTAATCTAAGTAACTTTAGAAAAAATCTCGAACAGCTGTGATCTAATTGCTTGGGAAACGGTCTATGTAAATCGACATGAAAAATAAAAAATACTGTCAGGCCTAAAACTACCAGAACTTTCCACCAAGTGTTTTTATCGTTTGTTGAGATTTTATTTGCTATTTGTAAAATAGAGACGTTTCTTTTTCACGTATTGTGCTGTTAATAGACGAGAGTTCTGGGATAGTAAAATCAAGAACGAAAAAAAACTAAGAAAAACCATAAGGACAAATGTACAGGAATGAAGATAAAAAAGCAAATGCAAGGAGACTGCGTTTGCTGTTATCCAGAGTTAGTGTATTTGTCACTAAGCACTAAAAGGGGGCGCCTCGGTTCATAACTCTCAAATATTTTCTTCCTTTCCACCTTAGCTTTGTGGTGTACAGTATGATTTCAACTTCTCACTCTTTACAAGGGGTGCAGTTCTCATTTCCCCACCGACTATCGCCCGTTTTCTTTTATGTACATTCTTCAGGATAGCGTCCTCCCGTCGCATACTTATACGGGGCGCATTATACTCTCTCCCTCGGATTCACCGAGTGAACCCGTGATGTTCTTTGCTACCAACATTCTCGAGGTACACAGAGCAGCATACCACGGCTACCGCGGAAAACGTTGTATGCTTATAGCCTTGAATTTACATTCACCCTCAAATATTTCACAACTCGGCGCTAGATGCAATTTGTTCCGTTTTGTCGGAGCTGCAGCCTTTCACCCAATGTATGAGAGACGTGGCCGCTTTTGTATGTTAATATATACATATATCTTTAACTGGACATATACAGCATGTTGATAACCAGCCTCGTGTACTGTTATACGAGAGCTTTTGACGTCGAGAGAGTTGAATAGCAGGCTTGTACAGAGGGTTACGTATCACGAGTTTGTTCAAGCGTCTGTACCGCTCTAGGAATGTCCTTGTCACGATTCTAACCTGCTTCACCTGTTCTTCACTCTTCAATGGTGTCTTAAAAAACAGTGCAAGAGAGAATGAGAAAAAGAGAGAGAGAGAGAGAAGAGAGAAGGGTAGGAATACGTTTGTGGGATCAGTTTAACAAGGGCCTCAAGTGATTTTGCAGCTGGTGCATTTTGTACGTACCTTACAAGTGTCACGATGATCGATCATGTCAAGTGAAAGCATCCCGATTTCTAGAAGTCACTTAATTCGTTTCTACGCACTCCTGTAGATTGATTAAACGTTTATGATCGGATTACATCCCAGGGGATTGATTAATCTTCTTGTTGTAAGTTCTGATTCGACATCAATCCTGATACGTATGTTTCCAAACACGTACTCCGGGTTTGATTGTTTTTGATTTTTTGTGTAGACGAATTATCGTTGAAGTCAACCTGTAACATGTAAATTTGTGTTTTGTTTATTATGATTGAATGAGTCTTTGGATTCTTGGATACATGAGCACATTTATCAAACGAAAAGTTTGTTAGATTTTTTAAAACGTGTTATCTACTTTGGTGACAATTCTACTTGATGAAATTTCACATTAATTTGAATAATTGGAGAAAGAATGAAAAGACTTCTGCGTTTGAACGTTACTGGCCAGGACTGTTTGAAAAAAATCGATGGTCAGAGGTTTTGGATTTGACTGGAATGAAGAGGTTTCGAAAGACCTGGATAAGGAACAATTTTGAATGAATATTTTCAAAGTTACGGTGCCCCCGGATGGTCATGATAAATTGTTATTTTCCAATGTTACGAGATATGTCGAAGAATTTTTCGATGATATTAACAAAATTGTACAGTGACAATGGTCTTGGTTTTGGAAAAGGGTTTCACTTTTCATTGCTTTCGACGATCAGCCTGGAACAATTGTATGAAAGTTGACGATTCGATTAACCGGGCAGCGTACAAAGAAGAAACGAAAGAAGTGAAGTGAGAGAGGAGAGAGTATTAGGAAAGATATTGAGGTGGGACTAGAAAATATAGAGCAAAGCATCGCGAAGATGGGGCAAAATATAGAGAGATTATAATCCAGGCACGGATTACGACCTAATCCCATCGAACTTCCACCGAGATTGGATCAAGGAAACGTTCAAGCGGGTTATGGGTGAAAGCGCGGAAGTCTTTTACAAAGACCGGACCCCTATCGAAAGCTCTTGTGTGACCGATCTTGCGTGAAGCAAAATCCTTCTCGGTTCTCGAAGGAAATCCGCGAAAATCGTAGTTGGTCTGCCGAGTGGCTAAGAGAGAACTATGTGAGCTTGGTTGCCACTAAACAAGGACAGAACGAGTGCACAACCTCGAAAAACGTTTTCCTGTTTTGAGAGAAAAGATCAACGTTGGTGAATTCGTTCATCTTGGCAAACTTCTTTGATCGGGAAATTCCTTTCGACCCCATGAAAGGCTAATACTCCGTAATCGAATTACTTATGGAATTTTATTTATTTATTATAATCCTTTCGATAATCTGAAGAAATAAACACGAATTCTGACGTAGAACCAATTAAAAAGATGTGTAGAAATGAGTTTCTTGCAAATTGACTTGGAAGAAACTACGAATTCTTGTGGATTGTTAATTTTTTTAATATTCTTTCAGTTAATAAAATAATTTCACGAATATACTTTGTTACAATTGATCATAAAAGTCCTTGAACGGTTATTTGTAGAACAAAAAAGACATTTTTATTTGTTTGGGTTATCGAAATTGATTAAAAAATAATATCGAGAATCCTGAAATGATTTCTATCCCCATTTAATTTTCGAATGGATTCCCACAGGATTTTGAAAGCTTTTCCGACAGCTGCGATGGTATTTTGAACCAGATTTTACGAGAACTTCTTTTTTTACGATTTTCCGAATTTTAAATTCCACCGAACCATAAAGTTCTTCTTTCAAACAGAAAAAAAGGGATACGCTCACAGACCCTGCGTGGCGACGAATAAATAGATAAAATACCACATGGTCACAGGCCTTAAGACTTCCTTGACCACTGCAGCTTCAATTCTCGTGCTTCGTGATATCTCTAAGATTACGAAAGAGATGAAACTTTCATATCAGAACCTTCTGTGCTTTCCGTCCGAGTCTCACGAGATACGCGACGTATTCTTCGAGTGCATTGGTCACCAAAAGGACAAAAGTGTTGAAACGAGAGCTTTCTCGCATTCAGGGGCTCGAATTTAAAAGTCAAACGGTTCACAGCTTTTCTATGAATGTTAAATTAAAAGCGTCCAAGAAAACTTTGCTTTGGTAGCAAATTCCAATGTCATTTCACTCTTTCGTTAGTTTCTACTTTTTTGTGTGCGAATATTTTGTATGGATACGAAATTTGTGAAATGACAAGTAGAAGAAAGTTCATCATAATTTTGTGGCTTTTTTTTGGCTTCGAAATCACGACCTTAAGAGATCGGAGCTCGCGTTGCATTTTTTAAAATCATCGTTAGATTATAAGAAATTGAAAAAGACTGCTCAATCGAATTCTCACAGGTCTGACCAAAAGTGATCCGTTACTACTTCCACAAATGGTGGACGAGAAATGCGATAAGAGCATTTTTGTTTTTTGTTTTTTCTTTTTTTATCTCATGTATATTTCACGTAGCACTCGAACTTGGATCTTTGAGGACATCGAGAGATAAGAAGCGGCAAAGTGGAAAACGTGAAGAAAAAAATAAATGGAAAAAAATTGTAGAGAAACAAAAGCATGAAAACGAAGTAAGAGAAAGATCTTCATCTCTCTTTCACTCTCGCTGCTAACTTTTGGTAGCGAGGTTGAAATCACCAGGGATTTTCCACAGCCATTCAACGTACGCAACACTTTTTCCATCGCCTTCTATGTTTTTCTTTGTTTCGTTGTAGAGCCTGGTATCCAGCTATTTCTTGTAGTTTTCACGCAACACGTTTTTGCTTCTGATCTATTCTCTCGCTCTCTTTTCTTCCTTTTGCCACAAAAGGACAGCGGGGCAGCTGTAACGAAATGTTAAAAACGTAAGTTTTGATTTTTTTCCATTGTATATCGAAGGGAGCAGTGGTTATGATATAAATAATAAATTATTATCGTAATATCAGGAATAAAAAGTAAATTTTGTGGCGAAGTTATTTTTTTCGATCAAAAAGGATAATTAAATTGTTCTAGATTGAATTATAAACATTTTCATAAAATATTCAAAGGAATACAAAAAAGGTTGAAAAATATTGGACATTTTTGCAAAAGTCACAGTGGGCAGAAAGTTTTATATTTTTCTCTAGCGTTTATATTTTTTGTGAATTTTTCAAAATTTGAATTTTAACTGCACCAAGGGCATAACTAATTTGTTTTGTACACTGAGGACATCAAGCTAAGAAATAGCCACAAATGAAATTGCAAATGACTTAGTTAGCATAAAACTTTTATTCCGGGGTTATATAGTCGCGGAATAATATTCTTGCTGGTCTGCAAAGCTGCCCGGACTACGCTCGCGGAAACTAATGGACTGTGACTACCATTCGAGCCTGATGCTGAATTCATAAACTTTGGATGCTCATTATTGGGATTTAAGATGTGAATAATTCGTGTTTGGAGCGATGTACAAAACAAATTGAACGAAATGATATTTTCCAATGTCTCCAAAAGTTCATTTCGTCTACAGACCGAAAGATCGCTTTGGGTTTAACAACTAAATTCATTCAGTAATTCTACTATAATTTCATCGAGGAATACAATTTGAAATAATTTGATGTTTCGAAGTACGATTGACTGAAAACTTAGTACGAAGATACTCAAAATAACTCTCGAGGACGACTGAGCAAATAAATAAAATCGAAGACTCCGTTCGTTGCACTGTCTCCGAAGTTTAAGAGACGAATACAACGTCGAGTCTATTCTGGTGGATATTGGACAAGCTTCTTGTTTCCGAACGACCTAATCGATCAAGCTGTTTTTATTAATGAGGGATCGATCGTTCGGGAACAAGATAAGGAGGCAAAATAAGGGACGCAGTGGGGAAAGAGCAGAGGTAGTGAATTCCAGGGTTTATAGATCGTAGGGCAGGTATTCTCATCTTTCATTATTACCCCAGGAGACCCTTTTTCACTGTTGCAGGCAAGAATCTCTCTCGCTCTCTCTTTTTATGTGTCCTACAGCGGAGTCCGTTTTTTGTTACACCATCGCCACTGCCTTTCTCGACTGTATTTTTATTTCTGAAAGATTTATTCCAAGGATATTCTCATCACGAGTAAACAATAAGATTTTTTTATATCTTAGTGTCTCAGTGACAAGTGGACGAAAAAAAAAGTGTCGATAAACTTAGACGAAACTTAAACTGTTGGACTGTAACAAAAATCACAGAATAATTCGAACGTAGAATAATTATTAGCTTCGGAGTCGAAATCATTTGATAGGAGGATTCAAGCTTTTTTCAAATAACTTCCAGGAATGAATGAATTTGCAATAAAGAGATGAAGAGAAGGAGTGAAAAAGAAAACCGAGAAAATGGGCGATTGAGAGGGTTGTAGGTGGAGCTGAAAATAGCTGTTGAATTTTTAATAAAGTCTCGTTTGTCGGGTCACACAAAATTTGCGATATCTTTCAATAGTCGTGGCGGAGTCGAGGAAGAGAATGAGAAGATCAGAGAAGAGGAAGGAAAAAGAGGA
Organism: Campoletis sonorensis; assembly: GCA_013761285.1. Lineage (NCBI taxonomy): Eukaryota > Metazoa > Arthropoda > Insecta > Hymenoptera > Ichneumonidae > Campoletis > Campoletis sonorensis. The sequence goes on from JACEOJ010000085.1 coordinate 1,286,458, forward strand.
AATGGAGAGCTTTTTGCTCGAGTCGAAGGCAAAATTGAAGACGATCTCTATGCTCGAGAATAAACGAAATATACCATTTTGTATGCATGTGTTTGTGCATTTCGACGCTAGTGTGGATGTGTCTGTTTCGCGTACTGTACGTACGTTTATTTCTGAGCACGCGTTTCTACCAAGGAGCTCGTTTCGTTGAAACCGAGGGGGCCGATAGGAGATAGCAATATTCTCTACTGCCCCTTCAACATTTGCAACTCTTCGGCGAGTGAGCTCCAAGTAGAAAATAAAGAAAGTGCCCGGATCAGCCAGCCACGTTATTTTGTTATACTTCTCGATATGTTTTGCACTTTTTCTCAAGCCAATCTCCAACCGTCGTCGCATCTTACGTAGAATTTGTTTCAATGAAGCTAATATGCTCGTTCGAGCAATATCCAGCGCATTTTTTCTTCAAATTCCTATGATTATTTTCATATTTCCTCTACTTTAATATTCACTATACAACCAAATGTATATTGAACCCAAAACCTGCTGCAACGAGGCGAAAAACTAACAGGTTATCTCGAGAAATAATAAGATTTCCACCAAGAGTTTCAGAATTGCCTCGAAAACCAACGGTTATTAATATTCAAATGACTTTTGATCGAATTACGCAATTTCAACATAGAAAAAAGAACCAAAAAATAAATAAAAACGTTGGAGAAGGCAGTGAAACTTGTACATCTGTCTCGTCCAAAAATTAAAAGACATTAAGTCATAAAAAGCATTAAAAAGCTTGAAAAGTGTGTCACTAGTCTCCGGTTGAAAAACCGGTCAAAAATGGATGAAAATTTTCGAAAATTTACTGTTTATGTTCTTCAGTGATGTCTGAGCAGTTGGTGAACGGTTGTGGAAGCCTCCAGTGGCCAGTTTGATCCTTTGGACGGTGTAGCCATGAACTGATTGGCTCATTGCATCAGAGTTAATGAGAGAACCTTCCGAAGCTTTTCTGGTGGTCGTACTTGAACGTGTTTTCATCAGGATCGCAGACTCCGGGTGATTCTTTCGGTACCAGCTGTATCGGCAAGGTTTTCTGCAGTTTTTCTCCACCTGGAATGAAAATAAACAGTTCAGGATAAGTCAGTCATATTTGACATGAAAACGAAGTAATATTCCTGAGCCTACACCAGCAACAATGGATCTGGTTATAAAAAATAAAAGTGAAAACACAGACCAGGTTTTATTAGCTGTTTCGAGGCTTCGTTGGAGATCAATAAAATTGGAGCAAACACCGTGGACAACGGTTTAGAATTTTAGGAAAAAAAATAAAAAATATGTATGTATAAATAAAAGAATTTTCTTCTCAGTTTTCATGCACCCTCTTCGCATGTTACAACTGTCTAAGTATGTATCATCGTACTCGTGGGCCATAAAAGGGAGAGAATGATGATTATTGGGGTAGCTCTTGCGGAACGGCCCATGTCTATTGCTACAGACTAACCGCAGAAATACGATACGCATTCTCGAGCAGACGTGGTTGAGGTGGAAGGTCTGAATAAGGCAAACCTACCATCCTTCACTTCTCGTTCACTACTTACTTTATTGTTTGCACTTTTACGGACTTTTTTTCCATTATGTAAATAACAAACGGCACATTATGCAAAGTCGTTTTGTGCTATTGCGGAAGATATGCCAGGGATATAAAGCGACCAGCTCCACCAGGATCCGCAACAGGAAAATATTTTTTTTTCTTTCTTTGTTGAAGTACGTATTTTGTTATGCAGATCTGGTTAGAACGGATCATATTGAATTAGTCACAGTGTAGATTGGAGTAACGTGGCTGAGGAGAAAGAAAAAAACATTCGTCCAGTTGCCTCTGGGCCACGTTTGATCGGTTCAATTGACACGAGTTTTTGCTTATGTTTTTCTAATGATGTAACGACGAGATTTTCCTGCAAGAAAATCAGGGTGTAGATTTGTTGGGTGTGAGAAAACGTAGTCACGACAAAGTTAACTCGAAATATATTGGAACCACAGTTCCAATTTTCAATCGTATTTGTCGAGAGTTATTTGATGTTCGAAACAATATTTTTAATTCGTTTGCAACTGATCCTTTGTCGAGTTTTATCAGGGAACGTTTCGATTACAATTTTTTTGTTCCAAAAAAGATTTAGCCCTTTTGGAGGTCGCGATTATTGGCGTGGAGCATTGTGGCTCGGATAGAGGGAATAGACTTTTTTTTTCTCTCTTTTTTTTTTTTACTGTTGAAAGCCTCTGCTTCATACGATGACTAATCCGGTTTCATTATTGTTTTCGTCCTTTCACTCGGTGGTAATCCTTCGAAAGAGGGCGGAAGTTGATAATCCCTAACAAACAAAGCCCAGAGACCGCACTAATGTAAAAAAAAAGCACGAATGTTTTTTCGTCGCCTCGTATAGACTTCGGCGTTATCTCCAACGAGAGGCTCGCATCATCATCGTACTCTCGTTTCTTTGTTTCGTGTCTATAGCTACATATACATATATATTTATCTATTTTCCTTCTCAGTCCTGTTTATCCGTGACTCTCAACAATAAATGTCTCTGGCATTTGTGGCTCGAACAATCACTGTCTTCTAAAACCTTTTTTCTTTCTTTCTCTTATTTTTTTCGTCGTATTATTACAAAAACGACTTACCAAGGGGTTCGTCAGTTTGGGTCGAGAATCCTCCCTTTTTTTTTCTCCAGTGAATTTCATTGTCTTTTTATTTTAGAAAAGCTTACCACGAGGGGATTGAAACCTGCCCAGGGCACAAAACAACTGAAAAAATAATATTTTGGCAAAAATTTTGTTAAGACACCGAAAAAAATGTCACCCTAAAGTTAATCTCTACATTTATTGCATCATTTATTATGGTCCACGTGATATTGCAGTGTAGGTAAAAACCAAACTGGTTGTACGCGTTAAGAACGTGTTATAAATGGCCTTGAAAAAGTGTATCTCGTAATAACCGAAAAATATGCATAAACTGGAATAATGAGCCCACGAGGATGGACCAGTGGTACGCGAAAAAGGATTGCGTTGGATACGAGCTCGAAATGCGTAAAATTCTCGCTTCTAATGAAACGCAAAAAAAAACAAAAAGGAAAAAACAATTGAAAAAAAAATGTGCATGGCAAAAGAATCGGCTGGGGGCTTTTTATAATCCGACAAAGCTGGGGGTTTTTGTAGATTAATGAATATAGGTTACCCTGGTGTCTGTGTCCCATGTCCATTGTCTATTCAACATGAGAAATTTAAGCCTGTTTTTGCATTATGCAATCCCGAACCTTTATACATTTGAAGGTTAATATTTCCCATCATCCTACGTGGCTTAAATACGAATGTTTTTTTTTGTTCGAGTAACTGTCGTTTCATCCCTACCGTCCAACTGAATTTTTCTTTGTACCACAGACTTCCTACATCCGCCAAATTGACCCAGGCCACTTTACAGGCTCATAACTTTCATCAGAATGAAGATTTTTCGAGATTTTTTTTTTCCAAATAATCGTACAAATCCTAACTAAAAAAATGGTGGGCCGGTAAATGTCAACAAACCTTTAGTATTCCTGTGGTTGAGGTTTGAAAGAATCGGAGCTCAATTTTCGCCCCAAAAATCGATCTTGACGGGGGTTTAATTGACCCCGGAGGCTAACGATGCATTTTTATCAATAGCAAATTCTATTGAGAATTCATCGATGATCGACGGATCGACGTAACCATAAATTATCCGATTTGGATCAGAAAATAATCGATGACGAGGTGGATAAGATGAAATGCTGTCAAGCGCTTTTTCTCTGTCGTGGAAAAATCGTATTTCCGAAAATATCAATCACCGTTTCATCGGTTTAGTGGTTTTTGATGAAAACGATATTCACACCGTTGTCCCCCGAAGGCTGCTGTCTTATGCTTTCATGATTCTTAGAAAGTCCAACGGTCTCAATCGTAAAGGAGTTATATTGCTGCACGTATTTGCCATATACGTATCGATCGTTAATGCGATTTTCACATCGTGAAGCACTCATCCCGCCGGCGTCTGGATCTGTTCGTGCGCAAACTGCTTCTACTTCCGTTTTCTCACCTTCGTCTATGTTCATCCTGCATCAGAGGAAGAGAAATAAAAATAAAAAATAAAATCTCGAGAAATAAAGGTGGAAAAAAGAGTGGGGTGGCAGAGAGGCGGAGAAATCCAATGACCCGGGTCAGGGGGTCACGTTAGAATGCGCTGTGACAGAACATACCTACACGATGCTGGTCAGTCTCTGAATGTGTAGATGTGCGAAACTAAAAGTGCTTGGGGCCTTGTACGGTTGCAGCTACTGAAAGCGTAAATGGGTGTTCTGTTGCTGCTGGCAGGAAGCAAAAGAGAGAAAAGCATGGAATGAGAGAGAGAGAGAGAGAGAGAGAAAGAGAGAAAGAGAGAAATAAGAGGAAGGGAAATAAACGGGAACCGGACCGTCAAGTAGAGAGAGTTTTGTTCGCGTTTCGTAGCACGTTTTTGCCTCACGTACGTGCGTCGCTTCCGCTTCCAAGCTTCGTGGAGATGAATTTCCTATCTCGTCTCTTGCTTGCAACGTCCTATACCCTGATCTCTCTGTTCCAACGTCCCTTCTTTTCGCTCTAGCCCCGATAGTTAAGGCGTCATGTGTTCGAGCTCCCGTTCTTTGGGGGATATTAAATCCTTTTTATAACCAAGCGTTTATTTCCCTTCATCCATTGCCGCGGCTCAGTCCTTCTGATCTCATTGCCCCTGCTGCTCATTTCGACTTAATTTTCACCTCGTTTTTCTTAAGCGCTCTCCACCTCGAACCTGAGAAATGTTTCAATGGCCACTATAGTAAGTGTGTGAAAATAAATGTTCGGATAAACGACGAACAAAGTATATTTATTAGGGACCTTCAGAAATAAAAGTAGAAAAAAATACATTCGACGATTGTAATGACGGTGGGAAGGATAAAAAATTGCTAGAGATTTGTTGCGTCTGCTTCTCGTCCTCGCACGAACAAAGCGGGTTTATTTCGTCCAGTAAAAAATTTAATGTCCTTCCACCTTACACTCTGCAAAGGTACAAAATATTCAATGACGAAACATTGAACAAACCAACATTGGAAATATTTTGATTGAGAAGATTGAATTATTTGGGTCGCTACAGTTTTCCTCATGAAAAACGATTCATTTTCAACGAACAATTTTGAAACTATGATTTTCAAACTTTACCACTTCACGACATTCTTTAGAGCGATTTAAAAATCACTAGAGCAAGTTTTTGTTAACTCCTGAAGAATAAAAGATCCGATCAGGCCTGGGTCCTGGCGGTTTTTACAAAAACGACAAGGAGTTAAATATTTCTCGTGAGTACGTAGCGTAGCCTGATACGTTGTGTTCGAGCTTAAGAAAAAAAATATGCCAAAGAAAGTGCAACAAGAAAATAAAATAATAGAGAAAATATTTCAAGCCCACGCTGTGAAAAGGAGCGAAAGCTTTTCGCTCCCAGTCTACGAAACACGTTTTTCTTTTCAACTCGAACGTGTGTCACAAACCGTGTCGATACGATCCCACGAACAACACATCGTGATTAAATCGTGCTTTTGAACCAGCAAAAGAGACAGCGCTGCGAGAGAGCGAGAGACTTCGGGAGAAAATGTAATTTAACTTTAAACCGCAGGAAACTATCACCCGGTAATCGAGCAATGGCTTCGACAGGCTGTCTCAGTGAACACTCTCTTTTTTTAACGCGAAAATCGAAGGAAGACACCTTCCGAGGTTTCTGGCAAAATTGTCAAGAAGTTAACTGGAAAGCTTGTCGAAGAGAAATCAGACATTTTGGTTACTGTCAACCGACAGCGATGTTTCGGCCTCATGTTCAGTATTTGGTTGGGTGGCCGCGTAGTCAAGGCTCGTGAATCAATCGCCCAGCGTTGGGCAGTTCTTCCGAGTTTCTGAGGTTCAAAGTTAACAAAAATAGAAGTAAATAAAAGAGAAAAGGATTCTTAAAATTGTCGTACAATTAGCAACTAATCGATGCGAAGCAAAATCTCGAAAACCGATTAGTTTCACTGTGATTGAAATTTTAGAAAGAATAAAAAAACGTGTAATCACGAAATGAAACAATAATCACGAAAATGTACACTTGGCAGGAGCCAAATTGACCCAGAATAGGAATCTGGCTCTAAAATGTATGTTTACAAATGTGGAACAAACAGATTGTCGTTCAGTATCAGAACCGGGGAGGGGGGGGGGGGGGGGGTTTGGCGTAGAGCACATTTCGGCTAATTTGGTTCTGACGATCCAATTGCCAATCATAAGGTTTCTAATTACCAGTTTTTGTTGACGTATCAACTTCGATGCTAATTATTTTCCCAATGATACTAATGGCATTTGAATTACAGACTTAGTCTGAACTCGCGATAAATGAGATTTGATTTTTGACACGCTGTACATAATTACCAAGCACGTTGAAAATGTAGCCTTCGAAAGCCACGTTCCAAAGCTTGTCTCTACAATTGCTATTTTGGTAACGGGAATAATTGAGATTTGGATAAACGCGACGATCGTAATGTGCTTTCCGACAGGATGCTTTTCGACCTTTCAAGAGCGAAGCGAATGCTTCGAAATTTCAAAGCGAATACAAGGGAAAAGGGTTTGCCCTGGAAAGTGCAAGACGAAAACCCTTTACAGCGGAGATCCGAGAGATTATCACACAAGGATGTATACGAAACACGAGAATATCGTATTTCACATCCTACACTTAAAGCCAAATGGATATATTTTCGTTACAACATCTATGTCGTAACGAGGAGAGAATATCAAAAGTGAGCATTGCGAACTCTCCCGTAAGCCACTGCTCAGTCTCTACTTCCTCTTCTACAGATATATTCGCGTCTCCAGTATCCTCTTCAAGTCGCAACAACTTCTATAAATTACACGTATGAGATACGAGTTACGTCAGGGAATACTTCAGTTAGTCAATTTCGTGAGATTCGTGACAAAAAGATTCGATTATAAATGGACTCTTCGCTCAGTGTTGTATCCCCTGGTCTCCGTCAGTGCTTTCCTGAAATTAAAAAAAAAATCTGTCAGTGTCACTGCGACTGCACATCAATGGAATCTGTGTTTTTATGAGCAAAGTTTCCCAACGCTGGCTATTTTTTACCTGGTCATTTTCAAATTTGGACGAGAATTTAAAAAATTCCATTTTATTCTTTTTCCTACTTCGATATAGAAAAAGTCGTTGAGCGTTTTTTCACGTTTCATCTTCGCCACACTTTCCCTTCCTGTTCAGCAATCTGTAATCTCTTATTTTTTTGATATTTCTATCATTTTTCTTTCATTACACATGATCCATCTTTAAAAAAGCAAAGTTGACGTTCCACGTTTGTCAAAATCAAGGCATAAAATTTGTGTAAAAACACAACAGAGAAGTGGTTGTGCAACGATCACACAATTGAGGGTACGAAAACTGTCGACGTCAGAGTGCGATATGATTTTAAAAGAATGGAGAACCAGCATCGTGTTTCGAGATAAAATAGATGAACATATCGAGCAAAAAGATTCTCAGAAACAACTGCATTTTCGCTGAACATGTTTTTTTCGAATAAAAATCCCAATCAACGCAGAAAATAACGATCGGGGAAGTAGAGCTGCATGAAAAATTGGTAAAATAATGAAAAGAGCCGATCAAGTATGACGGAGAGGAATTCCAAAAGCAGATAGAGTGAGAGATGGGGGATTGTGAAGCATTTGAAAAGCTTTCGAAGAAACTGTGTGCGGGTGTTCGTTGGTGATAATGATAAGGATTCTGCGTCAGTAGAAATATTTGGTAATGTTCGAGTATGCAGGAGAATGGAATCGCTTAAGTACTCAAAGTACTTTAGGCTCCCTCTCCCGTTTTTCTCTTTCATTACCTGCGGCTAAAATATTCGCAGTTGAATAATGTATAAATGATACTGCGTGGACTCTACAGCCACCCTATAACTTCCTTTCCGAGTTTCTAGTGGACGATATCGTTGCATACAGTGTTAACCATAAATATATACATGAACATAGAAACACGTACACATATATATGCGATTATGGAGAGGATACGCTGCTGGAAAACGAAAGGACAGAACCAACATCGCTTCACCTGTTAAATTGTGCACGTTATGACCTTTCATTAAGCGTCACTCGTTGCGTATTACTGTATATAAGGCATTACACCCTCTGTGTCAGTCATTCCGCATGATGGCAGCGTTAGAGTATTATACGTACGCAAACGTATTAGCGAAGGCAACCGAGCCGCAAATTACTTGGCGTTACGAAACCAACACTGCGAACTAAAATAACGAGTTGACGACTATTTTACGTTTTTCATTATTTCCTCTTATTTTTCTTTCACTTCTTTCAGCTTTTTTTCAGCACCTGACGACAGCTCGCAATGGATTGAAAAAGATATTTTAAAAAGAGGACGCTTGGTTTCGGGGTTTTGAATTTAAAGGGTCGATGGAAATGACGATTACATTGAGGTCAAGAGATTCGAGGAATCCTGAATCGAAATATTTCCAAAATCGACACAATTTTTTTTCTCTGATGAATTGGAAGCCTGGGGACTGAATCGATATTGATATTCATTCATTTAACTGCATTAGTCGAGTTTTTATCGATTTTTTGACAGTTCGATACCAATTTGTGGAATTTTTTACACGTTTTTCAAGCTTCGCTTTCTACATGATAGACAATGGATCGAAAGTCTATAGAGCTTTTGATCTTGCTGTGGATTACGAGCTTTATTTTTGTGAAAAGTTTGTTCAAATCGATTCAGTGGTTCTCGAGTTATAAACAGTTGAAGGTAGAGACAGAAAGACAGAAAGTAAGTTACTACTTTGAACATAGTTTCGCAGCCCTGTCGTAGAGCATGAAAAAATAATGAGCTTGATTTCTAGTCATGGAAAAAGTAAAGTTTATAAAGCGAAGAAAAAAAAGGACTTTACTGTTCATAAAAGTAGCGAAGTGAAAACGGAAGGCTCTCGGTTTTTACTGCAACTTTGTTGGGATGAACTCATTATGTTTGGATGCGATGGAAAAAAAATTCGTTACGTTCGAGAGTCTCGTGATGGAATTCTTCCGAGTCCTTCTCTCACTCACTCAGAGAATACGCTTGAAAAGATCTCCGTGTCAACTGTCTCGAACAGAGAAGAATAAAAGAACAAGAAGAGAGTATCGACGCACGTTTTTCACTTTTTCTTTGTATCACAATATTTGTGAATGTGTGGGTGAAATACGAGCACGAATTGCAAATTTCGTTGTGCTGATTCTGTGTGCATCGAGCAGAAACGTATATCGGGGCCTCGGAGAGAGAATGGGCGCGGTATGGATGACTGGAAAGCTGAGAAGATGGGAGGAAGGAGTTGAAAAGCAGTTTAGTGGTTTTAGTACTTCAAAGAGGGCACCTCGTTGTAACATCTGCTCTCGTTGGCGAAAGGAAACTCAAGTGGGAATAAGTGAGGGAGAGGAAAATTTGGAGAAAGAGACAGAATATTCGGTACAATTAGTTGCCAAGGTTTGGTCCAGACGTTATATACCAATGGCAAAACAGTTCGTGCAGTAAACTTTGTGGTTTCCGGCGAAGCAGCCAGAGAATGTCTTGACGGTTAAATTTCATATTGTAGATGGCTTTAGACATCGACATAGCATAGTCTGAAGTATAAGCGATATATCATACTAAATGTAAGAGCATTAGTAAAGCAATCAATGAGAATGTGAGCCGCGAGAGAATTGCAGTGAAATAAGGCTGTTAAGGTTTTAACGATACTTTTGCACTGAACTATTTACTAAGAAAACAAAAAGAAAACGCTCAAAATTTGTACACGTGTGGATAAAACTTTAGAGAAATAAATTATTACGTTCAGAACGCGAGAACCATGGCGACTGTAGAGATAAAAATTTGTTGTGTTTTTCTATTTAAAAACATGGTAAATTTTATCTTGAAAGTTGAAAACACGAGTGGAGTATTTTTTGTGTTGTTTTGAACGTTGATGTTAATGTTGTCAAATGTGTAAACTAGTCAAAAAGAAATAGTAAGAAAAACAGGGATTGGGGGTGAGATTATTTTTGAGGTAATTTTGTTTGGAATTCTTATAATTCCTCTCCGAGGGTAAATTAGGCCAATCAACTTTGAAATCGACGTAACTCGAGAAAGAAGAGTCGAAAATTTGAGCCACTGTAGCCTCAGTTGAAGTTTTAACTACAAACTTCAAGAAGGCAATTGAAATTTGTGTGAAAAATAAACGATTTTGAGAGACGACAGTCGATCTAGCTTCAAAACGTTATTTTTTCATCTCAAAAAAGAAGAAGATCGATGAGGATGAAAGACTTCGTCGATGATGAGAGGTTAGTGACATTCTTCGAGATCCTCAAGGTTTTTATAGTTCGCAATGCTGTACTTCGACTTTCTTTTGCCCTGTTTGCACATCTGATATTCCGTATCTACAGAACTAGAGATCTCGTTGAATCTCGAAGAAGGAAGTAACTGTAAATAAAATTCTCGGAAGAGAGAAAGTATCGAACAATTGTGGCAAATTGTACGACGTCAGCGATTCCTTGGTAAATAACGAGCACCTTTCTTCGCATATGTTTCTCGTCGATAAGTAGCACGCAAGTATCTGTGGAACCATAAAGATTGCAGGCAAACAGAAAATAATAATACAAACAGACTAAAAGAATGGAATCGAAGCAGTTACAATAGTCTATGTTTCTTCAAAAGATAAAAATGGAATAATGGATAAGGTAGAAAAATACTGTTGTATATTTCGTATCCTTTACAATAGCAAAAAGCTTGTGTAAGTTTCTAGAGAAGTAGGCCATTGTAAACCGTGTATGAGATTGCGACCCTCGCCTCGGGCGCTGCCAAAAAGCGGTTTAAAATGGTCTTTTTTTCTCCGATTCAACATACATCAACATTTGACGATAGAATTTTTAAGGGAAACTTCAATATTAAACTCCTAAATTGATGAAAAATATATTCGTAAGTTAGAAAACATGAAATCTGATTTGAACGTACAGGGAAAAAATAAGATCAGCAAAAACAGCCATTTTTCATTCGAGTTGTACCGACAAAAGGGGGAAAACAATTTTTTTTCATAAATTCGAATGAAAAATTGCGACATTTCAACTTTCGTTGTTGTTTTTTTTAGCGACATGTGAAAAAACTTCCATGATGAACAATGCAGTTGAATCGATCCATTTTTTTATTTTGATTATCCTAAATCAAAGTAATTTAAGTCACCCTCGTTATCGTTAGCGCAGTTTATACCTGAACGTAACGTGAATGGGCGTACTAATTACAAAAACTTTGGTACTCACGTTCTATTGTTTCGTTATAATTACAAATTTGAGGGGTCAAATTTAGTAATCGATTTATTCATCAATTCTGTAGTTAAGTCCCATCCAAATCGATAAACTCTCGTATTTTAGTTGGTAGCGTCGAATCTGTCCTCGTAAATATCTCAATTTCAAATCCTCTTGAAAACTCGAGATCCTGGAGACTGGATAGTGAATTTCGTCGGAGTGGAACCATCTGTAATGACAATCACAATTTATTATAGCGACGGACGTGAAATACTTTTGGTTTTTAAATATAAATAAACATTTTCTCAAGACAGATAAACTATTCTTCCAATTGCAGTGATTATTTAATCCGTTTCTTGGTCTATTTGCGGATTAATCATTTGATAACGTCGTTAAAAAGTTAAATCTCGTAAAATTGTACGATCGAAGTTTGAATGGGTACGAGGTGAGAGCAAGGGAGGCGGCAGTTCGTTGAAACTCGATCGACATTTCTAATGCAGAAGTGCATGCATGTATGTACTCGAAGCTTTATCGAAATGGTCGCTCGAGTTATCTCCTTCTCACCAAAGTCTTCTCTCCTTGCCTCTTCCATTCCCCGTACTCACCCTCTTGCCAAATAAGACACCATAATGGGATGGAGAACGTCGATCGAAATCAGGTGCAGCCAATTTGGCCACGACCCAACAGACGTAGCATGTAAATTCAGCTGAGGGCATAGAGGGAGAGAAAGAGACACGGAGAAAGAGAAAGAGAGAAAGAGGGAGAGAGAGAGAGAGAGAATGTTTGTGTGTGTGTCTGTGAGAAAGCATCGAATTTGAGAACTCTCGGAACGTTCACTCACACATCGTCAGAAGGTGTTAAACGTATATTGTATAAATATATGTGTACGTATGTATACAAGTCGACAGCCTGGCGAACACTAGCCGTTGCAGGTGGTCACGACAGAAATTCCAAATGGAGCTGATCTTGTCGTTGGTTACGTGCTTCGTTGTTTCGCACTCCGTACTTTCGACCACCGACATTGATTACGTTTTTGTCCAATGATAGTTGTTCAGCATTCATAATTTGCATGACCCACGTACAATATTATCGTCGTTATTTCTTATAAATACGTAAAGTTATCGTTCGAAGAAGACGTCTAATTGGTACCAGGTTTGATTTGCTGAAAAACCATGTGATAGAGAAAATTAATCGATATACTATTGTAATTTTTTTGTTGTATAGAAAAATTATTGGTTTTTGCCAATAACGAAAGAATGAATGTGGAAAAATTGAATAATAAGTAAAAGTGAAAAGACTGAAGATTCCCTTAAATTTCAAGCAAATTTCGTTGATTGTTCTTAATTAATTTTTTATTTCAATGTAGTTGTCATTTTAGTCTAAAAGTGTTTTCCCAAATTTGCTTTTTTATGACCAGAAACTTTCTTGACATTTGATTTTCTAAATATTTTCTTTTCTCTTGCACTATCGTTACTTTGATGAAATTTGCGCAATCGTTAAATTTGCATCGTTGTTATGCAATAAAATTTCAATACCTAGTTCATATTTATTGGCAACGACACTTATTCCAATATTTTTTGAGTCTTTGATCGGAACCCAAAAAAAATTATTTACCAAGAATAATACCAATGTGAGAAGAAATCGTCGAAATGAAAATTATTCAAGGAGATTTTTAGAGTTTGCCAACGGCGCAAATTATGGGCATGCAATGTCGTACGAAAATTAGCAGCAAAATGTAAAGGTCTCCGATTCGAAAACGTTAGTCACTAACTCAGCTTCTTTATCCGTTAAAAAAAAAATTCTGCCCCAAACATAAATATTCATTCTGCCCCGAAGAAAAAATATGTTTTTGCCCCAAACTTACCAATATTTTTTTAAAAGATGCCGGCTCATCTCTGAATATTGGCATTCAAGTCAACGCGTCATCACTTATTGGCTCGACCGCCATCCGACTGTCGTAACAGTCTCCGTGAAGTCCATTGAGCCACTCGACGAAGTTTGAAAGACAAACTGTTCCTCTCCATCCAGTTGTAGTTGTGAGAATGCCAAAAATCATGACTGCAGCGCACTTCTTCACCAAAGTCATTTTATCGAGCCTATGGAACCACAATACAAAGAAAACAGTCATCTTCGCATTCCAGAGAAGAAAAGACATGCTCTGGGAAATGATTTTCAACACAAGGTGTCTATAAAATTATCGAGTCTCTTCGGGAGTCGGAATTATTTTTTTTGTTGAGCCATAAACTCAATATCCAGATAGTATCGAAGTTGGCATTGTGGGACAAGAGATTTTGTGTATTTTACGAAAATAAATAAAGTTTACTCGCCCGTTCTCAGTTTCTGAGTCTCGGGAAAAGATTGTTGAATAATCGATAGCAAATTTTTCTTTAAAATACACAATCTGTTAAAAAACTGGATAAAAAAAAAGATCGTTCGATTACTTACGATACAAACTTCATCTCCATCGAAAGACGTGGGATTAACCTCCAATCATCGGAACTTCGACGCCGGAGTTTTCTGTTGCGAGGACATTAAGGAATTTTGTTCCTTCGGCAACAACAACAACACCAACACATACAACACGGAGATATACTTTTTGAAGAAATCGTTGTTGATCACATCAAAAGCCTTGAACTGGCCCGCCATTACCGTGACGATCACAAGGTCGTGCGACTGCGCGGCGCCATTGTGAATCCGCGTGGGAACGCGGGACAGTGAACAGTGAGGTCTGGTGAGGGGGGTGAGTCGCCATCGTCCCTAATTGTGCAACCGCGAACCAACCTGTTGATCTACATTTTGAGTCACTTCACAGTTTCATTTTTGACACACTTGACACTTTGTCGAGTATTCTCTGAGCAGCGTTCAGAAATCTGACTATCCTCGATTTGTAAACACGCGAGAACAACCCGCGGCGAACTTGTGTAAATTTTCGAGAATCTCGCGCAGTCACTAACGAATTCGACACAGTGCGTCACCAGAAATCGGCGGGAAATCAACGCCCCTTCCGTTCACAGAGTGTCGAAGTCGAAGCTCGATCCGCCAGACTTTTTTACAGTTCCTCAACCTTTACCGCTGAACGAGACCACATTTAAAAATACGGGAATACGATTGAACGGTGGTTCGCGCGCTCGAAAAGACTTTCCCCGACCAACAAGCCGCAGCTACGAGCCCCCGATGGGGCTTCTCCATCTTCAATTCCATCGTTCCATCTTCTATCGACGACTCGACGCGCGTACCGTTATCTCCCGTATTATTTTTACACATCAATTAAATAATTGTTCATCAACAACAACGACTCGGCTTGCGCAACAAGGAAACGATTTTTGGATCACGACGAACGAAAGGAAACACGCTTTCGTATTCTTCCAATAAAAAGTAAGTGTTTTTTTCGTTTTTTCGTATTCGCAACTTCGTGAAGCGTCTACGGACATTTTTATCATTGTTCGATGTACTTTGTGCTTTTTCGTATCTTCGAGCCCTTTGGGCTATTTTGATGTTTTGTTAATTAGAAACGATGGCTCATTACGAATTATTTGACGCGTTGAGTGCCGTGGTGTTCCGTTTAACCAATTTTCGCCATTGTTTTTCGAAAAATCGAGTCTTTTTGTTATTCCCATTGTCTTTGCGACCGCCATTGTTTTCCGTCGTTCGTTCGCATGCGCACAACCCGAACGAACGAACGAACGAATTAATGAATATCGTTTGATTCTTCTTGTTTCTTACGATTTTTGGCTCTATTTGATCAATTCATAGTAATTACTCCTCGTAATTTTTGTGGTTAATTAGAGAAAACATGGGTTTATTTTTAATGTGAGAAATATATTTCTTGCACGTCGAATAACTCGAATCCCATTCTTTACCCCCTCCCCCTTTCCATTGAACAAAACATCCGAGCGTTTTCACGAGTATAAAAATAAATCGCCGGACGCATCAGGGAAAAATAGTATTCGATCATCTTGACGTTACTTTGACTTTGACGTATAATTTTAACAATCAACAAAAATTATTCACTTCCTTTTACGACTTTTAACGAAGGCGAAGTCACACAATGTGTCCGAAAAGTTCCGAAACTTTTTCTTGTTCCCAGATTTGTGCGTCGAAGAAAAAATTTTGAAATAAGAGTTTCATAATCGCTAAATGTAAACATTGAATGACTTTTTGGAAACCAGAAATCATTCATTTATGACATTTTTTATCAGACTCGTATTTTAGAGAATCACGAGGTAGTCCGCAGATCCACGATGTGCGGAACACCCGTTACATATGTATTTGTATATATGATGAAGCTTTTAGTTCGAAACACATTCTCCGTTTTCTTCTTGACAACTTTTCGGGTGTGCATTTGCTTTCCTGGCTGATATCTGCCGCAGACAGCTTTGCCTGGGGTTCTCCTCGTCGCATGCTTGGCATAAGCGTCGTCACCTGCTGGTACACGCCTCGTTGATCCTGATGGCGTAATACGTACAGGCAGACAGTGAAGAAGAAAGGGAAAGGGAGAGAGGAAGCAGGAGCACGAGAACAGTACAGTTAGTAAAGCACTGGAGCAGAGAGCGCGAAGTAACCGCACAAGCTCTGCTCTAGGGTGGCACGACATTTGCTTTGGTTTCTCCTCGTCCTTCCCCTTCGAGCTTTCCCGTAATCACTGTTTGGCCTAAGCCCCCCGTGCTCCAATTGTGTTCTGAAACATCCATCATTCCAATGACCAACGATCGATTCCAGGTTGACTATTTTTGAAATGCTCCTAAAAGATTGTTGAGGATTCAAAAGAAAACTAATAACAATCTATTGGGAATAAAAACTGTAAATTAGGTGAATGAATTAACATCGAAAATGTGGAAATTCAAACGTGCCTTAAGATTCGTCTTTGCTGTCCTAATGGAAAAATGCCCTTGGAAAAGATCAAATCTAGATTTCGACTTTCTAGATTTTCCACAAATATATCTCAAGCAGCAGCAACTGTGAATTCATTAATTCGTCCATAAAGATTAGTTGGATTCGTCCCGACCCTCTCGAATAATACGATTTAAAATAATTGAGAATTGTGACCAGAGTTTATAAAGACATCGAAAAATCGTGACCAGCATTGCACATTGGTTAGTTTTTTTTCCTTAACAGATAGAGAGAAGATTTCTTGGTACAAACGTTCATTAAAAAAAGGGATTCAATGCTCAATGTGATCGTTGTGTACAGTGGTTTCAATTGATTTTTTAGAATAATTGCTCCAGACACATGCATATTTCATATGGGCAATCAACGACACCTGGTATCGGAAGATTTCGCTGAGTATTTCGTTTTCGCGATTGAACATTTTTCTCTTGATAACGTGATGGGTCCGAGATGATGGGACATTACATCATAAATCAACAATACATTATTTCTGCAGACTTTTCATGTCTTTCGCACCTGTAGCCCGAAGATTATGTCCCTTAGATTGAATAATTAATTTCTGTACACTCAACGTTATTTTTTGCTGCAAAATCTTCAAGCTTTTCCCCTTATCATCGAGTTATGACTGAGGACCGGACCAGATAAAAGACAAAGTCGTTTATCGCGGGTTAAACTAGTTCATCGTAAAATTTTCCGGCCTCCGCTCAAAAACCGCAAGTTTTTTTGTATTTTTTGTACAGAATTTTTTGTCTCAACAGAAACCGATATAGTTTTCGTTTTTTTTTTTAATTCAAACGAGTCACCAGCGGCCTGGAGAATATTAATGATCACGAGAGCAAAGTGGTTACTACTCCCCGTACGTGTGAATTTTTTTCTAACTATAACAAAGGCCCCAATGATGATAAGATTCTGGAGACATCGTAGATATGTGCATACGTAACTCAGTGTAAGTTACTCACAAAAAGAAAAGCCTCTGAAAACAGGGATAGCAAAAGTCTGGCCACAGAGAAGGGACGAAAGAGGTAGAGAGCGGCAGATGCAGCCGCCACAGCGGTTGGAAAGAAATTTCTTTCTCGCCACTTTTACCACTAACCACAACCGCGAGTACCCCGATCATAGTGTGTTGCCCCATCGTCCCATCTCTCTTTCTTTCAGTTTCTCCCTGCGGTGATCTCTCACAGGCGAAAAGTACCATGAACTTTTTTTTCCATGCGCTTGTGGAGAAAAGTTCAACTTTTCTAACACTCTTCCTCACTGAAACTGCGGATCTAGGCTTTTTCGAGTGATTAAGTGTCGGATTGACGTTAGCTTATTACAAAGATGGCTAAATGACGCGACTGGGAATTCGAAATTTAATAGATTGAGGGTAAATGATTTTAAAACTTTCAAATATTTTCTGTTTTCTATTAATTTTCACAGATTTGATAAATCAGAACTATGCTAAATTGTGCAACAGAATCGATGATATTCTCCGAGTATCTTCATCGTGAGCTAATCTTATCAATTTACTTTTTTTTTTTTTAACGAAATTGGGAACTTACGAATGGCAATCTGACTTTTTGTGGCCAAAAATTTAACTGCTCTGTCCCAGTCGCTTGCTGGCGTTTTCTGTAGCGAAGTATAAAAAACATGGCCGCTCTCTCCCAATGGTTTTGCTAAGCCACGCCTCCGTGTTGATTACCAATAATGTTTCGTTTGGAACGAAGCCTAGTGTCGAAGTTTTCGAAGATTATTTTTGCACGAAATATAATACGAATAATTACTTTTGTCAAGAATTGATGTGCCAAAAGGTGTTCATCAATTCTTTAAAACCCTATAAAATACATAATTTCAGAGGGATATTGAATTTCGCGGAAATAAAAGAAACATTTTGATAATTAAAATATCCTCATTGTATACCAAATTTATTGTTTATAAAAAAACTTATTACGAAAATGCATCGCGATGTTGAAAGTTCTTTCATTCGCTTCGTTAAATAAGTACGTTGCTTTGGAACATTTAATCCAACGCGACGGATCGAGAAAGAGACAAACGCGAAAGAATGTGTATGGAAGTAGAATCCTTATTCGAGCGAGAGCTCGAGGAGAGATTGAAGGGAGGTCGAGGGAGGAAGAAGACGAAATATAGAGGGATAAAGGGAGTGAGAGAAAAATGAGACGTAGTGAAACACGTTCTCGGTGTGGGAAATTCTCTTTCGCGTGACTTAACACAAGTGCCAAGAGAAAAGCGCTCACTGAGCACACTTACGAAATAGGTGTGCAGAAGAAGAGTTCACGTCAAATTGTGGAGAAGAAAATAATTGAAGTCAAACAATTAAATTGAACATCCAAAGACTAATTAAGATAAGTGCTGATGAATTCGAACGAGTAACAGGTTAACTGAGAGATTCGAAGAGAGGGATCTGACCATTGGTAACGATTCGATGAACAGAGTTCATAGTACTTGGAGGTTTGGATTAATTTCATTTTTAAAGTTATTTCAAAAATTACCAAATTTGAAGTCTTTACGCGTCTTTACGCGAATAATGACTATTAATGCTGCCAAACGGAATGATCATTTTTGGGTAATTCTATCATTATATGGTTTTCTTAAGATTTTGTTGAAAATTTAGATAAATCTCCTTCAATGTCATATGCACGCGTGTGTAATTAATTTCAGAAGGTTTTACCAAGCGGAAGTTCAGATATTTATCGGTAACATTTACTTTTTCAAAAAAATCTCCAGAAAAAAATGTTCGCAATTTTTGTAATTATACAGCAAGTACATTTTACCTTGGAAGACCTTGAATTCGGAGTATGTTGTTCTTTGGTCAAATAACAACAACTTTTCTTTATTAACTTATGCCCGCAAACCATTTAGTATCCGAAAATAACTGAAGAACAATTTTCCGATAAAAATGTCACGATAGAACTGCCTTAATGCCACAAACACTTTAAACCATTCATTGCAAGTGCTTTCCCTGCATAAGGGATCTTGGAAACTAACGCATATGACAGTAATGATAAAATTAAATGGACACATATCCAGTGATTCACATGCAACGACGCTTTATTTCTTTAGCTTTATTTTAACTCAGAGAGGCCAAGAGGGCTTAGAGAGTTGGGTACAGTTCATCCCGTTTCAGTACAGAGACATGCACGAGCAGTAAATTATGTTGGAGTATGTCCGCGATATTAGCGACAGGAGCATAGTGGCTTTTCCCCGTGTTACCGCCGCGTATACCAACGCAATTTTCCTCTCAACGATTTTTCGGTTGCTACCATATCTCTTGACGTTTTTGTTCTCTCTTTTCCTCTCTCTCTCTCTCTCTCTCTCGCTCTCTCGCTCTCTCTTTCTCTCGACTTCTCCCTCAATAAACGACGGATGAGGCTACACGTATAACATACCTTTGCGATACAAGGAGATTGCGGAAACGTGTTTACTCTCTTCTTCGTCATACCACATCGTCTATTATGGGATTAGTCTTCATAACTTGGCTCAAAGTTGAGTATATCCCGTTTTGCGAACAAGATTATTTCTTTCCGCGAGCTTTCTACCTTTGTAACTGCTTTCATATGACTTTTATCTCCGATAAATCAGTAGAAAAATAGATAAAAAAAATAAAGTAAAGGAAAAAGAGAAGAGCAGTTACAATGTTGATATAAAAATCCGCTGCTCGACAGCAGCTAAATGGATTAACTTCTCAAATCAATTTTCTTTTTTTATTCAAACTGACAACACACGAAACAATCAAGTTACCAGCTCACGAACTGTTCACCGATCAATTGAGCAGCTACTTTCCTCCCGTTAGCTTGGACCCTCAAATAAATTACGTTGTCACGATAATTAATAATAATAATAATACTTGAATGCTGCTTTATATCAGAAAACTTCCATTACGCGGTATTGAAACACTTTCCATTCGATGACATCTGCATCGAATAGTCCAGATGGATCAAAAAATGGTCAGCAACCCTTTTCAGGAAGATACAAAAACAGCTGCTCATTATTTTTCCATAGAAATCGTTTGAGCAGACGTTCAAGTTGTAACGTTGAAATCACGAATGAATAATGACAACATTGAAAACAGAAAAGTGACTTTTTCACCTTCTCTTTTATGCTGAAATAGTATAATAACTGCTAGAACTACACGTGAGGGAGGTACGATTACGTTGGCTTGTTCCTCCGCGTTACTCTATTCGTCTTTATTAGTTTCTTCGTTGCTCATTGTATTATATATGTATAGCCCCTTAAAGTCAAGTCAAGAACTCGTCGCAAAGTTTTGACTTATAGAAGATGGGTGAGAGGTGATGGGGCGCGCATCCTCAAACTTACAACTCTAAGGGAACACAGTGTGGCAGTGGTATAGTTATTGTTATATGTATAGCTTTGGTTGTGCCTCTCGTGTTTCACCCCTTTGCGTGTACAACCTCCAAAGTTTAAATACAACTTCCTCGTTCGAGCATTCCATTCCACAAAACGAGAGACACTGTAATATCCATATAATCCATATAAATACATATATTTTATTTGCATTAATACATAGGGTGTCCCATTTTTAACATTTTAACAACAGTCTTGACGAAATTATTGATAAAAATGTAAAATTTTGATTGTTGGAAAGGAGCAACTTATTGTTTTCTTTCGTTATTGTTTTTAACTAAAATTCAATCGTTTCGAGGGCTAGAAACGACAACTTTTTGGTTAAAATGTTTTAGTTCACATAAATTAGTTTTATCTAATCATCCTTTTTAACATTTTCATGTTGATCACTTTTGAGAACTAGTTAGTAGTGGCCTTACAAGTTATTTTTAAAATCAGTATAATTCGTCGCATTTTTATTAAGCTTCAGACTTTAAAAACGAAACTAAAATGCACGAATATTGTTCCATAAGAAATGAATGCGAATCGATTCAACGGATACTTCCAAATGTCTATGTATATATGAAATTATTGAGAACAAGACGAGGAGGAATGAGAAGAAAAAAAAATCGTTCCATGTCTTTCCTCCGGGAAAAGTCATTATCGGAGGTTGGCTGGATTCAATTTGATTTGGTAATAAGAACGACAGAGGGCTTGAAATGGCAGACGCGTGGACGTTGTCATCTGAGGTACGGTCCTCGTGGGCGATCCACGAGCAGAACCGATTTCCGGCCGTCGATTCTCCACCCCACGGTGCTCCGTCTTGAACGTCGTTGACGTTGGACAAGGGTGGCTGCTCGATCGATTGACGAAAATTCTCGCGCGTCCTTATAATCGATCGTACAGTATAATCTTCTGCAATCTTTCATTCTCCTGTCGCTCACTCCTCCATTTTCTATTGTCTGACTATCCTGTGTGCGATGTTTTCCCCTCTCTGGACCTTTTTCACGTTTTTTTTTCTTTCCCTTTATCACGACCTGCTGAAGACGATCATAAAGATTTACTGCTCGAAATATCGTTGATATTAAAATCATCCAAAAATATATATGGGCGTGCGTGACTCTCTCCTAAGATTCTACCATCAGCCACCACTTCGTTCGAAAGGAAAGAGACATTTTCTGTCATGGCCAGGACCCATGAAAAATGTTTGCCCCGTAAAAATGTCGTTCTAAAAAAAGCCTCTCAAAAAAAAACTTTATAAATTGATAACTCGTATACAAATAAGTCCACGCGTTCTCGAAAACTCCAAATATAACAATGGGAGTCTCAGAAATTTCAGCAAGTGGATGAAAAACGTGGAGCCATAGCATCGGCGCAGTTAAAAGAGAGAAAAGAAGGTGAACCTTCTCCAGGCTTTTGATGGTCGAAAATAAATAATAACCTTCTTCACAACAAATATTAGATCAAGATTTTTACTCACTTTTCCTACAGCCACATATTTCCTGGTTCCATAAAATCATACAAAGTCGAATCCATCAAATTCTTTGACCTTCAAGGTCCGCTTTAATTGTCCATGAAAAGTAAAACAAGTCTCACAATCAAATGTTCAAGAATTTTGTTTCGACGTAGAGTAATTCAAGTAAATTCTGGAACTAGAGAATGTGCTAAACTTGTGCGTCAAAAATTGTAATGCAATGTCGAATACTACTGATGGTTTATTCTGTAGAGCGGAAATAAACAATCGATCGATGTGAATTGCCCGAAACCGGATACGCCTGTCAAGGTTCTTTCGACTCAACTGAATTCAATCAAGTGTAAGCCATTTCTTCTACCATCAGTGGTGCACCACGTATCGTGAACCCTATATGGATTGTTTTTATTGCCGTTTCTGAGTAGCCTCACCCTGGATCCTGACCGCGCGTTAACACATTTTCTTTTTTTTTTTTTTTTTTTTTTTTCAATTTCCGGGGTTCCTCCCCTGCCACGTTTAATTTTTTGCTGCCCTCAATCCTCAATGAAAACGACGCAAATTGTAAGAAGGAGGGAGCCCAAGGCGATTAAATCGCCTGGATTGACGACGGTTTGTGACTTTCATTTTCGTCCTTCAGTTTTTTTCGCCCGATGTCGTCGTCAGGCTCTTCGAAAGGGAATAACCATTTGTAGAGAACGAATTGCCCTTTTGCAGAAGGGCCTTTGACCCAAATCACACTCTACTTTTGTTTATGAAGAACAGTTTTTTACTTATTCATTTATTATTTTTATTATTATTATTATTTTATGATAAACTTTTGCCAATCGACGTTTATATTTTTTAATATCATTGTCATCATATTTTTTAATTTTTCGCCTGCACAAAAACTTCATGCATTCACGATGTTTTTCCCAGTGACATTTATCATTTAAACCATTTGATTTCGGATGAAAGAAAAATGACTATGCAGCTTTCGCGCAAAACCATTGAAAAGTGACGTTTTCTTTCTCTGGAGAAAATATTTAGATGACGCGACGTGCATAAAAAAGAAAATTTGAAAAGACGTCCGTAACTGCGATCCAAAAGAATTATATTTATATTCGCAATCGTTAATTTCTCTTATTTAACATGATGAATAAATTCTGGAGTTGAATCCTCGACAGAGCATCAGGGAGGATGAAGCTTTTCTTCGTTTTCTTGTTCTCGATGACGGTAGAATATTCAGTAAAATGTTGAAAGTTGTGCGGTAGTTTGTGACGGACGTTGGTAATAACACGAAACTGGGAATAGAATATCGCGGAATCTCTGTCTCGGGAAACAAAGCTGATGTATAGCATGGTTTACGTTCAATAAAAGAAAAAAGGAATGAAATCAACAGAGAGTAAAAAAAATTGAGGCATGACAGAGTCGCGAAGGGAGAGACGAAAAGCGGGAGGCGGAGGGAGGGGGGGGGGGGGGGGGGGAAGAGAAACCGGAAAGAATGTTGGAGTGCACGAAGGGAAGCAAGAGGGATATTACGAAGATGAATCCAGAGTGAGCAGGACATTGTGTAGTAGGAGTGCGCGCGAGAAGAGTGAGAATCCGCGCAAGCTGACTGCACCAGCACGCGCCCGAAGCCCCGTAGAGTGCTGTAGAGTTGGCCGGAAGTGGAAAGAGTAGAGTGTGCACGCGAGAGATTGCTCGACTGCCTGGTTGACTTTCTGTTTCCTCGTTGGCCCTACTCTACCCACCTCTACAGCTGACTCACTTGCTGTTTATAATAATTTGGAGTAAACGGGCTGGAAGTGCTTACGAATAGGAGATGCTGTGTTGGAGTATATATACCATTCTATCGGAGTAAAAGCCCACTCTGTAGCCTCTTTCCAACCAGCTCTTTTATACCAAAGTCGAGTTTCACTGCCATCCTCAAGACCGCATGCACATAGTGTAAATAAATACATATGGGCTGCCCTGTTGCAAGATGACCAGCATCTGAGATGAATCTTATTCGCTGGATCATTATTTTATATTATTTTTTGAATTATTTATCAATTTATTTGGTTAAACTCTGCCTGTTCAATGTTTTATACGAACAATTTCGATGTTTTTTCATTTTTTTTCTCAATGAAAATATAGAGGATGAAGATTTTATAAACGCACGAAGAAAAGACACTCGGATAAGAAATTTTTTATTGCAAAGAACCCTGTACATCGAGAGTCATTATTATTATTATTATTATTATTATTTTGTTGTAATCAAGAAACTCACAACGTTCGAATGCGAAACCGTGATAAGGTTCATTTAGTCGATTTACGTCGGAATAGCCTGTACATAAATATATATTTACGCTGGAAGTGTTTGCGGGCGCCGTTTTAGCGAAGGGCTGATTTTATGTATCTCTGCCTTATGGCTCGCGAAAGAGACGACCTGCTGCGAGTCTGTGCATAGCCAGACAACTCTTATCTACGCGAGTGACCCAAAACCTTTTCGATTATTTTCATTTATGCTCGAGTGGTACATTTTTTTATACTTATGTGCTGTCGTTCTCCGGGTTGAGGGATGATCGTTGGATTTTTTTCTCCCATTCGGAGTCCGAATCTTCAAAAATAATAAATATTTCGATAAATTTAGTTGGAAAAATAATTATATTATAGAGCGATAATTTCAATCTGCTGTAGTGATGGTCCATTTTAAACATTTAGAAAAATGTGTATATTTCGCGACATGGATTTGTGTAATAAACAAATCATTTAACAATAATGTCCCTTTGATCCGAGGGGAGGGGGGGAGAGAGTTTTTACGGATCACGATTGTTCGTTTCGTCCGATTTTAACAGGATTTGACGAGCGGACTAACAAAAACGTATCTCATCCATTATATCCGAAAATTTGATTTCTAATTACTGGCCAGTATGGCATAAATCATGAGAATGCAGTGGGATATTACATCTGAGTTTTGATATATCGAAGCGATTTTACGAATTCAAACATTCGTTGAAATACTTTTTTGTGAATAGTAAATGAAGCAGCATGGATTAAAATTTTTCTCTTGTCGGTCGCGTAACAAGGAAAACTCGTGAACTAGAAAATGGGGAGTACACAGACCTGATGCACACAATACTGAATTTCGAGCATTCCGAGTAAAAAAAACCGATAGATTCAACGTGATAGAGAGAGAGAGAGAGAGAGAGAGAGAGAGAGAGAGAGAGAAAGAGAGAGAGAGAGAGAGAGAGAGAGAGAGACAAAGAGAGAGAGAGAGAGAGAGAGAGAGAGAAAGAAAAATGACGAAAGCTCTACCGAAGCTAAACCGTGATGCGGCGTGTGCGCCAGAAGAGTCTATCCCGCACTACGTTTGAGTTTTCACTAAATGCTTCCCTAACGAATCTCCTCATTCTACCAAAAATCTCTTTCTCTGTCGCACTCTCTATCTGTTGGTTGTCTGCTTGATATGTGCGCCATTGTACGCCGCCAGTATGTGTGTTGGGAAAAACATGCTTGTTTTATTCTCATTTTGTGTGGGCTGAATCGCTCTCTGACGAACAATTACCGCTTGAGACGAGCCTCCTATACACGAATATTATCCAGAATTCTTCCGCATCCACCTGATCCACGATCCAAAAGACCATTCATACGAAAATTCATGCAAAAACTAGTGATAAATGGTGTACGGACGCTTCACATAAATCTCTCCTTCGACAATACACTTTTTTTTTTTTCTAATTCATTGTCTTTAACTCCCTTTGATATTTCTGGCACAACAAGATTTCACCGAACAACACACAAATGCAGGAACGGACGTTGGTTTTGAAATCAGTCGGAAATAGAAGTAAAGAGCTTCGTAGTAAATTAGGGTTTTCATCATTCTCACCTCAGTTGAATTAAATGTTAAACCATGAACACCACTTTTGTGCCATGTTCTCAATGAACATCGCCATTTTTGTTTGCCCCTGCTGCAGAGGATTCTAGGGTATGATTGAACTTTTGGTGGTACTCTTGCCTGTAAACATCCCTTCACTCCTGGTGTTCCTGACGTGAACCATGCAACCACCGCAAAGATCTGCCGCAGCTCGGTCTCGAGGCATACCAATTTGGTCGCACTGGGCTCCACGTGCGAACTTCTCTCGGCTATCTGTCTTCATTCGCTTTCCATGTGGCACGTAGGGTGGAGGTCTCTCATTATCACCCAGCCATATATCCATTCTGATTAGTCTGCAGAGGTCCAGCTACGAACGTATATATACGTACGTCCCTGTCCCAACCTCCTTGCTCCTTACTGTACAGATGGCAGATTCCGGGCAAATTAGAATTAACCGATAAATTTAATCTACCGTGATTGCTCAAGATCTAAGACTAGTTTACGGTTGCATGTTTACCGCCATTTACCTTGAAACCTACTTGAAATTATTCGATGTAGTTAATTTATCCTCATCTGTGATTGCCCGCCACGAATTAATCGCTAGATTTAATTAATTCAAATGTCAAATCATTTGTTAGAAAGCTTCATGGTTCGACTGGAAAATATTTTATGTGGTTCGTCCAAATAAGAGAGATTTAATGATGATAAAATGCTATCCTAAGACTGCTAAGTATCGTCAAAGACGAATTATTTAATTCGAATGTCAATCGATGTCAAGGGAACTATGACAAAAGACGTTGCACCTACAATTGATTGAGGTTGAGTACTTCGTTGAGATTCTTGGCGCAAGCTCGAGAAAAACAATGATTTTTATTTCTGTTAATCGAAATGATCGAATTAATCAGAACGGTGCGAGTTATGAGTTAGAAATGGGCGTGTGAATTGGAAATAATGATAAACGTTAGAACATCTCTCGTTATAACGAGGAAGCACATAATCTACTTGTACGTTGGTTGAAATATAGTTAACGAGGTTGGAGTACGTTTCTGATGGAAACCAATAAATGGTAAGCAGGGCGAGCTTCTTAAGTTCGCTTTCACGAGGTGGTTTCAACAGTGGCAAAGCCAGAAAAGGGTCCAAGCTAGAGCGGCAACGATATAGAAGGGTAAGGACCGGCGGGGCATATTTCTCAAGAAAGTTCTAACAATATCCTTGCTGGCAAGCGTCGGAGTAGAACTTGAAGTAGAATTGGAAAGGTGGGCCTGCATTCCCTTGGCAGAAGGAGAACGCTGTGGGAGGAGTGGCACAGGAAACAGAGAGAGAGAGAGAGATAGAGAGAGAGAGAGAGAGAGAGAGAGAGAGGGAGAGTGTGTATGAATCTCTCGTTGAATCACTCGCTGTTGGATGGCGATGGTGGATCGTGGAAAGAGCTGAGTTCTCTACTCAGTACGAGTTCGAACTACACAACTTTGCCAGCACTCTCCAGCCGCGCTGTCTTCTTTGCGCGTTCTCCAAAGCCCGGAGGCGCTTAAAGTTCGATTCAAGGCGTCCTCTATCCTGATGCAGCGAACGGACTCTTTCTCTCTCTCTCTTTCTTTTCGTATAGATGGTTGTGTTGGCAAAGCGAGCAATGAGAGAAGAGAAACTAGCTTTTGTCAAATACACGCCCCTTCGTCTGTTTCTTACGCTCACTATGATAAATTATAAGAAAATCATTTCAAGTACCAGATAACATTAAAGTTTAATATGATCGTCGGTCACTTGCTATGAACTACATTCGCGGATGTCTAATCACATGGTCTTCACGTGCGGTCAACGTTCCGAAGAAACTTCTTGTTGCCAAGTTCCTTCAACATCCATCATAACTTCTGTTTTTTTCTCATCAATCGTATTTCTTACGGAAACAGTAGAAACGGAAAAATCAACAATTGAGATGGATCCGCGGGAAGCAGCGAAGCTCCAACCTTTATTAAATTCGTACGTTCCGTATAAATGCTTTTTACTGTTGAGGTCCGCGTCCGATGTCGTTTCGTTAGGTGGGAGGAAGGCGCATGTCGAATTGCAGTTGAGAAATTAAACCCGGTCAACAGTGGCCATTATCTCTCTTTTTCAATCCCCAAGACATGCGCGTACGCAGACGCAGAAACTTACAAATACGCGCGCATCTATCCTACAAATAGGTTCACTTACACACCAACTTTGGTTCACAAACGACGAGGATTTTCGAACGGGGCTTTGTGTCTGTATCAAGGTCGTTAATGGGCAGACACACATTCCTAGCAAATTTTTCATGGCTCAAAAAGTTCAAACAGTCGAATGGAAAGATGGAAAGAGCTTAACGAGCATCTAGACAACCCTTTGACTTCTTAAATGGACTTTGAATCGACGTACGAACCAGAAGAGCGCAGAAGAGTGAAAAAAATGACTTTGCAGAAAAAAGAAGCTGTCGAAATTTACTAGAAGCTTTAAATTGTTTCATCAATTATTGAAAAACTTGGAACCCTTTCAAAAAAATGGTTAAATCAGAGGATCACGTGTAGTTAATTTATTGGATTTTATTCCCGTCGGAATTTATAGCAGTTTTGGATATTCATCGCGTAAGCACCTTCACTTACACTGTGCCATGGATATGTGGATCTGCAAGCGTTAAAATGTACGATCAGACCGCACGCATCATCAGGATTTGCGATACAGAAATGCATGATGTACGCGTAAATTTACTGCAGTGTTGATAATAATGATTATTCGCGTCATTATTGTCGATCAAGATGATATTGCCGTAACGATGACTGCCCGCCGAACCAAACAGTGGTTAGCCAATCGATCAGCGAATTAGTCAGTGATGGGTATCAGTGAATCCTGCTTCTAGAGCCGTTTGTTTGCCATAATTGCCTGTAATTGCACGTTGTGCGGTGCTCCGAAGTGGCGAGCCACCGATGCTCAATCTACATTCCCTCCCCTTCGACGCATTCATGTTCGCATGAGGCATTTTCATGTCAAGCTTTTATTCCGAAAGTTTTTCACTTTTTTTTTCATCATGCCAAATTCTTTACAAGTCATTAATCCTGATACAAAATGAAAAAAGTTCGTGACAAATAATAAACCTAATAAATGTTGTGCAGAAAATTAAATGTATTGTGCTTGGAAAACAAAAATGTCTTCGTCTTTTTTGTCTGGTTTTGTCCTCATTGTGAAGCCACACACTGAGCATCGCTGTCGGTATTCTTTAATGATTAATAACTCCGTGAATTGATCGCCAAATGTTTCATTTCATTTCACGAAGACTTCTGAGGTGATTTTTCCTGAGCGATCATCACCTGCGACCGTATAAACAGGAGTCGTGAACTTTGTTTGAAAAAACTGCAAGTTTCATTTTAACATTTGGTATCCGCGTGAAGTGAAATATATCTTAGTTTAATGACGTAGAATTTTTATCCATAAAATATACCGTGTGCGATATCAGGCAGGCTGGAAGGGTCTTAACTCAACGTGTTCTGAGGATGCCAAAAGCCATAAGAAGGGAAGATGAAGAAGTCGTTGGATATCGCGCAACTCAAAACATCGTGCAGTGAAGCTATTAAGAGCCTTTCTTGATCGTTTTCATCCTTTCTTCTCTCTGTCTCGGGCCGCTGTATCACTCTGCGAAATGGATACGTACTCGAGCTGCGTTTTAGTACCCTCGCGGGAATACTGCTATCCGGAAAATGCACGGCACGCGTTCGCAATGCATTCACTACTCTCGTCGAACATCTCCGTCGCTCGCGGCATACTCGGTGTCCTAGAAATCATTCTTGATTGGCAAACCCTGATTTCGATGAATGTGTGAACAACAATTGAAGGTTAACCAGCACGAAAAGTTTTTGCCAAGTCATTAATTAGTCAAGAGCAATCACTAGGAATGCAAAATTTTGTCAGAAAGCCAGGTTCGTCCTTAAACCTTGAGGGAGGGCAAAGGCTATTCCAAATTTGAGCTGTTTTTTGTAGAACTTGAGACACGGCTCACCCTGTACGAACATGGAGGAAGAGAAGGTGACGTAAAGTATAAGATGAAGAAAAGCGTAGAAATAAGGCGAAGAAAGAGGGCCAATGCGAATGGGTTGGGTTAACAATTTGTACCGCTGTTCCATCATCTTTCTCTGAACGCCCTCACAGACTCTCATGATAGCCGAGCGTAAAAGTGAAAATAACAGTCGGGGCCTGGAGAAGATAAACTGGTTCACGAGGAAACGAGCTTTAGAACGCTCTGCAGCACCAACATCGCCACTTTTGCCCGCTTTTGCCCAATACAGCGCTGCCTCGCTTTCTCTCCTTTACCTCGCCTCTCTTCTCATATAACTTGGCGAAATCGCTTCAAAATTGTGCGCCTTGCCTTGTATTCTATCTTCGCGTTTGCACCCTCTGGAATAGCTCAAACAGTCGGCAAACGATCCCACTCCCTTACGGGGAGTGCACTCCAGTCTCTTGCCTTTGAAAATCGAAGTCCTCGAGTTTGTGATTCCTCGTTTATGACCGCCTGAAACATTGTTCCAAACCCAAGCATCTTGGCTATACGAAGATACCTTTTGTGCGTCTTACTTCCAGGATTCCAGATAACAAATCATTAAAGATAGAGAAGCGATAATGTTGATGAGGTTGATTTTTCATTGGATGAAAGCTTCTGCTTCAAAACTGCTTCTTTGCATCGATGTTTTATCCCTAAACATAAGATTTTACGTATTAAAAAACAGTCTCCAGACTGTCTGGCTCCTTCTTGATCCAACCCCTGGTTTTAGAAACAAAAAAATATAAATTAGTCTAAAGCAAACCGATTACTTTGGTGGCTGGATCCAAAAACCTGGTTCCAGGTGATGTGGGAATTTGATGGACCCTTCAATGGGATGATCCGAGGGTTAAGCTGTAAATCACACAAATTATAAAACGTATCAAGGTTTGATGTATTGTGTACTTGTCAGAACATATACACAAGGGTTCGTGGTAGCATTTTCCTCATAAAGGTCGAGAACTGCCAACAGGATGAAACGAGGAACGTTGAACGTCAAGACGTGAGTGCAAACGAGCACGTGACTAGATCGTTCAACCGATTGATGAAACGTACAGATATAAACTAGGGGCTGGATTGCGCACGGAAAAGGTACATGCCCTATAGAATTACTTGTGACTCGGTGGATGTAGTACTGCGGGAAGAAGCTTTTCTATCTCTTTCTCCGTTGTGCACATGCAGCGCAGGTGCAAGATTCTGTGGGTTTGCGAAGAAGGAGCACGCGTCCGTCACCAACTTTGGCCAATACTTCGTATGATGGCGTTTCTCTGCACAGCAGTCAGGACCCGGGTTACATGGAGGGTGAGAAGAAGATCTGAACTACTGTAGAATTCATTACTACGATGCCAGTTGCTTTACCAACAGTTGAGAATGGGAGAGAAAGAGCTGAATCATTTTATTCGATGTAGATATTCAGTTATTGTTGACAAAGTGTCGAAAAATATATAAAATGTTTGCGAGATGCGTGGGCTACAGAATTATGAAAGGAAACGTTATTGAAATTGATAGGAAACTCCTTCCTGGACATTTAATTACTTGACGATAATGTTGACAGTTGCCATTTAATTTTCGAGGCAGTCTATTTTGATTTTGTGTGTCTCATCCCATTACCTGCGCCATGAAACACACAATAAACATGTGAAATTGTTTACCTTTGAAAAGCACGTATGTTTTTTTGCTCTCTGAAGAGACACCGGAAGTTATCAACTCATGCGATTAAGTCTGAAGCATTTCGCTGCGTCACTTATCTCGGTGAAGACATTAAGAACGTCGTTTGGGCCATTGTAAGAGGTACTCTCAGCTTGTCAGGAAGTTCCGAAGTTTATGCTAAAGCTGGATACAAAGTGTTATAAGAAAAAAGAGAATTCTGCCTTGACATTGTTTATTAAAATTGTTCTCACGAAGCTTTTCACGTTGTTGTTAAAAGTTCGTTCGATAAATAATTGAGTTAAGGGCCTCGGAACGAATACGACAAAGTTTTGGAATGAATAGATCGTCGATGAAACCAGGCTGACGATATACGTATCCAGGCTGATATGCTACGTGGGAAAATACTTGGTTGGTTCTTGTTCCTGCTCCAGTACTCCGGTAATTCATAGGACGACGACCATTAGCTTGTGTCTCGTGAAAACGGGAGTAGAAAGAGGGAGGGTATGAGGGAAAGCGGAGGAATTCGCTTGGGAGGTACAGAAAGACCATCAAACAGAGAATGAAAGAGGAGAGGACGGTATAGTTACAGGCTAAGAATACAGGGGGACAGAGTAAGAGAATACATGAGAGGAATTCGGGGTATGGGACCGACGACAAGGATAACGAGGATGGGGCAGGAAGCTAGGTCGGTGAGGCGACAGGATCGACCGGAAAAGCTTGAAAGCCCTCGAACAAATGGCTCACCATAAACAAGCGGCTCGTGACCCATCTTCGTCCCAATCTCCGCGAACGGACATCTTCCTGCTCGACATAACTGAGAGAAATAAGTGGATATCATTTTTCCTTTGGTGGTTAAGCGATCTCTATCTCTCACTCGGTGTACATAAAACAAATGCTGTCCACCGAGAATGCCTGCAACGCGGTCAGGCAATTACAACAACAACAAAAAACGACAATTTATCTTAAAGCTAACGACACCGCGAGTACAGCATGTACATTCAAAAGAAAATAAGTCATGATCTCACTTGTTGAATTGTCTTCAAGCTTCTAAATAGTTTTACAAACTGAGCTGTTTCACCGTTTGCTCAAAGCTTTTAGAATAATTTTTTAGGAGGAACAACAAATCAGGTAAAATTCATGCTAATAATTGAGCCCTAATTTTATTCATACGAATGAAGAAGGAAAGAACGAGCAACAAAAGTTCATCCGAAGTACAATGGCAGATAAAGAAGAATTTCGATACAAACCCTGTTCTTGATGTTCATCTCGAGATTTATCACTAAATGAATTAGTAAAAGATAATCGTCTTGGAGCTGCGAGATTATGAAACTAAGAAAAGTTCGATCGCACGAAGTCAAAAGCTCAATCAGCATTAACTACATTTTAAACGTTTCATTTGATTGTTTGAAGAGGTTGTTCGAGTGGTTGGAAAAAGTAACGTGATCACTCAATCCAATGAGTCATTAGATTCGATGAGACTTTTTCTACTTCTCATGAAAGAAAAGAGAAAAGAAAAAGGTGGAGGGTTGTACTAACTACTCGACGAACCTTTATATTACAGAGCTAAGCTCGTGTCCACTTTCACTATCCAAGCGATACTCCGCTGTACACTCTATTCCGCACGAGTTGAGTGTCTCCTCTTGAACAAATGGGACGCCGTAAACAAAGCTTGTATTACGATGTTCTATAGCGATGGGAGAGGTTAGATACCCGTAAGCAGGGAAGCCACTACAGAGGGGTTGTTGTTGCGGATGTGTTACGGTCGTTTGGTGGATGACCCTCGACGTGCCGTTCACCCAAGTCTAACCCCAATGGCAATCCACACAAGTCGATTAGCCGTGGTGTCGCGTTGTCAGTAGCCAATCGACGATTCAAAGCTATCATAAAACTGTGAACCTGATCAAATGAGTACGCAATCGTAACGACTATGAAACGCAACAAAAGCTTGAGAAATGTTTTGCCAAAAACCTAAGCAAACTTGAGTTTTTCTCAGGATCAGTGTAATCGAATTGAAAAGAAAAGAACCGGGCTTTGAAAACCTTTTGGAGGATGACAATATTTTCTAGATTTTGCCGAGTATTCATTGTTCGTCAAGATCAATTGAATTACTCCAAGAATTTCATGTGTCAATTGTTTTATGATTCCATCTGACCATGAAAAATACGAAGTGGACGAAATAAAAGCTTAACACGAGAGTTGTTTTGAAAGAAAAACAACGATAAAAAGTGTCTATTGTAAAACCATGCCAAGTGGTTCCTCCAAATTCAAATAATTTCTCGTTGTTTTAAACTTCCGTTTGAAATCAATATTGATGTTAAAGTTCTGCAGTTTCTCACGATAAAATGGTCGATAATCCATCGCCCATTAATATTCAAAACGTTTCTAACCAAAACTGGGCAAACATCGATTCAATGTTGCACCATAGAATTTTTTGCCTCGTTTCCACTCTATTTTCTGTATCTTGAATCTTCGATCAAGCAATTCTCTCGCGCCCACATACCTCTTTCTATAAAGCTTTGCCCTTTATATATACACAATTGTACCCTTTCTGCAGAACGTTTCGAACGTCTGCACTGGCCCCGTAGCCCTACCAGCACGCGCTCACACTCATTAGGGTGTATACGAACGTGACATGCTTTCAAAGGGATAGAACGAGAGCGCCCATGCTTTGCTCTCGGTCACGATCGCAACCCGCCGGAATGTGTACTCTTTCTATCTTTATACATTACATATGTAGGTGTTGAGTAACGAAAAAGACAAAAAAATGGAGTAGGCAGCCAGTAAAAAGAGGGAAGGGGATGAGGTTCGTCTAGGGATCGATTGGAACACACCAACCGATCTACTGTCTTTCTCCCTTTATATCTCTATCCATCTTTCTTTCCCTCTATCGCCACCTGAAACGTACGTTCGCGAATACCAAGCTACTCCCCTCTTTTATCCTCCATATGCGTGGCTGCAGCGTCTCTGTGAAACGAAGCACCAACTGAATCGCGGGGAATTCGCACATACATGGGCAATTCGATATCCATCAGGAAACCGCTTCATTGAGCTAGTTGATAAATTTGTTCTTTTCAAAAGTGAAATAACATCAGTTTGTTTAATCAATATAATATGATATTTATTTACGTTTGCTTATCTACTCGCAGTTAATCCATTTCATTTCGTTTATGTAAAATCAATCATTTGACACTTCAGGGGATCCGTATCTCTGAACAAGTGCAAAAAAATTTTTTAACGAAGTTCGATTATCGCCATAATCATAATAATATATAAAAAGTAACGGAATAATGATGAAATACAATTTTTCCAAGATAATTTTTTGAATGTTTACGTGAATCTCCTTGAGCGTTGTATTATAATGTGAGAAAATTTGAGAAAGTTTCACCGTCTGGTAATCGACATATTCAGTGTTTAAAATCGCAGCTTTAACACGAGGTCTTATGGGAAGTTACGAAAAAAGACGACAATTTACAACTAATAACTCGATTTCTAAACGGTCAAACTTCCTCAAATTGGAGCCACAGTTAAGTACGATTGTTGAGAAGATTCGTGCGAATTTTAAACAATTAAACTTGGAATTTATCGAACGCATGATGAACGATCGAACCTCCTCGAATTAGCTATTTTCAAACGTCAATTAACTTAAGCAAATGGTTAATTAAATGATAAATACTATTGACCATATAACGACATACATGACCAGCATACGTCGTGCTATTATTTGACACGGTAGGAGTGTATGTGTGTATGGATATAAATGTTGAATGCAATAGGATGAGGAGACAAGTCAGTGGGAGGCGCGTGGAAAGGCGGCTTGGGGTTTTGGGTATACATAGTCTACCTGTCGTAGCTCTCACACACTGTAAATATATGATTATGCATGAGCTTCAGCGCTGAGTGCACTTTCACAGCCCCCATAGAGACGCGGTATTACTCCCGTGTGTTACGCTCTACGATCTCACGACTCTGTTTATCTCTACCTAACTATATGCATTTGCATATATGTATACATAAGCCTCTATATTCTCATGACTGTTCTCGTAGGCGAATCTACGAATTATAGAGCGTAGCTCGTAATTTTCTCGGTCCTCAAATCGCGCAACGTTGCGTTACAGTGAGAACGCTAAGTCTACTCTTAGATTCTCAACGTATATTCTCCACCCTCGTATCTTCTCCTCCCTCATAATCTCTCTTCGCCCTTATCATATCTCGAGCATAATATTATTATCTATTGGAAACGCGCTGAGACTCAGAAAATTCTACAAACATCATTTATTTGATACTTTTTGTATTTTTGCACATTAACTTTTAACAATATTGAAATTTCTTCGTTTTTTCAAGCCTTAAAAACTAAATCTACGAGAAAAATTCAAACGATTTCAAAAAGAAAATGAAGAAAAACTCCAAAAGTATTACTTTATCAACAGAATGTATAATATTTAAATATTAAGGATTTAATAGATCGTTTCATTTTGTAATTACTTGCGAGGCGTTGTACCGGAAAACTGATTGTATTCTCATAGTCGAAGTATATAAAAATTACCAATTCAAATTGCGATACGGGTTAAAGTTTGCAAGAAAATTATAAAATGGACCCAAAATGGCTGGATGTTGGAGTGCAACGCGGTTAATCCTCTCACAGTACAGTATTTTCACCGAAATTCCCGCGTGCGTATCAAGGAAATAGTGCACGCTTGCATTCATTACGTATACACTAAGACACAATGTGACACGAGAACGGTTTGTCGAGGGAAGAGGAAGGTTAAGGCATGCTCAACGATTCTTGCTGCACCCATTCACACAGCCCTAGTTTTGCCCAGGATATTGTTGGATGACGGTGCGTCGAGAGTGGTCCGCTTCAATTTAGAAAACGAACTCAACTCTCGGAATGACTCCCGACCCACATCATATACATGCCCACACACACACACACACACAATTTATGCAACTTTACGTACATACAGCCCAGTATATGCAGTTACGCGGTACAACATCAGAACCACTAACGCTACTATCCGCTGGGTCATTTTATATGCGTTTTAATTAATTCTACGCTCCGAAGCAGTGAGTAACAACATCGCTAGTGTGTTGGAATCCCAAACCACTTTATTCATATACATTTGTATATAGTGCCGGTTATCTCTGACATTAACCAGGAACAAAAATTATTCCTACGTTCTGTTGATTCTGATTGGGCGACACTTGGCAGAGTTGCCAATGACGTATATTCATCTTGACATTGTTGTCATTTGGGAAAACTGCTGCATTTTACTGGGTTCTGACCAGGAACTATCAGTAACAATGGACCTTGTCTGCGTCGCGGACAGCAAACGATACGCTGCGAATCGATGACAAAAGAATCTCAGTGTGGACTGCGTTTTTATCGCCCGTGAGATATGGATTCGCGAGAGAATTAGTAAAAATTGATATCCGCGAATCAAGATTGAAGCAAAAATTGGATTGCGTTGAATAATTAAGCTCATTCGTCCAGCAGATGATGTTGATCTTGAATAAAAAGTAGTTTGCAGCAGGAAACGGTGAGCTATCACATATAACTAGTAGCGCGCGATGACATCAGGGTGATGAATTGCAATGGAGACTCCCAGATGCCCGAAAGTCGTGCGATTAAAGTGACGACAGGAGTGAAAGGCCTTGGTAGAGACTCCTGCACCACATCGTCGTCATGATCGTCTATGAGGTAGAGTGCAGCTCGGCTTAAATAATGAACATATATACATACATCCACCAGGTAGAAATATAACGCTCGGCCATACTGGGTGTTGGGGAAATAAGCAGAATCGGGAGCCATGCTCTGAACCAGAGAGATGTGGTATTCCCAGTGTGGCTGCCATGACGAAGCCAATGCTAAGATTCGTTGAATATTCAAGCACTTGTCGTTCTGCATCTACATAACTACGTCTCTTGTCAACTCTGATGTCACGTTGTCCACAGACCCATATACCTTCTCCTATGCCATCCCATCTTCTCGCTCCCTCTCCTGCTACTTCCCCGAGTCTCGCGCTGTCTCTTTCTCGGCCATTGCCACCAGGAACATCATTCTGTCACGATGATATTGTATTAGTCGTTGAGATGTGTATCAGAACATCGCTGCTTATCTACGATTCTCTCAGACCCATCGATGTATTCCGCCGCCGCTATAATGCGACTTATGATTGATGCTCATATCGATAATCTTACTTGTAGATAATCTGGTAATTGGGCTGCTGCATACGCTCCTCGAGTGTGATCATCTTCGAAGACAACGGATTCATCAAGTTGAAATGTCCTGCAAACTACGACGATTGGATTAACCAATAAATATAATAATATCTCGAGACGCCAGATCTCAAGTAGTATTATCACGTTTCAGGTAGATAGGGATACGATACACAATAGCCAGCCACCATCGAAGGTTCGCCATTGTGCTGTGACGATCTTCTTCGGCTAAGGATGTCAAAGATAATTATAATTAGAAATTGACACTTATGTTGCTACCAACTAAACTTATCACGTGTTAATCCCATTTTTCTTTAGTTCTTATAATAACAAGTGAGAATATGACTTTTTGATTTTGTCATTCTGCTACCATTGTTTTTGGCATAATTGATACGAGTGGTGAACAGAGCAGGAATTTCTTTTTCAGGAATATGGGTTTATTTTGGAATTGCTTTGTAAATGAGTGTTTTTGATAAAAATAAAAGTGCAATATTCTTAAATATCAGTATCGCGAGACTATCGCGAGAAGTTGCGTGTCATCAGAATGTCACAAGGTCGTAAATCGACCACGTGTTCCCTAGCTCTCGATATCTTTCTCAGGAGGTTTGGATTGCCGAACACATTTAAAGACGTGCGTATGCTAATATAGATATAAGGATGTAAAGAGCCTCGAAGAACCTTCGTGTCGACGGATCAGGCCACGTCAGTCAGGAACCCCTTTTCGAACTATGCCAAACTTACAGAACCGTTAGGCCGGGAGCAGAGGCTTTAGAATTTACAGCTGGTTTACGCGAGTATATATCTTTGTGGGCGAAATGAGGCTGTAGTTGGATACCCGGTTAATGTGATCCAGTGGCGAGAAAGACGAAAGGGATGAGAGCGCAAGGAGCGAGTTTATATCGTGTAGGAGTTTAACATCCAACCAACAATTGCCCGTATAAGCCACGTATAGACGATCTATGAGAGAGCTTGCTCCTTCCGTACGTCCTTATATATAATCTCGTGTATATGTATACAAGACGCGTGCGGGGAGAGCTTTATTCAATCAAGCAATTTAGTCCTCAGGACACGGGGAGAGGGAGAAGCTTGCTGTACCGATTAATTTCACGGCACTTTGCTCTCTTCGCGAATATATATTCAAGACCGGAACCCCTCTTCACTCCTTGAGAGTTATTCTCTTAGAATCCACCTTAGCCTTCGGGGAACATCTTCTAAGATCTAATTAAGACTATCCTGTTGTAATCCCGGAATAAACCGACTGACGGAGATTTCCTTTGTTGGCCATCCTTGAACACCGGTGTTCCTGTTCATCGATGAAACATTAATATTGATTGTTGTCCTTAAAAAGGCTTGGAATTCTAAAATTGATTTGAATATTTTTAAAATTATTTCTGCGTTTAGCTTCTTGGGTTTTTAAGGATCTCTTTGACCCAATTCTACTGTTTTTGGGGTCCATCCCACGAGGGTCCAAGGAAACTGTTGAAAACCCGAGCGCCACACGTGGCTATATTTTCATTGAACTACAGTTTGTAAGCAGAATCAGAAACTTTGAAAAACTGGCTCCTGCTGTTTAAGGATTGACACGTAAGCTGTCGCATGGCTGAGTCGGTCACCAACTAAGCGTTCACCTCGAGCATTTACGAGGCTACTTTAACTTTGTTGATCGCCAAAGCACCGGCCGCGCACCCATCGCCGTCGGTTTCAAAATTCAAGTACACATTTATTATTAACAACGAAAAGTTTCCAACTCAGATTATCAGATCGATAAAAAACGTTGGTTTTTGTCACTCGTGATAGAAAACAAAGAAAATATAACGTGCGTTAAATAGTATTAGATTTCCACCTGACGAGTTAAAGTTTTGAATTAAAGCCCGGTGTCCATTCAACATGAGAACGCATCGAGTCTTTTTGACTTTACGCTTTCTTTTTAATAGTTGGTGTCAAGACTTTGCTGTTTCTCTTGATATATGTGCTGTATAATTCGTCGACTCCGCGTAAAAATACAAACAAAATGTAACCCCTTCTACAAAACTCTCTTACTTTATATTCTTCGTAAATGCACAATACGTTCAGAAGTTATGATCCAATTTTTCACTGTTCAAGCAATATTAAAAGTATTAAATCTGAGAGTAGAAAACCATACCGTGTACCATATCCCAAGATCGTAGAGCACAGCTCGCTATATACACCCATAATATAAGTGGTTTATTTGCTATTTTCTCCACGTGTTTATTTATTCATACGTATGTGAATATGGATACGCATGAATACATGTTCATGTACATTCAACATTCGTTTTTATATGCATACGAGCAAAAAGGTGCGGAAGTTTCAGCGTTCACTTTTTTCTTTTCTTCTATTACTTTTTTTTCTGTACCCAGCTGTACCTGCCACATACTCACAGTCATCTTATCGATCCTGAGCAATAAAGTCGTGTTTGGCAATATTGCGCCACGGGCACTTCTCGCACAAACAAATCTCACAAGCCTGCTCCATCCTTTTTCTCTTCTTCTTTTTCTTCGTTCTCCGCCGTGCAATTTCTACGCGAATAACCTTTTTAGCCGCTGGTTATTCTCTTTCCCTTAACCTCTTTTTATATCTTTGTCATTTTGGGGGTCAACTATGAAACAGCGTTTACACTTTTCAACTCGATATTATTATTTTCGTCCATTTTGAACGTAGATTTGAGTCAATGAAACAATTCGGCTGTATGCTTGTACGATTTTTCTTTTTTTTTTTTTGTAATTTTGAAGCAAAATGTGTCTCAGTTAATGAGAAAAACGAGAGAAAACGAATCCGGCACGTTGAGAAGAAGACTTGGAAGTAATAAGCGTGAAATGATCGCTGGGGCGCGCTTTTCTCATTGTACGCTTTTCCTTCCTTCGAGGGAAGTCGTACTGGTTGCGTTGAAATAATTAATACCTCATCAATGCTACGTTCCTGAGACAAATGAAGTGGAACTTTTCTTTCCATTATTCTCCGATTTACAAAGTAAAACTTATCATGACTTACGATCAAGGGGTCCCGGGTCTCGTAGAATTCTGTGAATTGACGATTTTTTACTGAAACAAATTTAAAAAAACCCCTCAGGCGTGGAGTAATATGTAATTTTTTGAATCTATTTATGTTTTATCGTCACTTATATTTATAACTAGTTCGGCCTTCGGTTTGACCCCCCGAAAGCAATGTCATTATTTACGATTTGAGCGAATTAATTATTCACTATTTACTTTTTCATACTTTCAAGCGACGTTGTACGAACCAAAGCATTTGAGTATCAGCGTTAATCTGACGAAAGCATGAGATCTTCTAATTATAGAACCAATTAAAACGATCTCTTTTTAGCCGTTAGAAAATAATGAGAGGCACAAAAGTCCTAGCGACAAGTCGAAAAATTAATTTTCGTCGAATTATGTTTTTTGGACCTTTTTTCAACTCACTGGGGATTTTAATGTTGGTCTAGTTTTATTGTGGGTTCCAGGCTTTTCAAAAATCCTGGGAAAAATTAGAGTCAACTCTTCAACGTGTCCACGAAAATGTTTAACAGATGATTGAGTATTTTTGGAGAATAAAAACGATCTCCTGTTTTCTCAATTCAATGCTGATATGAAAATTTAAGATTTCAATTGTGTCTCCAGCTCCCTGTCCGTTGGCAGCGAGAGTCAAAGTAAATTCTGCAATTACTGCTGTTTTTCTCACGTTGTCAAACCGGCATTTGTGGCTTCGAATCCCCTGTTGCGAATAATCCGGGTTTTCAGGAGCCACATGAATATAAAAGATGATGAATGAGGATAATGATGTGGTTTTTTTAACATGGAAGAAAAAAAAATAGAGAGGGATATCTGCCCTCGTTCCCACACGCGGGAGTGAATAAAAAGCGTCGTCATTGGTTTTTGATGTCGGTCTCAATGATTCCACGCGGTCCACCAAGGGGGCGAAGAGTTTGTAGGAGTGAAAAGTGGATAAGAGTATTCTGGAGGAAATGTTTTCGGAATTTGGATAAATGGGGGATAATGGGGTTTTGAGAATTCTAAATGGGCCAGCAGGGGGCGATAGGGTGAGGGATGAAACACGAAAAGTGTAAGCTTTCGGGATGAAAGATCTGAAATCCCAGGGAACATGTCTCACGGAAGAGCTGCCAGCCCGGATGAGATGGACAAAATAGCTCTGTGTGTTATACGTATATACATATATAATGTGTGTTATATATAGATATATACATAAAATGACAGAAGAGAGGTGAATGGAGGGGCGGGGAAATGCGATAACTTAGTCTCAGCCGGGGTTAATCGTTGTAATGCCGTGATTTAATACCTTGGAGCTCACCGGGCACATATATACGTACGATTGTATGTGCGTTTATGTGTGCGTGTGAAAATACATGTATATAGTACGATTATACCGCCGGCAACGTGAATTAATGGAGGGACGCACTTTGCATCTATAAAAGAAAAAATATACGAGGCTTACGGCAACTCTAAAAAAGATTCTTGCCATTATATATATGAATACGCTAGCCCTCTGCTTCCCTAGCTAAATTGTGAGCCCTCACCCCTTTCTTTCATTTCCACCTTGATTTACTGCTCGTTAGATATTATCTAGATCACAATGAATGCTTTCGTCGGGTCTTTATTAGAAGAGCTATGAAAGAACGACGGAATGATGAAGTAAGAGACCGAAGCAACAGTAACAAAAATCGAAAAAACCATCCTGGCAATCCCTTTTAACGACTCCATTTGCCGTATTTTCCCATCGTTTATTCCCGACGGTTGGACTAGTCGGAATGGCCTTTACTAGAGCTTTCGAAAATACGTATAACACTAGCGTTAACAATCGAGAATGAAGTTTTTTCAATTACGGTTTCACTCCGGTAATGAGAAGAAGAGAAAAGATTTGAAAGATTTGATCAGAGAACCAATCATTCATAATGATTTTGAATCACTTTAAAAATGCATACGAAACGTAGAGCATTTCTGATTTGCCACAAGGAAATATAAAAATGTACCTAACAATGCCGCGTCTCGCATCGTTACCGCGTGGATTTGAGGTGATAAAATTGTGCTGCTTCAAGTATACAAATTGCTCTTTGTGCCAAGAAGGAAAAACCACTTCCCATTATACACATTCTCGTCTCGCATATAGATTCGTTTGACATAAAATCGACAGCGGACCAACAATA
This sequence comes from Campoletis sonorensis, assembly GCA_013761285.1. NCBI lineage: Eukaryota > Metazoa > Arthropoda > Insecta > Hymenoptera > Ichneumonidae > Campoletis > Campoletis sonorensis. The sequence continues at coordinate 1,329,389 of JACEOJ010000085.1, forward strand.
CAGGTACAGCGTTCATATCGTTGAAGAAGGAGAGAAAGAGAGAGAGAGAGAGAGAGAGAGAGAGAGAGAGAGTGAGAGAGAGAGTGAGAATGGGATTGGGACAGAGCAAGTGCCTCGTTAACTTCGGAATAGTTGCGGGGATGCCGAAGCTTAAACAAGCGGATTGAACTATCGTTCATATATTTATGAATTGAGGAAATGGTGGCAATTTGGACCCCTGATCGTAATTGGACACTCTCGAATATCTTATAGACATCCATCGCTGCCATCTATTTAATAGGGATTACACGAGTACTCGATAACCCCTTAAACCAAGACAAATAGTCCAATAAGCAAATGGCTATGTTGACTATAATTTACCGGAAAAAATTCTATTTGTCATATTTTTTCTCAACACTGATATTTGGGAGATCTGTGAAATTTTAAAAAGTCGGAACTCTCCTGTCGAATTTTGGTTGCAAAATTGGAAAAATTGCAAAGTTTCATCATTTTTGAACGAAAAATTGTTGGCACAAGCCACAATTTTATATTTTATTTTGAAGTAGCCATCATTTTGTTAATTTTCATTGAAAAGGAAAAACTCTTTCTTACCCAGTAGAGTTTTTCATGCTTATTTAAAATCTATTTGGATTTTTCGATTAGGACCATTTTGTCACACTGAAAGAATTCTTCAAAAAGGAACAAAAATGATTCATCAGTGAAATGATTCGCGATTGAAAGTTCGGTAAAGAATAAAATGCTCCAAAAACAAACGATGCATTGGAAAGTTTCATTTTCGAAGTAAGGAAATAAAATTTCAATTCAATTATATTTTGCTTGCCAAATGATCGTTTTACTGTTGTTAATTGAATCGATAAAAAATAAACCGAGGGGTCCAAATTACCACCTTTTTCTCTATGTCGGTATAGTCATTTGACTGTGAAGAGAAAGTGAGAGTAGGAAAGGAAGCGAGTGAGAGATCACCTTATACTCTTGCGCGATCAATCAGAAGCACCGTGGAAAATCGAAGTCCAACGAGCAACGAAGTTTTTAACGAGTTCGACACGTTCAGAGCCCTTCGACTTAATAGCCCCCAACCACGCTGCTGGTAGCTCGAGATTCTCTTTTTTCTTATCCTCTCTCTCTCTCTTTCTTTCTTACCACGTTTAACTCTTCCCTCCTCTTTTTTGAGTTGTGTGACAAGCGTTGCAGAGGTCGTGAGACGAAGAAAGAGTTCGCTGAGCTCACAAGTACTGTGTGATTTCATGAAAAAAAATGTGAGCTTGACACGCTCTCCCGTGTATTTCCAATGGCTCAATCTGCGTGAAAAATATATTATACACTGCCCCTCAAAAGTTTCGAAACTTTGATGTTAAATGTGAATTGTAATGAATTTAAAAAATCTAAAAACAGGACTTCCATTCTCAGGTATCCAGCTTTTTCTCAAATAAATAAAGAAAAGTCCACAAATTATAGAGTCAAAGGATCGTGGGGACGTTGAGACCACAAAAACAATAAACTCTGCTTATCGTCATCACAATTCGTAGGCGTTGTTCAGAGTTGCAACACACTATTATTTCTGGTGTTATAATGAAATGGGTCAAGTTGCAAATCGTAGCAATTATTGTCCCTACGCAGAATCAAAGCAACCTTTGCTTTTTAGTTACAAATTCGTTGCAAATTGGTTTTCGTTTTTAAAATAATTGTAGTTGATAAAAAAAGCTAAGAATTTTTTAAAATTAACACAAAACAAACCCTGACTTTGTTCTTACACAAGAACATTCACCTAAGGACCTTCTATTTTCAATTACAAAGTATTTTTCTGATAGTGCTTTATTGTAATCGGTAACATCTTTACCAGAATGACGTTGCTTTCAGTTGGTTGTATTACCGCATTTAAAAAGCAATGTAATCATGTTGATGGGGTGGACAAACATGGGGTGGACTGGTGGTTTTGATTCTCCTGAGAAGGGCTTTCCCACGTCGTTTTGTCTGGTACAACCGAGTAATCATCTCTAGAATATGCTTGCCGACATGTACGGATGGGGTGGAGAAATGTGCATGCACTTGTATTATGTCAAAATGTCGTCGAGGGTTAAAACGAGAGGGTAGAACTCGCGCACGGTTTGTTAGCTACGACATATACCTGCTAAATACTACATATGCACTGTATTTGTGTGTTTATATATATAGATATATATATATCCATTCAGTAAGTACAAGAGCCACGGGCTATAATAACGAGGACGTGAGCCACCGTATGTTCGCGAGCTTGCTGGCTTCATATGGAGTACAATGAAGACCGAAAAACAATGCTCGTCGTAGCTTGCGCCCAAGCTTTTGTCATTTTGCTTTTCTTGTGGCTTGGGGAAACCCACCGTTTGCCCTTCTGTTTCTCTCTATACCTTTCACTTTTTCTCTCTTATCATTCTTCTTTTCTTTCGATTCATTGTATAATCTTGCTTCCTTGCTCTTTCTCTCTTTCTCCCTTTCTTGCTTACCTCGCACTTCCTTTGTTCTTTTTTCTCTCGACCATAGTTCATTACATATCCTTACATTCCTTCCCCATATCAATCGCAATATTTTCGACTGGCCTGCGGGACTTTGTATTACACGTTCTCCCTCAAGCCACTAGTACCAGCTCTTTTATTTCTTTATTTAAACGTTCATTCATCAAACACGTGAGAACATACATTCAATGAGTTTGTAAGGAAATATAAAAAACATGGAAAACACTGTATTTTTAAACTCTAATTTCTTTTATAATCCGTTTTTATATTATGATTTAGTTTATTATTTGTTGAACAAGTGCAATTCATGTTTAATAACTTCATTTCTTATGAATCATTTCCATCATTCTTCATTCGACGTCGTGAACTCAAAGTCAATATTTACTTTGCTGCATTTCGAAATTTTCAGCTTTATTGGAATTTGTGTTCTATCAGTTTTGATCACAAAGTTTAAGGGAGTACTCACACGTTTGAGTCGTTTAGACTATTCAGTAGTATTGTCAGAACCCCCCAAAAGTGGGGTTTTGTATCAATTTTTTTGAACACTAGAGAATGAAATCTGCTTCATCATAACTTACGTTAGCAGTAGTGGAATTCCAATTTACCTGCACTTCAAGTAAAATATCACTTTTTGCTATTTTCTGATTGAATCAAAGTTCAGCGGAGTTCGTAATAAAAAATAATGAAAAATAGTGAATGTTTATATTAATTGAAACGTAATTATTGTTGGAAAATTTCACACAATTTTCTGTATCTTATTTCTCGTAATGGATCTAAATCCAAATCTCCTAAAATCAAATGAGTATTTTAAATATGGTGCACTTGTTCTAGTTGATTATATTTAGTGATAAAACGAACATTATCTGTGGTGACACAGCCAAAAACACGTATTTTTTTTATCATCTATTTGGTCCCTCTAATTTGAACATTAAGTCCGCTAAGTACGTGTCAAATGATAAACACTTCTGTTCATTTCTACAGTGATGACTTAATTATATTGTGACACTGAATACTTTCGTAATGGCATCCTAATTACCTTGTCACGTTTTGCTATTTCGTGTCCTATATTGGATTCCCGGTGTAGGAGAAAGGGAAAACGGACGAAAAATAAAATAAAAAAAGAACGAACCGAACGTCAGGCACCATTATTATTTTACAACGCTAACAACGAAGAACAACCTGTACGACGAATTTCTAGCCAGCAATTAGATACGCGCGAACGATTAGACACGAGGCCACAAGTAAGAGCGAAAAAAAGACGAATGTCGCGTGAGTCCTTCGTGTCGACGTCAACTACGTTCACATGTACCGCAGGGGTTGTGTATAGTCGACGCGACTACTGCTCGATCGCGGATCGGCTCCCAGAGGGGCCTCCCCGTTGCGATAATAATTTGTGGAAAATCATGTCGCTTCCGTCAGTAACGACACGACAGAAGTACCCTCGTGTGTATACCGTACGGACCTTCGTATCTGCCATGAGGCGTTTCTTAACAAATAGGCCATTAATTCATGTTTCAAAACTTTTGACACATTTTTCTTATTTTCAATCCACTTTTTTTTATATGTCTAAACACACTGACCATTATCTTACTGTAAATATCTCACAATTTGACAAATCAATCTTACAAGAAGATCAAACACAATTTGCTAGAAATTGTCAGCAGACATTTATATTTAATTATTTAATTCTCAACAAAAAAATCCATCCAAACCACTTTCGAGACAAGTTAAAAATTTATGTGTTAAATTTTGTGTTTGATGCAATATAAAATTATGATTTTATAAGTAACTCAGGCACCCACTAATTTATCATTCATTGGAAATTATTGGAAAAACTTATTCGGCTTGAAATCCAGAAGAACAGAACTTCATGGTGGTAAAAATAATGGTGAGAAAATCTCTGTTCATCAAGGCAGAAATTTTGCCATAAATCGCAGGGGTAAATGAAAAAAGAAAGACAAAAATAAAACGTCCTATTTGACAATGAAAACCTCATGTAGGCCACGATTTTCATCGCGGTCAATAGCACCCTGTTAAACTAGCAGTAAAAAATTGTACGAGAAACACGAAATTACTTCTCATGTTTTCAAAGATAAAAAGCTTAAACTCTCGATTTAATTACCTGGTTTGATTCCTTGATAAGATCAACGTATGTCGTGTTGAACAAATGTAAAACGCATTAGTAGGGAGGCTAAACGCAATTTTCTTCAACACCGATTGAAATTCATCAAATTTATTTTCATGACATAATTGTGATTGAGTATTGTAAGAAACATAGCAATTATAAATTTGTTCAATCACCAAATTCAGATTGTTTGTTATTGACTGCGTTTACGTCTCCTTCATTGAGGCGTTCAGAACAAATTTGATTTTGAGTCAGACTCATCTCGAAGTGCACTTCATTTTGTATTCTATTTTTAATTGCGCAAGGAACAATTACTGCGTAGTTACTTTTGGTGACAGACGTGAACAAAGTTGACTTAAATCTCATTCGTTCAAAATCTTCAATTAACTCAGCCAACTCCGTCATTGCCACGTTAGGACAATTTTTGTTACTGATTCAATAAATTTTAATACAGGAAAATTCTCTTCATTTTCCAATTATTTTTCATTAGTGAGCTTTTATATAGTAAACTTGATGATTACTAGTTTCTTTTCAAATTCGTGGATATCAGTAATTGATTTGTTCAATTGACGGGGACTGTATGAAGCCTCATAGATAAGTCGTGGATTTCCTGGAGGACACTAATGACAAATGAATGGTACAGTTTCTCTCTCTCTCCTTCTCTCTTCTCTCTTCCTCTCTCTTCCTTTCTCTCTCTGTCTCTTCCTTTCTCTGTCTCTCTCTCCCTTTATTCTTTCTTCATGACGTTCAGCTAGCAACCTGAATAGGAATGTGAATGTGTACGCTTGGCTAGCCCCGGTTGACCATATATACCACTTCTATAGGGTTGAATACTGCGCGTGAACGACGTGCGACCCCTTATTAATCATCGCTTTGTCATTGGAGGCGGCGTTGTAGTCTCTGTTGGACCCGAGGACGTTTCACAAACTCACCCTCCTGCTGTTGACCATTGGGTGACCATGCACGACGTTTGAACCACTTCACCCTCCTCCCATCCTCGTTTGATCGTGGTCGTCGATTAAGGTGCGAAACGCAACAGAACAAATCCAATGTTTGCGTGTACGTGTATTCACCGCTACTATTATGTACTAATTTCATGTCCCATTGAATAATTTTTCGATCGTCTGCTACCTCTCCATCAAAGTGTCCTAAGTTTAATGAAGGAAATAACTTTTTATACATCTTCGAGTTAATGAAAGGACTTTTGATTGACTTTTGTACCAAATCTCGGAAGGTTTACTCCCGAAATTGACACAGATTCCATTCATTCATATTACAAAAAAGAAACGCCTTCGTCTTGATGGTGGTCGAAGTCGCACCCGATCGCGCACCCATCGCTGTCGTAAAAAAGAAAAAAAGGCTCGAGCTCTTGGCACTTTTATTAGTAAATTCCAGACGAATAACCTTAAATTAAACATACGATAAACGCTCGATTAGAAAGTACTTGAAAAATGTCTGGAAAATCTGCGGATAAAGTGGTACTTATATCAACGAATTAATGTCTAAATATAAAATCGTGATAATGATCCGTGAATATGAAACGCTCGATAATCTTGTATAGCTTGACATTGGAAGTGAGCTCTGAACTTCCGCCTGGTATTAGTTCCCTTTAAGTCCTTCGTATTCGTTCATTTGCTTCCTCGCGCTTCCACTTTCCGTGTATTTTACTTCCTATTCATTGCAATCCGTTGTCTTATGTATTTTGTGTTTGCTATTCTCTCAGCCCTCGTTCATCGGTGAATTTAAACGATATATTGCATCCTCTTCTTACTCGTTGTTCCTATTACTCTACAGCAGGAAAAAGATAGAGAAATAGAATCGGGGATCGGAATATGTGTGTATAAGAGAAATAGCGAGAAAGAGGCACGCGGAGAAGGGGTTGAGAGTCAATGCACAGAAGCCGCTATGAACCAGTGACTGAAGCTAAAACTAACTGTAACGTCGTAACTGGTATAACTGCATTACAGTGTACCACTTGTATAAATTAACTCGGAATTTCAAGAAGTAAGTACCCAAAGAGCAAAGCGCTAGTTGACTTGCTAATACTATTTACTACCCTTACAGTGACGTAGCTCGAAGTAAGCTTTTCGAGGCGGCAAAAATGTTCCTCTTGCCCCGAGTTTGTCGATACGCCAGCAAAGATTCATTTTCTGTGGCAGAAGCAAGAATATTATGCACGTGTGGTGGTTTTTTCTGGGAGGTTTAGTTTGCCAACACCTTTTTATCCATTTGTCCTGAAACGGTGCCTTTTTAATCGCTTGAAAAATCCAATTTCATTGCTCCAACGTTTTATTATTAAACCAAATAACATTCCAAACAGATCTGCAGACAAGGATCAATGAGATTCCGAATAAGATAATAAATGGAGAAATAATATCAGAGAAAAATAAAAAGGCAAAGGAGGAAAACGAATTTAGAATGGAGGATCGAAAGGTATTAGATTTTAGCGCTAAAATCTTCGCTGAATCAAAGATGAGAATTGATCCACATTTTAATATCTAGTCTGACTTTTAAATTATTATACTCACATGATTTTCAGTTGGTTTTATTGGAATCATACTTTTTGCTCCGAAAGCCGACACAGGTCGAAGCGCTCGAGTTAAACGTTGAGATATATAAACAGAGAGATTGTTTTCTCGTATTATTCAGACACCTCTGACAACCTTTAATGGGTTGACCATTGAGTCAGGACTTCTAGGGAAAAAAAAAAAAACAAACTAACGCAGGCTGGACGGAATTAGAAGCCGGAAATTCAGATTATTTTCGTCGTCAAGAGCTAAATTGGTTGCAAAACTGCTAAATTCTCGATTTTGCTTCTCATTACGAGGCCAAACCGTTAGTTCACGTTTTTTTTTATAAGTATAAATGTTTTCTATTCAACTAAACTTAAGAAGGAACGTTATTTATGGTTATTATTAAAAATGAATGATAAATAAAAAATAAAAAATAAATAGTAGTTTGCAATTTATGGAAAGTATTTAACTCGTGCTCCTTTTTATTAATGTTTGGCATACCACATCGTGCATTGATAGATTATAAAAGGTGTGCGTGCGAGTAAAGGTGCGCTGGTATAATAGACAAAAGCTTTTTCTTCTTCAAATCGAATTCAGTCTTTGCCCCTTGCTTGCCACGGCACTGCTATTTGAGAAAGGTCGACACTCGTCGCGGATTCTCTCGCATTTAAATGGCTTGGCACTTGGTAGTGGTAGAGTTGCGCATAAATATGCAATGTGGAAGAGAGCGATAGAGAAGAAACATCGCGAAAAAAAGGCGAGAAAGGGAAAGAGAAATGGTGGTGGTTGGCACACTCGTACTCCGTTTCGCCTGCTGTTTTCGTCCCAATTTTCAAGATTGATTCTAGGCAATTTGTCGCCCAGTAGACGAATCGGGAATTTGTACACAATTTTTAAAATGTACATCGGTGTGTGCAATTCCGTCTGTGCTTATGGATCACAAGGGTCATTCTTATTTCGGCTGGTTTTCAATGTTTTACTTCCAGGGGCGAAAACGTTCAATTGTATTTCATTCATTTTTATTTAAATGTCAGAAGAGAACAAATTTAAAGAAATATCTTCTTTTTTTTTTATTAATTTTTCTCTTCAAATATTGCAAACCTTCAAAAATGAAGGGCTAACAATATTTGTAGTCACCAATAAATTTGAAAACTATCAATAACTACAGTTTTACAATAAACTTTTTGTTGTAAAAACATTCAGATCTTCCTTAACGATTTTTTTATTTATCGAACGTTTTCATTCATGAGACGATAAAAATCGTAAAAAAAAATCCTGAATAAGAATTAATGAGAATACACTGTTTTTATGTCGTCACTTCTTTAACTGTACTTCGACGTCATCAGTAAAGACAAGTTATAGAATCCGTCGATACTAGCGAGGCTTAGTGGAGGTTGAAGAAAATGACAAAAGCAACGCTTAGAGCTAAAACTATAACACATGTGCGCGTCGTACAACAGTCATAATCATACCACATTACAGAAAAGTAAATCTATGAGTTGAAACGTATGTAGGTAAAAAATTTGCAATATTATTTTTGTATGTGGCAGGCTCTCATCGATATAACTATGCTTTAAGTTTAACATGCATGTTATTCACTCGAAAAGAAAAATACTTAAGAAACGAGAACATCGATCGCAGACTACGACGATGTCAGGGACGTAAGTTCTCGTACCCATTTCACCCGTTTTACGATAACGAGAATACCGAACGAGGGATCATCAGAATGCGTTTCTAGGATAAACATCAAGAGGTATATAAAAAGTTTGATTAAAAATCTTTACACGTCCATCGCTTTTTCTCGTTTTTTTTCACATTTTCGACCATTGAATTTATGCTTAACACGATGAAGTTAAATTAACATTATAATTGAAAAAATGAGTGCAGGATTTTTCAAAATGAACAAAATCGAATCATAATTAATGTTTGCTAATTACTAATTTAATAATGCTGCCAATTCCGCGAGCGAAGCCGGGGGTAACGGCTAATTATACATAAATCTACTGATCGAGCAAAATTTTAATTACTTTTTGAGAATATGAGAGTTCAACACTTTTCGAATAAATTCGTACGTGTAAAAATTTTAAAATTCTGTTGGAAAAGTGAACATCACGAAAGTGGAAAATTATCTGCAATGAAAAAATAATTCGATGTGTTAGCCCCGCGAAGTACGAACCGTTGCCGAAAGCATTAAGTACTTTCGTAAAGAAACTTGAAAATCATTGTCCTCAAAGTCATACTTCCATCCATAGCAAACGAAAGCCATTAAAATTCAACAAACTTGAATAAATGAATGAAAATATTTTTGGTAATGAAATTGAAAATCTTTTAACCATGACATTCAAGTGCCGTTCGAAATGAACTTCGAGTTTTGCGTACGAATACTTATACATTATTCGAAGCTTAATGAGTACAAAGAAAACAGCTGCTAATGTGAAAAGTTCAAAAATTCAGTTGGTTCGTCCTCCAGATGAGCTCTTCGGTAATTTAATTCCAAAATCCCTTTATATTGTAGTCGTTCTCGACTAGTTTTTCCATCTCTTTTTATGTCAACTGTCTTTTTTATAACATATTCTGCATTTTATATACATATATACAAAAAATATTTATGTATAGAATTGTCAGAGACGAATTCGTGTCGTTAAGATCCATAAACGAGTGCAAGAGTCTTCCCGATGTAGGAAAAAGGAGAACGTCGTCGTTGATTCCCAGCGGGACGTATAACCTTCAAACGATTCACTCGCATTCCCTCGTACTTTCTTCTTCTTCTTCTTCTTATTCTATTTCTCTTTCCACTTTACATCAGTTGCAGTACATCGCAGAAAGAGACGAAGGAAGAGAGAAAGAGTGCGTATACAACGACAGTGATGTACATTAGAGGCAGAGAGAAAGAGAAAGTATTGCCGTCGACGAATGTTTACCGCTTTTCTTGGTGAACCGACGTCCGAGATGCACCTCATGACCCTCATGACTGACTCGCAGCATTTTCTCCCCCACAGACCTTCCTCCCTTTTCTCTCATTCGTTTTTTCTCAACTTTTCCGTTCTCCGTAAAACTTCAATCTCAACTTTTCACTGCTCTCTCGTGAGCTTCGTTCCCCCTTCCATGTCTCTTTTCTTCACTTTCCTCCTCTATCTCTCTAGACATATATAATGTATCTTTCTTCGAGAGCGTTTCTCCCACCTCCTATTCACTCTGCCATTTCCCGGAGGCAACCATGATTTTTTTCCCTCTCTTTATTCCTTAATCTCCCGCGAGAAAACTTCGAAAATCTTTTTACACCCGTGAAACGGATTTTGCTGGTTGAGCTTCACGCGGGATTCTTCACGTCGTGTCTTTCCTGCGTTTCCACCTGTCTGCATCCTGTCATGTATGTATATATTACCGACGAATGAAATCCCTTTATTTTACTTATTCCCAACTGCTTTACATTCCCTTCGGACAACATATTTATCCGCATCGTTGGATCGGAGCACAACTAGAACAATGATCGGTACCATTTATCTGTGACTTTTTCACTTTTCGAAGTCCTGTTTTTAACGATAAAGAACTTTCGTTCGATACCTACCGCTCCTGAAAAAAAAAAGTCTCAGCTACTCTTACGAACGCTTTCCAACGCACATTTCAGCGTATTATCTGTTAGTTACAAAATACCGGAACGCGATTACTACGTAATCCAACGACTACCTCATTTCGATATGCGCAAATGACCTTTTTCATCAAGCCCTTATAAATCGATTTTCCTGTACAAATTCCAAAGCAGCCTTAATCATCTGTGAAAATAAACGACACGTGTGTTTGAAGAAATATTTACGCCCCATTCCCCATGAGACCTTATCAGTCATTTCGTCAAACAGAGCGAAAAAAGTAAACGTAGAAGTCACGTGAACACTCTGAGGAAATGTATGATGGTTGACTGGTATATTGCAGGACTAAAAACATCCAAAATGACGAGAATTACGCGATAATGTTCCAGGATTATTTAGAATCATCGAACTCGTAGCGAAAAATTTGCATTTAAGAAATTTCCTGATGCATTTTCCCCAGATTCCAAAATAATGACTCCATAGCAATGGAAGATGACGAAGAGGAGAGTATGAAGATGTTGTCAGATCGTCCATTCGTAGCGAAAAGAGATTCGTGGGAAGAAAGACGTAGAATGAAGGAAGTGAATATGTAATATCGTCCGGTTATAGAATGCATTGTTGTCCTTGTCGTTGATAGAGTTCAGAGCATTGTTAGTCTTGATAAATCGAGGGTCGGTATATAGACAAGGAGAAGATATAGTTGAAAACGAGGCTCGACCTCTGACACAATTTTCCCACAATTTTACACGACGGGTCTCGGAAGCAAGCGGCTTGCCACCCTCATTATATGTCATTCTTGTCATCTTTTTGCATTAAATTTCGCGGTATAATGTATAAGCAAACGATTTCTGACGATGTGCCATGTTCCTTAGAACCAGTTTTTCATTCCTTTTCCTCGTTTCTTCCTCTTGCTCCCCCGACTTGTACAGCCAATTACCGCAGATGTATAGAAAAGCAAGCAGTACGCGATCGATGCGTAACTGAGGTACTGCCGCATCGCCAATACCTTAAATATTCATGATGATTGTATAGACTAGCGTTCAAGGTGTCCGCTAAATACACAAGCCACACGTCTTACAGCCTCATCGATCGGTCGATTAACTCGAGCAAGCAACAATAGTCCCACAGCTCTTGTCGTTCAAGTATCTTCTTGAAGAAATCCAGCCTTTCTTGCAAAACAAACCTACGGCCTCTGCGGCTCATCATCGTAAATTTACCCGATACCAAACCACACACACATCCAATAATTGTCTTTGTTAACGCGGCTTCTCTGCGAGGATATCCTTTGAAGTATACCTACACCGTGTATTTGATGTGGATCACCACTTGTCATGATACGTAGTCTTCCTTTCTCCACGTCATTAACCGAATAGGACACTGAAATAAGGGCCATATGTTTTTCACACGAAGACAGCTGAAGGATTGTTTGTTTGAGGGAAAACCTGTTCATTAAATACATTCATTAAGTACAACCTTGCCCCGCGAAAACAATTATCTTTATCCGTTGATCATAAGAGTTTGATTCATTTGATAAATCGACGACTTGTGTATGACTCAAGTTTCGGTCGCGACCTTACACCCAAAGTTTTTGGTGATTTAATATCGTCTTGGTATTCATTGTTCGAGTATGCACGAAGACACTATTCCTATCACGAGGCGGTTGAATAGGTAATCGCGAAGACGGGTATTAGTTGAGTGTCATGTGGAAACCCAGTTCGAAAATATGGTCAGCTGTGATTCTCTGAAAGAGCTGGCCTAGTTATTACGTTTTCCAATATTCGCAGGTATCAATGCCTACACAGAAGAGCAGACTAATGTCATACGTCTAATTTCTAGGACAGGATTCGATGAGAAGTTAGTTCCAACCCTTCTGTCATTGAAAGAGCTTGCCTCGATGGCATCGGGAATATAGTTGATTCGGTATTTGGCGCATATGGAGGAAGATTACACACGAGAAATGTAGTACATGTGTGGGAAATTGTGTGCGTGGGCAAACATCGAAAGGTTCTCTTGAATCGTCGTCGACCGACATAGTCTCGTGGAACTGTTAGCGTCTGGAATGTAGGGCAGGATCATTGAATCATAATGTCCGGATCGTTCGTTATGATAAACAGAAGAGAATTTGATGTCAAAGTCTTTGACGAAGCAGTGTGACGTATACGTAGATATCGATGCTGCGTATAGAGCCTCGGATGTGTGATAACAAGAAAGGGTAGTGTTGGTGCGATGGGGATATAGTGCGGAAGGCGAATGAGGCACGATGAGGCAGAGGAGAAGGAGGAGGGGGAGGAGGAAGAAGAAAGAAGGAGGTTGAGGCAATAGCAATGGGGACGAAGTGAACCAGGGTCGACTCAATAGCCCTAGAGACGCTTTTGGCGCATAGAATAATGGGGAAGTGGGATGGCTGGGTTAGTCCCTGTTAACTAAACAAGGTTTCACAATGTATGCAAACACTGTAACGCCCGAAGATCCCTTGAGAATTCTCGAATTACCGCACTTCTCCTCGCCTCGGCAACGAACCCGAGCCGCCCTACCGATGTATAGTTATTCCCTGCACATCAGCTCGTCTTTGTCTTCAAGAGTAGGTATCGGCTCTCAAAAGAGCAGCCGAGGGACAAGAGGAAAAGCGAGAAGAAAAGGAGCTAGGCAAGGGAAAGCCAATGAGAGTACTTTGATTAATTGATTCCTCGACAATTCTACAAAATCGTTGATTGCCTAATGAAATTTCCGGCACACGAGAATCCGATACTTGTTCCGCTAATTCTTACAGAATATCCTTTTTGTCTCCCTCTTCCTCCTCATAAAGTTTCATGAGTCATCAATAACCCATTTATTTAATGAAAGATTTTCTGGGCTAATGCTCTTATCACGCAACGCTCTTCCGGCTTCTTCCTCGATGGATCACTCCGAGGATACATATTCCATAAACTACGAGTGGATTATGTCAACTGGACGTCAGGCTCTCACGTATGTTGCAGAATATGCTGAAGGTCGGTGAACCAGTAAACGATAAAGTAGCCACTTACCGTCAGAGTGTTATTCGGGTCACGTAGCCGGGGAATTTTCCGGGCTTTCGTGAGAGTATTGTGTCCCATTCTCCTCCTCCTTCTTCTTCTTCTTCTTCTTCTTCTTCTTCTTCTATTCAGCCCCTTCTCCAAAAGTTATAGTACACTTTATATATATAAATAAAAATATACAACAACATATCCATCCATATAAATCCATACGCTTCATAGACTTTCTTTTGCCCTCCATCTGCATCAAGAAAATCGTCCACATGCTACACAAACGGTTGTACATATGAAAAATAAAACATTGCAAATAATTGAGGAAGAAAATAATAAAAAAAAGTACAACTTTTATTGTAAAACAGACGAAATAGATTTCGTTTTTATTTCTTCGTATATCTTTGAATTAATATCTTACACGAACTTATGAAATGTAACGCGTGACAATAGTTCAATCCTGTTCTCCTCTCTTTTACTTTCTTTGCGCGTATAGGATTTTTTTATATTTCCACTTTTCCTCGTTCTTTAAACTCCTTATTTTCTCGTTTTTTTTTTTATATTCGTTTTCTTGTTTTTCTTCACGATTTATGACTTTTTCTTTCGGTTCTCCAAAAGCCAATACGCTGACGAATAAAATTCGATCGCGCTACTTCCTTTCTCTAGAGACGAAGATTCTCTTCGTCTATTTACAATATTGTATACGTATATCCTTTGTACAAAAAACAGGGGTTACAATATGTTGTATCTATAGTTTTTTCTTCGTGTGCTATTTGTGCAAACGTATGTATTTGTGTGTCTGTTCGTTTTTCATGTTTGTGTGTTTCGTGTGTGTGTGTGTATTTCGCTACGTTGCAAAGTCGACGTGCGTATCGAACGATATTGGCGAAACTCGTGTTAACCGTCGATTATCGGAAACCGAGAATTCAGGGGGAAAAAAAGAAACTCGTGAACTCGGACTCAAACGAGAAAGAGAGAAGGAGGGAATCGAGGGCCACAAGTAGCAAGATGTTGCGAGCAGCTTTTTTTTTGTATAAGATTTACAACTATTGGTAAAGTTTTGCCTCATGTTTACCCTCGTATTTTTCTTTCTCTCGACCACTCCAACCGTTTGGTCAATCGATGCTGCAGGTTGACCCAGCAACTCTTTTTTCGTTTCTTCTCTCTTCCTTTCAGCTTGGCAAAAGAATAAAATCTCTATGCTTTCTCTTCATTATCTTTGCTCTTTGCGATTTATTTGCCATGAAAATCTTGAGATTTTTATCATTTTGCAAATGCTGTTGACAGACTTCACTTTCGCTCTCGATCCCACTTTATTTTTCACGTTTTATATCACTTCGAAGATTGTGACAGAATGGCTTATTTTCCAAATACGAAAATATCAATAGGATTGATGCGGAGACCATTGGTTTTTTTCTTTAGCGGATCCTCGGCCGGCCGACTTCTCTGTTCCCGATTTGTTATCATTAAAATTAGTAGGCTCCTCGATCCGGCCATGTAAATTTGTACAGTATACGATTAAAGATTCATTTTATTCGAAAAATCTTCTTTTTTTTGCATCAACTTCACGTTATTTTTATCGAATTCACTGGGTCGTCGATAACAAATGCGTTTTGATGACATTTGCATCAAATTTTTCTTTATACTCGATGCACGTAATTGTACAACAAATATTGCATTTACACTTTTTTTTTTATACCACGTTTCGTATCGTATTTTTGTTCACATGCATCGAACATCGATAAAAATTTGATGAAAATGACTTCAAATTAACTTCCATATTAACGATATATATATATTTATGTTTTACTTATTACTATTAGACCATTTGATAGTCTCCATAGTTGTGTTAGTTTGTACAATGAACGTCAAATGTTTATCACGAATAAAAATGTTTCGTAACCTACATCGACCATTTTTTTGTTTTTGTTTGTTTGTTTTTTTTACTTCTCTCAATACGTTGTTATTCTTTTTTTTGTCATTCTTATTTTATTATTATTGTTGCTCTTGTTGTTTTTGATATATTTTTTTAAAATTGTTATTAGTACTAAAACTATTATTATTTATCTTATCGGAAAGTTCGATTTACCACATAGTTTCAATTATGTTCACCTCCGATATTTATAATACATGGCACGCAGTAATTCGCCTCGTTTTCCCAACAAATCGATTCTCCTTGATGAAGGTACTTGTCGTACCAGCGAATCTTTCAAAGGCCGAAAACCCTCGCCAGCACGATACGGATACTCGGAAAAACCTTCAACCAAGAAGTTTGTCTCTTTCTCCTCCTCCTCCCCCTCCTCCTCCTTCTCCCTTATATACAACTCTCCTGTATTCGATTCGAACGCGTAACGACTTCCGGTTGGTGAAACTTGTTGTGTGCCGAAAGAGACGAGGATACTGGCCTCTGTGGAATTGACGAAAGACCTTTTCCCGACCTCTGAAGACTATAATAAACCTGAGACACAAGAAAATCGATTTATTGGAAATATACTCTACGCTGTTTAATTTATGTATCAAATATTACCGCAAAAATCAACGGTACGAGGCTCTTTCTAATTTATGCTGACCCTTTGAGCCATGATGAGACTAACGTTGTCCCAGATTTTTATTTGCAGTTGATTTTTCAATTATTAATTAACTAGTCACACAATAAATGTCGAGTTTTTGGTTCCACATGGTCTGGGAACATTTATAAATGTAGAAAAAATATGAACAGCCATTTTTTGCCAATTGCGCAAACATCACGTACAAATAAATAGTCGATTTTTGTACTTTTTCATAAAAACGAATCATTTTATACTAAACTATAATGATCGCCGGGATGACAATATTTTCAGAAACTCGATACATTCCAAAGGAGTTTACAGAATATTTTTCAAAATTTTTCGTACTTTTGTTGTGCTTTTAAAAAAATAAAAAACATAATTAATTACGAACTTCTAAAGGTTGAGTACAGGCTCGTAATCAGTGACCCGAATAATCGCTCAGTACTAAATTTCAAGTGAATTGTACGCGAGGAAGAATGCTCGAAGGGTTGAAGAAAAACCAAATTGTTATGAACAAATAACGTTTCTCTTCACTCCTCGATTTAAATGTGGAGTGAAAGATTCCAAACATTCGTGCAATTCATTATTTTTCATGTTTGTAAAGAATCTTGAGGAAAAAAAATGGTGTTGTTTGAATTGAATGGAAGTTTCAATACCTGTTTGAAAATGTTCACCGAACGTCACATAAACTTGAGTGTGCATTGCGGAGTCGAAAATTCCATAGATTCGCTCACGTCTCTCATAACAATGCAATTTAACTGCATGGTCGTAAATCATAGAGTGCTCATGGTAAAATGAGCTCGGTAATGAAAATATGACTCGGTACCAGAGTTGCAAATAATGTGTGACTTATTTCAATGCTCGCTGATACCGATCATGAATTTCAGAATTGAATTAACGTGAAAACAATTCCATTGTACTTTTCGGGGTGAATCAGTCTCGCTTTCCAGACTTGTTATGAGATTTTGATGAAATTTCGTCAATGAAATTTTGGTGGTTCGTATAATGAAAGAGACAGCGAAGAGAAAAAGAAAGAATGATGAAGAGTTATCTGCTGAAGAGATAAGAGAAATGATAAAATATCCGTCCGTCAAAATCTATGAAACGATGAAAAACGTTCAGTCACATAAGAAAACTCTCTCATCTCTTCGTTGCCGGAGGAAAAAAGGACAGCTGAAGATCTGGCGATCGCAAAGAGGGGATGATAGGGAAGAGGTAGAGAGAGATCACGTCGAGTCAGCCGCATCCAAACTGGTCGCCTTGGCTCACCCCGTTTTCTTTCAACTCCCATTTTCTCACATTCAATTTCTCTCTTTCTCCTGCTCCTCAGCTTTTTACCTTTATCTTTATCTTTTACCCTCGCTTTTTTCTCTTCCAGTTCGCGCTGCGAATTATCGAGAAAACTTTGGGTAATTAAACTCGCGAGAGTGCAGATAACCCAAAGTCCGTGCTAAACCGGAAAAGTTTAAGTGGCTGACTTTCGTGTATTAAATTGCAGGTATATACGGCCGAGACTATCGCGTGTTTTTCTTTGCAGGTTTATGCTAGCGAGGATCATAATAGTAGAGAGAAAGATGGAAAGAAAAAAACGTCGAGTTTTGAGGCTTTATTATACACGAGAATTATAGTTTAGTTGAGAATATTCCTTCAAGATGTTTGTTTAGAGAAAGAAAGTTAAGGAGGATCGATTGTTTCTCATGCGTTCGATAAATTCCAAGTTTAATTGTTCTAAATTCGTATAAATCTTCTTAACAATCATACTCAACTGTGGGTCAAATTTGAAGAAGTTTGACCGTTTAGAAATCGAGTTATTAGTTATAAAATATCGTCTTTTTCGTAATTTCCCATAAAACCTCATGTTAAAGCTGCGATTTTAAACACTGAACATTTCGATTACGAGACGGTGAAACCTTCTCAAATTTTTTCCACATTATAATACGCCGCTCGAGAAGATTCACACAAAATTTCGAAAAATGATCCTAGAAAAGTCGTATTTCATCATTTTGCCGTTGCTTTGTGTATGCTATTGTGATTATAGCGATAGAACCTCGTTAAAACTGTAGCTCGATGGATAAGAATAGGAAAATCAGTGGAAACGCTAAGATATGCATCTCACATGGGTTTGACATATCAGAAAACTGAAGAAAATTCGATAAGAAAAGCCTGGTGAGAAAGAAAATTGAGAATAACGTATAAAATGAAGGCAGAGGACGAGTAACACAAAAACACATTACGAACCCATTTCATCGAAATGGAAGCACAATTTCGTTGGGGGCATTCAACGTGTGAAAATGGATACGATAGGTGTTATCAGAACAAATGGCGATCGATTCTGAACCTAAGCCTCTTATCTCTTCATTGACTGTATTGGAAGCACAACCACTATCTCTCCTTCCTTCAAACTTACCCTCTTTCACATTTTTATTTAGGCCAATGGCCATACAAATCCCAGTCGACAAAACTTTCCGGCTACGCAACGTCGTAGTTTTGGTTTCACGCCAATACAAATCTTCAAATATGCATCAAGCATAACATTCCTTTTAATGGGATAACGATAATAATATTAAGACAAAAATGAGATGACTTACGTTTTGATTGTTGCGTTGATTATACGCGTCCATCGCCATCTGCTTGAAATCCGCCATCGTTGGTGGATGGACGTATGGATTTTGTTGAACCCCGTGATTCTGGGAATAATTAAGCGTCGGTGATGGCGAGCAATCAACGAGTCGTGGATCTGGATGGAGATCAAGACTCGATTGAACAATTGGTTTTTTCTCAAGTGCTGTCGCGTCTTCCATACACTGATCCTTGCGTCGTCTTTGAGGCGGAGTTTTGTAAACCGGTGTATAAGTTAAGGGTCTTCGTTCTGTGGATCAGATTTAAGGAAGCCATGCCGGGGTTGATGAACGTAAGCTAATTTGATTATAATGGCGATTAAACGGGGAGAATTGGGAAGATAAAGGGATTTCCACGGAGAACCCTCGTGTACGGCTTAGCAGTCTCGTACCCTTTTAACCAATCCCTTTATCGTCTCTTTTCCTCCGTTCATTTTTTTTTTCACGTACAATTTATACACATGAGACTTATGCTAATTAAAATTACATTTCCTCAAGTCATTATCGAGCTTTCTCAGCATATCGCAATATTTCTTGGAAAAAAAAAGAATTCACTGACACGAGAAAAAACTTTGTTGCTGCAAACGAATGTTGATTCTTTCCACTAAATATCTAGTTCGATTTGTACAACAGAATAATTTTCCGATGAGATGAAATCATTTCGAATGTTGAAGTTTACAAATTTATTGATCGAACCAACGTAATTACGGCGCAGTCAAAGTAATGAATTTTGATATAACGACACATCGTTTGATAAAATTATTTATTTATTCCAACTATATATCATTTAGTCGCTTTGATAAGATTTGAACAAATATTTCGTTACAGCAATCAAAAAGTATGCGTCAACAAATAAATGGCACACGACGTTTAAACAAAATCATTTTGCTACAGTGATTCGAATTATTCATCTAGAAGAAATTTTGATGATTCTGTTGAATAAATTACACTATTGCAAACAAATGATTTCACCGTTTTTTATCGAACAACAATTAATTCAGTTCGGTGAACATTTTTATGTCTCAGTGTATTTTTCATAATAAATTCGCTGTCCATTTTGAAGTTTTGTGGTTTTTCGAATATTTCAATTTTCAACATTCTCGTTTAAAATCGTGAATTTGTTCAGAGACAATCATTTAAAACGTATTTTATCTAAGCCTTTATTCAAAATTGTTATTAATTCATTAAAGTCAATTGAACAAACTTGATTCACTATTTTCTCGTAAAAAATATGTCAAGTACTCAACTATAAAGTTTGAATGAAAAATAGAATGAATTACGAACCATATTCGTTTGGAATAATGTCAGGATCGATGTCGTCAACGGCCTGTTTCGTTTGAGGGTGTACAGGAGTGGTGGACCCAGCGTTTGGAGGTTCACAGACAATGGGTGAGTGCTTTGGGCTTCCATTTCGGCCACCCGAATGTTTTCGATAAAGAGCAGCCAAAATTCCAGCAACGGCAAGTGCTAGAAGTGTTGCAGTTGCCGCAAGTCCAAGCAGTAATGGACTCAGCACGGATGCATTTTTATTTCCTAATGTCAAAGAACACAAAAAGATATTCAAAGTTGAGTATAACGTTGAGGAAACGTTTCACAATGATTTACATTCAATTGAGAAGGTTTGTGAACTTAAAAAGGCTACGAGCGAAAATGCATCGTATATTTATAAATGTCTGCAAATATAAATATACATATTCGTTTTTATTTCGTATGTATTTCGAATAAAAACATAAAATATTGCCAGCACATATGCTATAAAGCAATAAAGGAACATGTTGCCCTGTTAAATTTATGACAAAGAAGAATATATATTCCGGATAATAATATTTCCACGGCTCGTACATTCCTCCAAACGAGTGCAACGTTTACTGTGTGTATAAAGTTTTTACGCGAATATAGGCATATATTCATTTAATTCTCGAGTAGCTATACGGCTCCAGAAATTCCTCATATTTTGTCTCATTTTATGTCGTCCGATAAGAGGTGATGATTTGTCAAAACTCAGCTTCGCAAATAGAAATATTCGATACTTTCTGAATCTCGAATATTTATCACACTGCAGATAACACAGTTCGTAATGAATTTAATTTTTCTTTTGATAGTCTATGACTAACGATTAATATCATTTTAATCAATACTGTTAATCGTAATTATTTTCATCAGCAATTTTGAGAAAAATTATTAAGTTGAGAGAAAAAAAGACAAAACATAGTGAATGTTTGATAACGATGGTCTCAGAATCTCCAACTGACCAAAAATCATTATCATTATCATTCGTGAACCCCACGATAGCTGTGAAATTCCTGTTTGAAGTATTTCCCTTTAATTCTTGGTCCACAGATATTAAAGCGGACAAGAGTTATTGTCCGGAAGATAGTATAGAGCGAGTGCATATACGCGAAGCATTTAGGCTTCAATATCATCGTCGTACGGTCATATACGCGAAGCTTAATAAGCAGGACAATAATTAATGAAGGCTACGTCTCTTACGTAGCTATTACGGTCTCCCGGAGCATCCATGTTATATATAAATAGATGTGGATCCTGTTGCATAGCCGCAATATGCTTTGGATGCCTCTTGGTCAGGCTACAGGCGACCCCGTTTTAACACTCCACTGTGTATTTCCACAGACGTTTGCTGCACGGACTTCAATGTACAGAGTATGACAAAAGTCATAGCAAACGTTTCTCTAACGATAAATGGATCGCGAAATAGGAGAAAATTCTATTCGTTTTTTTAAACCTTATGGAACATTGACGAGAAATTCGTCAATGAATGACTTTTAAAGAAATAAACATCACTTTACTCTCCAAAATTTCATAATCAGTCATCGACACTCAACAAAACGTCGTCCAGACTTTTGAGGCAACGTGTATGCTGTGTTAATAATGCAGCCTCTAGTTCTCTCGTAGTTCATATTGTAACCCGTTGGATATGTGAATAGTCACCTTTGTGTATGTGTACGTGTGTTCATGTGTATGTATATTAGGTTCTATGTACGTCGCACATTCATCTACATATATATTGTATGTGTGCAGCGAATATAATTACGTCAATTAACTCATACCCTCGTATGAAGGTATGAGTTACGGAGGGTAGTTACGATCCTCTTCTACCCTAAACCACTGCATCACCAGCTTCCAAAAT
The DNA here is from genome assembly GCA_013761285.1 of Campoletis sonorensis. Taxonomy (NCBI): domain Eukaryota; kingdom Metazoa; phylum Arthropoda; class Insecta; order Hymenoptera; family Ichneumonidae; genus Campoletis; species Campoletis sonorensis. The sequence continues at coordinate 1,351,423 of JACEOJ010000085.1, forward strand.
CTATGGTCCTTGCTGCCATACGATCTTTACTATCTCCATTACTTGACCATCCATCGACTTCGATAGCACATCTCTCCCTTATTCCCCTTATCTTGTCACTTTCATTATACGTTTTTTATCAGAATTTTACCATTAATCAACACCCAAAACATCCCTTATGACAACCTATTCTTTTTTTCAGTTTTTTTTTTTAACTCAGGGATTCCTGATCGAAGGTAATTGATGCCTGGACGAACTGTCAATAAGTATTTTCATGATTTTTTATGACCTTGCTACGCGCTCCAAAACCTTTGACAGAAACTTTAAAATAAGAAAAATGATGGAGTAATGATTGCCGCTATCGTAATGACGTCTTAATGTTCAGTTTTATATGCCATCGGCCATGGTCTTTTATTCAATTCGTCTCGATTAGGCTTTCTCACATCTCCAGCAACCTTTCGTCCCTTTGAACGTATATTTGACTCGCATAGAAAACGGAGGGTTATGATTTAGAATTAATTTCATGGTGAACAAGTTTGAAAACGAAGCATGCAATGCATATGGTGGATTTTACGATCGAATCAACCCAACGACGCCTCTGATAACGAGTTTACTCATTTAAAAATGGGATAAATATTCAAGTGTATAGCGGACCATTTGCGTTATCGATTCCATTTTATGGCTTCATAGAGAGATTTTGTTTTTTTTTTTTTTTTGCTTTTCATTTTGTGATTCAGTCAGTATCCCATATGAATGCTAGGCTCGCACAAGCGTACTAATCTACTTTACGGGCATCGAATGCGTGGCACTTTTTCGAATTAAACGAGTACGCTGCACTTGAGTTAATGGGACGGAAGTCTGTTATTGGGCGTGTAAAAAAACAGCCTTGTGCGCTTGTACACGATGAGATTACGCGAATAAACCGATCTACTTCTACGTCCGGCAATACGTCAGTTTTATGACAACCAAGTGGATGTGTCCTGTGATATATATATATATATTTTTTTTCAAATTTGGAATAAACGATGTATTGACGTTAATCGAGTTGACATATTTGCACTTGATGCGATTTACAAAATGTACGCTCCTGTCAAAACCGAATTTACTTGCGTCCGTTTATAAAATAGTGATTCGAAAATGGTTTCGGATTACATCAACTTTCATGGTATTGAAAGAACAATTATTACTTTTGTGAATACTTTGGAGATCGAAGGAACGAAGTGAAGAGCTTTTGAAGTGAGAACATAAAAATGTTAGTTCAACACAATTCTTTCGAAATTGTTGAAGGAATAATAATTAAAAAGAACGATTGGTTCTTTACTTAAAATGCAAAGATCACGATGTCTGTATACACGAGTAATTGAAATCCATAACCATCAGATAAAACTGGATGTTATTGGAGGGCGAATGTCTTAACTCGGTGGGTTCTGGTAAAATTGTTTGTCGAGTAAACTTGGTGATTTATTCAGTGTTCCAAGGGTCTAGGTTGGGTCTGTACTTCGCCATCTTGATTTGAATAAACAAAGCGGGGATAGAAGTTTCGAGAGAGAGAATACAGTTGAGGGGGGGAGGGTAAAACTTTTCTTGATCTTCGTACAATTCGATCTGCCTTGACGTCAGAAGTGGAGAGAAGTATAAATGCCTATCTGATTTGTCGGCGAACCGCGTCGGTATTTCAAAAGCTCTGTGCTGCGTGCCGTGATCGCGGGAGGTTCGCGAGACCGAGTGCCCGAGCAATTCTCCCTAAATCGAGGCCAATCCCATGGAAACCCGAAACCAATTTCAAAAGAATTGCATTCTAAAACCATCCGTGTAGATGCTGTGGGTTATTTGAGTATGTGTGTGTGTGTGTGTGAACGTGGTGCACGTTGCGCACGCGCGTATAAAGAGGTGAATCTACTAGAGGAAAAAGATACTGGTGAGCTGGGATCGTGGGTAGAGACACGGTTTTTCTACGTGAACAAAAAAAAAACAGACGTGGATCGAAGTAAGCGCAAAGTCAGTGCAGGAAAACGGTCGCAGCCCTTTCATGGTTGCTTTTTGCACGATGCCACAAACACACAAACATCCGCATGTGTATATCGAGGCGGTTTGTGCATGAGATATATGGATATTTATCGGTAAAATAGCTGGGTTGGTATTCATAGGGTGAATTTTTCTTCTCTCAAAGGATGTTATGCCGTTCCTTTGCTTTTATTTGGCTTATTTTTCTTCGCCGATATCCACTGAAATATAAGAGTAAACCATGTTTTCTCGCGGCCCAAACCGATACACAGGATTTACATGAAACTTCGTTGTTCCAATCTTTCGTGAAATATACCCTTTTGCTCTTTCTTTATTCGTCTTAGGACATTTGTCTTTTGTTGCTCCTCTGAAAGGATAATATTTATATAACTCAAAATAAAATCATGATTGAACTGAGTTGAAACGCTTTTGATGCATAAATCTCAGGCAATATGACAGCTCAATTATCTCGTTCGAGCAATATTATTGATTTTTCGTCATTTGACAGGTAATCCATCAACAACGAATCGCATGCATCCCGAATTCACGTATGTCGAATATTGATCGTGGTTACTTTATAAGGTTTGTTAAGACGGAACAAAGACTTAGTATTCCGGAGAGTAACGTGTCGTTCTGTCTTTCATCCTTCGGTAATAATTGTAAGCCTTAAGGTTTGTGTACGTGAAACAGGCGTTGAGTAAAGGTCGTGTTTCCTTTTTCTTATACTTTTTATTGTCATATGTTACTTTTCCACACCACTCTCGGAGGCGGTGGGTAAGAAAACAAAAATAAAAAGAGTAATTTCTCTATTTGCACTGTTTTGCATCTCTGTATTTTCTCAGACGGTCCATATTTCGTTGCAAACATCATATTTCTTTGTGACTCGTGACCCGTTGAAATTTGCGTTGCTCAACATTTCAACGTCACAAAAACATAAACGCATCGCGTTAAGAGAGCTTTTGTATTCGCTGACGTCGTGTACGATGCTACGTTGGAGCAGTTGTAATAAAAAGAAATTTCATGGCCTTCAATGTAATATAATGCAGGCAACCCTGAGAATAAATGAGTGTTGCAGCGCAAGAACTTTAATTTTCTTAATGGATTAGGTACGACAAAAGCCTCGTTCTTGTAACAGACGTGCAAACACGAATGCTTCGTGTTGAATTTCATTTGTCGAAATCATTCTTTGACTATTATCAATATTTAACCTCTTACCAATGTTTCTATTTGTTTATTCAAAACTTTTTTAAACATTGTAGAATGTTTTATTTTTAGATATTTTTTTATATTCTTTTTCTGTACAGCCTAATAACTAATAAAAATAATTTCTGTATTAAACAGTTGAGATTTTATTTGTATTTTTAATTCTAATATAAAAACTCATCCATCGAACTGACCACGAACCCATTGCTCTCGGTTTTTCGCAATTGACGCTCGTTATTGCATGGAATAAAAAGAAAAAGCAAACGTTTATCAACTCCGTTTCATTTGGAAGTGTTTTGGTGTGAAAAAAATGTTGAATGTACTGCTCTGATGAGAAAGCGAAGAAAAGTGAGATTGACGAAGAGAGAGAGAGAGAGAGAGAGAGAGAGAGAGAGAGAGAGAGAGAGAAAGAGACGAAAGTATTTGAGGAGAGGAAAAAAATCTGAGCAACCAATGGCCTCACACCAAAGAGTGGTGCACCAGAGAGGAAAGCGAAGAGTTCTGGAATGGTGTCCGAGATAGCAAAGGCGTGGAAGACGGTGATGGATGACCCTTCGAGCACGAGTATCGACGATTGTCAACAGTATATACAACACACTCAAACACACATGTATACAAGTAGTACAAGGAACATAGTAATTCTCACTGATGGAAATAGCAAAGAAGCGAGAACGAAAAAAAAAGAAAATAACAATAAAAATTCGGAACCGTTGGTCCACTGGCGCATCGTGACAGTTATTTCTCACGAGAATTCTTGTCGGGAATGATTTATCGCTGCATATGCAAGGGATACCATTCAATCTGTGTTATGGATGATCCACCAAATATTGCGTTAGGATATCAGAGTTATTAAAACATCCATTCAGCCCTACACTGAGGGTTAATCTCATCAGACTGAGCTTTCAATCTGGAACTATCGTCATCTGCATTCAAAGATCTCCAATTTCCAGAAATTTAAGTATTTTTCAAAAACATTATTCGTTCGATGTTCCATCAAAATGTCCTTAACGTTAGAATAATTCCATTCTTTCTTTTATCAGTGCGATGTTATAATTTCGTCAATAAAACTGAAAAGTTAAGAGCTATTAACGAACCAACAATCGAAGGTACCCAAGAAATCGTGGATGCTTTTCTGTGGAAACTTGTATATCCTGTTGCCAAAGGGCATGAAAAGGGGGAAAAAAAGTTCAAATATCAAGAACTTGCTACCGAATCGATTGGACGTGAAATATTTCGTACTTGGAAAGTCACGCACAATAGACGGCGAACTTGGAAACGTGAATAGTGAACGTCAACGAGGAGATCGGTTCGTGCAACCACGTTGGAAATCGTGCCGCTAAAGTGAATTAACTCTCGTTGTTGACCCGCAACCCCATATGTTACCAATGACTTTCTATTATGTAGTGTCGTGGTAACCTCCCTAGTCCATTATAGTTGGGATTCGCGCGGGCTCCGGACCACCTTCGTATAGCCTTCGTATGTATATATATACATAATATAAATGTGTATACGTATATAATAGTTGTACATATCTACGTATGCCTTCTGGTGCTGCTGATACAGAGCTCTCACGAATGTGAACCGAAGGGTATGAAAGCTCCAATGTATTCGAAGAGCAACGAAGAGAAAGAGAGAGAGAGAGAGAGAGAGAGGGAGAGAGAGAGAGAGAGAGGGAGAGGGAGGGAGGGAGAGAGAGAGAGAGAGAGAGAGAGGGAGAGGGAGGGAGGGAGAGAGCAAAATGTAAATAGAAATTTGAATATATGTGTATATCACTGTATATGCGCGACGACAGACGCGACAAGGGAATCTGCGACCAAGGCACGAATACGACGTTACATTTATCTACATTTCCATATGCTCGACGTAATTAAAGAGCTCTACTTGCATTCATACTCTATCCTTTTGAGATAATAACGTATTTTTACTGTGATTATTATGATCGCACAAATATTTTACAATGGAAAATAAATCCGATCGAAAAGAGTAATAAAAATATCGTAACGTGGCAAGTTTCCAGAAACATTGTAGCATTGTATTTAATGAGTGTACAAGTCCCGGGTTCTTGTGGACTGAAATATGTTTTTTATTGAATGAATCCAACAGTTCGACTGCAAATGATTAGAAAAAACTATTTTGCCCTGCACCATTGTGTTTATTGCAAACTGGTCCAAGAAATGAATTTCCAGCTGTCAACTTTTTTAAATTATTGTTCTTTGGCTTCACTCCTCGCCTTGAAGTTGCCTCACGTGTTTCGGTAATGCCAGGAATGAATAATATCCGTAAATGTTATTGATATTGGAAGAAGCCTGGTGCGAATACAACAGCGAAACCCAAAAGCGCAATCGTAAATGGTCGCTTGTTGATCGAGAGTAATCTGTTTTGTTAATTGCAAGCTCCGCAGAGTCCGATAGTTGCGGTTGCGTCGCGCTGCGTTCAGCATTAGTATGGTCCAGGGACATCAACCCCATTCCGCAACACAGTGTATATATTCGCACTGCTGGTGTTGCTATACTCTGTACCACAGCTTGTGCAGGTTTCGCGTCCGTTTTATCGTACAGCTAACTGTGTGTGTGTGTGTGTGTGTGTGCTCTCTCGTCGCATCCCTTTACCACTCTCTGCCTCAACGGGAAACTTCCCCCGCGACTTAGTGGCGGTTGAAGGGAAAGAGAGGCAGAGATGTGGAGAGAAGAGTGCTGCAGGAAGGGGTGGGAAGTGGTTAACCGACTAATTGCAATACTGACGCGTCCGTTCCGACTATTTGTGCAATTGCGATTATATCCCGGATCGAAACATCGTCCTTACACCTTCACGTTCTACAGTTAGCTTCCACTGTCTTCTGTCACTCCAACCTCATCCAAAAGTTCATGCACTGGTTCACATTTACGAGATATTCACCACTTTGACATCCTCGTCATTTGAACATTTCGCTAATTATTATCGACCTCCATTCTAACTCTATTTTCCTAGTTTTTTAGAGAACCAGGCACAGAATTCGTTCTTTGTGACTGACAATTACGATTTTTAAGGTATTGGTTTGATATAAGCAACTGGAAAAGGGTTGTTTTTAAATTAGTCCCGTGTATATGCTCTTACGAGTTTCTATCAGCCGCTCCCATCACTTTAACTGCATTTTTTTCCCATTTGATTATTCCGACAACTCAAATTGAGGCCCACAGTCAATCTTTAATATTTTATTGAATTTAATACATCGATTTCGAGTCGTTATTAAATCTTGACCATTCAGCCTGAACATTTGTGGATTAAATGCTGTGAATACCCAATCTGAATAATGTTAGCAACTTATTCGAGAATTAGGAAGCTTGACTCGGCACCATTGTAATTTGAATAATTCTGAATGTATTCACGATTGGTTGTAAAAATGAAAATCATCATGAAATAAAACGAGGAGCGAAAATAGTGGAGTAAATTTGAATGTTAAAAATTGAGGGCAATATTTCCATCATTCCTGCATCTGCCTTTGTTATGTTTCAGCGAATATCGTAAAGTAATTCGATGCCACAATACCCCATCGAAAAATTGGGCGGATTCAGTGATTTATTTTTTCGAAATGTTGAAATATGAAGAAAAAAAAAAAATGCACATATTTTACGATTCGCGCAGATGCAGGGGATGAAAAAAGTTGAAAACGATTGGACCGTCATTAGCAGGATCGAGTAAATAAAGCGAAATGAATTTATCGATATGACGTTTGTTTACAAGCGCGGGCATGGAGGCCGCTCATTGTACGTGAGTCATCCGTTGAACACTATGAATCGGCTTTTTTGCAGGGCAAGTTTTTGACACAGCGATCGTACTATTTATTGTCGTATATTATTGACAGTTTTGTAAAAGTACCAACGTTTCGTGTTCATTCACAAGCCAGCACAAATCAACGGGAGCAATATTTCATCTGGCAGACCGACATGACAGCAGCTCCATTCCCGATTGTTAAATATCAATATATTGCGATGCATGTTTGTCCTACTTTTTTTAAAACCCAATTTCACCGATTTTCTCTCCTCCGTTCATTTGAGTCCGGGGGCAAAAGTGAGAAATATAACGTCATTAGTCTCAGAGCTTTGTCTCTCTTGCTCTTTCTCTGCCTTTCTCGGTGGCAAAACGCTAACACGAGAATTCAATAAAGAAAAAAAAAGTTGTCGTCGCAGCTCACAAGCTATTGTAGAACTGATGAGAACGAAAACTAATTCTCGGATGCTTCTTTTTCTATCTCAATTTGTTCGGTAGCTGATTCCTTGTGTCTCTGTAGCCTCGAGGAACAAGAAGCCACTTGACCCAATTAAATGTTAAGAAAAGTCAGCGAAAATGTTTCAACGAGAGAAGGCAGGTAGCAAGAGAGAAAAGAGACTCCATGACTTTCAATTGCGATTCCAAGAACGAGAGCACCGATTGTTTGAAGATAAAAAAAAGAAGTTCAATGATTATTAGAAATTTCGAAAATTGAGACTCACCAGTCGTGTACATCGCTGCACCTTTGAGGGTCACCGGTTCCAGGACAGCTGGTTCGCTCCTTCCCTTAGCGTTGATCGCGTACAGGAAAAGTCTGTAACTTCTGCCGGTGGTTAAACTGGTGAGCTCGAAAACCGGACCATTCGCACCAACGGGATCTGTTCTGTTTATTACGAGCGAGCCCACATCCTCGTCGTCCACGACCTCGAGCTGATAACTGTGTATCGGTAGACCTCCGTCGTAACCCTCGATACATCGTACGGTCAAACCCGAGGCTGACTTTACCACGTGCTCGTCGCCCAGATCCACCGGACTCGACATCTCGGTCGCTGTACAATTGTGCAATGGGTACGGTCGACCAGCAGCTATTACCTGAATTTACATATCAACCAATCGAAATGTTAATTCACTCACATTTGCACAACATTCTCTTCAGGGAATTCCCCAACAATGGACAACGAATCAGGCAAACTCTCATTATTACGTCAAATATTTCAAATCTGCTTTCAATGCTTTTTGATGGAGATCAACTTTTTTACATTCTCGACATTATAGTTTTTTTTTTCAACAGACATTTTCCAATAAATAATCACTAAAGTCTGCAGTTTTTTTGAAAAATTTGGAATGTCAGTGAAAATTGAAGAGTCTATTGCAAGGCCAACAAGTATTCTGAATCTTCAATAGTTTGCAAATACTGGCGGCAACAACTTTGAGGAAGGTTGATAAAAGGAACGAAGCAGCAGGAAAAAAAAGAAATGAACGATGTGGGGAATATGTGAAGAGAAAAAAAAACCAAAAAACAAGAAATAGAAAAGGATTCTGTCCGGATTAATGCATATGTGTATGACTTCTCGACTGAAAGCACGACTTTGAGGGTAGGAAAATGTGTACTTGCCTGAAAGAGGCAGGGCGTTCGTTGCTTGCCGACCTGGTTACTTGCCCAGCACGCCACCGTTCCGTAATCCATTTCCGTAGTCGGTGTATAGTTGAGCCTTGATCCGTGAAACTGCTGGTACTCTTTCAAACTTTCTGCAGCAGTTGGACTTCCAGGTGTTTGTACGTGAGAGTGTCGAGACTGCGGCACCTCAATCAATTCACCGGAGTTGTTGAACGTCCAGTGAAAGGTCAATGGTTGAGGATGGCTCTCGACCGCGCACATGAGGGGAACCGTTTCTTGTTTTAGAGCTCCAACCACAACTTCGCTTTTGCCTTCTTTGCAGACTGGTGTAACTAGAAAAAAAAGAGGCAAAAATGCTATGAGCAAAAAAACACTCTGGGCTTTACGTGAACCAGATTTTGAGGTTTAGAAAACTTTTAGTTGGGTTCAGATACAAATATTCAGTAGTGAAATAATCTTGTTGATGTTTCTTGATAAATAATTGACAGTATTATCAATTTTTCCCTCTGTTCGACAATGATTCTGAAAAGAATGAGTATTAAAATAAGAAAATGAAGAAAAAAAAAACAGTTAAGACTGCACGACGTGAGAAGCGTATTCCTCATTTCTTTACAAGTGGCTGAAACGAGCAGTGAAAATTTGAGTCAACATTGCTGGAATGTTTAGTGGGATCACAACGACAGGAGTGGACGAGAAGAGACACCCATGATTCCCGAGTGCTCGTGACAGTTTACGAGCTCTTGAGGGTCCTCCTTCCAGTGTTGAGGGCGCTCACATGCGTGCCACTATGTCCTGACCAAACGTATAACTATATGGACTTAGAGGCGCCGCGCGATCAAACCAGCCTAACATATGTTCCCTCACCGCTCCTTTCACCAGGCAAGAGCTCAAATGCATAGAATCTTTGAGGAATGGCAGCTCGACCGTTGTTTGTGTGCTTCTGTGTGTCTGGAAGCTTTTACCCTTTTTTTTCTTTACATTTTCACGCGACAAAATCAATTTAACATGCAGTAATTTCATTAAAGAGGATGGTCTCAGTTAAAAAAACGAAGACAAGCTAGTTGTGTCCTCACATCAACGACGTACGTGTGTATATAAGAAATTCCGTCAAACCTTCAACAAGGTTCGAGCCTCAAATTCCCTAAATCATCTGCAAGTGTGTTATGTTAGTTCCTTAGACGCTGAGACAACAAACTTTCTTTTTCAACGTTTCTATGTAAAATACTAAATTAAATTAAATTAAAAAACGAGAATAATTTTATTAAAGAAACCATTCTATTAAAAGGCAGACTGCTTGAATTTTTTTAATGGCTCAAGGTGTTCATTATTTTCTAATCGGACTTCATATATTAATGAGACAATGATTTAAAAAAAAAGAAAAAAAACAGGGATTAAAACATCGGAAAAACAGCTGTGAAATAAGCTCAATTCATTATAATTTTTTTGTCTTGCAAATTGGTTGTACAATTACTTACAAAAAGGAATACGTCGAGGTATAATAGTAAATGGGTAAACCTGCATAATTTATATCTGCGAAATTCGGGCGAGTGCGAGCACAGATATTTCATCAAACAGGATATTTGCCTGACATGGAGAGAAGTGATCTCGCGCGATAGTTCCGTTTCACTCGAGCTCGAAGAACCCTGGGAATCTCCCCTCATACCACGAGAGCTCCGTCCAACTATCCAACAAACTCACGTACACTCGCACGATCCCAAAAAGCCCGTTTAATTCCCTACATCGTTTCCTAATGATTTACGGGTGAAATTCTAGAACGGCTGTACGGGGCGAGTATCTCGTGGAAAACGGCAATAGCTGGTTCGATGTGACACACCGATCCGCATTCCATTGCTCTCATTTAAGCTTCACATATATATATTTATATAAAATATGATGTCTGGGACAAAGCAGTTTGATATCCAGTGAGAGATGAGCACGAAAAATAAGGATAACGGGAGATTGGCGCATAAAGAGAATTGCGAGCTGAATTTTTTCGTTGAAATTTGTCGTAAAGATTACCAGCAAATGGTAGGGCTTGAGAACATTTCTAACATGTGTAAAAATTCAAGTGCTCCAACTTCTGTGAGTTATTCTTGCCATGACAGTTCAAATAACTGGAGAAAAGTTTTCAGTGTACCAGAGAATAAAAAGGTAAAAAAAATGACCTATGTATAGAATTACTTCGATACTTAATCTATTCCTTTTAAAGGTTTTAGTGTTTACACCTGGAAATATCAAAAAATTTGATTTGAAACAGAATATTTCAATTAGATAGTGTTTCTCTTCGGAAATCATTTCGAATAATAAAATCCAGGAATCCATAACGTGTTGCAGCTACGAGAAAAAAATCCCTTCTATATTTACCAGATGTTTGAACATCAAGGAGCTCGGGTCAAAATAGTATTTTGGAAAATGTTAATCGCATATTATCTCGAAAACTGAATGACCGTTTATTTCAACGTCTCAGATTTTTCGTTAGTAAAAGAAGAAGAAAAATCTACAAAATCCGGATTTAATGCGATTTAAACCTTTGCCATTTTGTAAAGGAATGCATAAAAGAAGATTTGGGCCCTTAAAAAACTGATTTTTCAAATCACTTTGAGGAAAACTGTACAAAAAATTGTCAGTTTTCATTTGCAAAAATGTGACATTCCGAACCAACAAAAAGTTATTGGAATGAATATATTTTTGCATTTTATAAAAAAATGATTGCAATCGACCCTATTTTCGGGAGGTCCAGATCCATTTGAGCCCTTAATACAAACAGTGCCATAGAAGCGGGTAACTTGTTTAGTTCGTGGTCGGGTTTCATTAAAATTCAATACTTAACAGGAGACGTATATTTTTGACGAGGGACATCGTCTAGTACACGATGCGGCAGTTGCCTTTTGAAGTATCGTATAATTTCATACAAGAGAACCCAACGAAAATAAAAAGCATGGTTGGACACAGAGAGAGAGAGAAAAAAAGACTGGAAGTTGAAACGAAATAACGTGACAGGTCCTTCTGTTGATCCAAGAATTGAGGAGTCCCCTCGAATTCTTATATACCCTTCTATCGGCGCTACCAAATCCGAGTGGAATTCAGCTCAGCACATTGCTCCTGGTGCTCTTGGCGCCTTACCTTTTTCCCTCTCACTCGTATCGTCGATATATCTATGCACACGAATATCCTGCCTTCGCCCCTCTCTTTCGTTCTCCAGGCACCTACACATGAATATTCAGTGAACGGCGCGCTTTACATACATTGAATATGCATCGGGAGTCCTTCCTTCCCTCTTAGGTCATTTACAAGATGCAGATACGCGGCGGCGCCTATGTTCCTATGTGCCTGTGCCGCGTTTCCTACACTAAATCACAAATACATACGGAGCAATGTATATTTCGGCAACACATATGTATATTTCTGGAAATATATATGAAAGCGTATGGATATCGAACTTCTGAACGTAACCGGAAGCGAAGATCTCGGAACTGCTCGTGATAACTCTAATAGAATAATCCTCGTTCGCGAGTTTTCCTTCGAGTGCGGAAGCATAGTTTGTTCGTTATATACAAAGGCAAAAATCTCGTCAACCTTTAAGTTCTATCTCGTATCTCATTTCATTGGGGTTGTCTCCTCTCGAGTGTACAAACGACTGTAGAAATCTCCCATGAGATGCGATACCGCGCGATCACCACCATAACCACACCTTGATCGCCCTGCTCGACGCCAGAGGTCGCCACGGTACACATGCAACACTCCTGCGACCACGTGCCATTGATTAAATAATTACACCAAAGACTCCCTCGCCGCAAGTCACCCTCGAGACTCGGAAAATTAGCTAATTGCCCACCTTGTGCGATAAGCATCGTTCCTTTTAATGGAAACGGACTCTTGGAAATTTCTCGCTTGAGCTTTTCTACCAGGACCAAATTTACGAAGCACCATGTTTAATTGGCGATGTTATAATTGTTTCGTAATTAGTGAACAATGAGATTGTTGCTGACTTTTTGGAAGAGACTAGTTTTCTCAGCTAGTCCTCGGGATACGTTTGCGATTGATTGAAGATAAAGACACGACAATCACGCAATAATGGACGCCTATTTCATTTGACATTTAGTTTTCATGAAACGTGCCGAAATTTTGCCCTTTGTTAAACACCTCCATTTGCATATGTAAGAATCCGTGAGTGTGGGGCTGGCAACCTATTTATTTAGACACGTGACAACATCTCGCCACCGAGCACTTGAATGAAAAGTGTTAAAAGCAAGTCGCACCTCGTATTTTTACTCAATGTTGAGCACTTTTCTGTTGCTTGGAAACTTTAGTGTAGAAGTATCGCCACAGTCACGTTACAAAGTTAGATCTTGGATTAATTTTTGATAACTTGGAAATAACTTGAGCCAATGATTTAGTTACGTCAGTTGTTAAATTTTATGGGAATGTCGAAACGTATAAACTTTCGGGAAAACATGTTAAATACGAAGTCCAGAGTTTGAAGAACCACTGTATTTTTTACATGTGCTGAGTGACCCATGCAACGCATGAGGAAGTTTTTTATCAGAATTATTTCCGATTTATGAAAATATGAGAATTTTCTTGTTAATTTGTATTTAATACGTTTGGTTATTACGCCATCGCCGTAATTTCAAATTTATCAGAAACCCAGGCACGAATGAAAAAAGGTCCATCAGGTATTTTTTTCGTAAACAATATTATGCGACGAATCTCATATTCGATTATTTATCTGTCAATTGGCTCGAATGTATGTATTTTAGTTTATTTGCTCTCATTTGTGCATGCACGATTGTAATTACAATGTTTGTACGGATTCACTATTGAAGAATGATCCGAAATTGCATTTAAAAATAAAATGTTAAATTTAACGAAATTTCAATTAATTATGAAATATCGTGGATTATAAAAATGTATTTGTTTGTATTGAAATCGTGTGGGTCTCGAAAAGCTTGTTGGTTCGTTCGTAATTATTTATTTTCAATCGTTTATCTATAGCTTTGTCGTCATCGTTGCCGATGTTTCAATAAATAAAATATGTTAACAAAGCCAATGCAACAATGTTTCCAACTGTGTACTCGATAAATATCCGGTAAATAGCAATCAACTGATAGCGTTGTCTAGTCAAAACGTAAAAAATGATTTGGCGCATCTACAGAGAGTTTTTAATGTTCCCTGTGCTCTAGTTTCGTATTTAATATAAAAAAGATGTCAGTGAAGTTTTACTTCCTTTCAAAAATTTCAATAACTCCTCGTCATTCAACAAATTACGCTCGTGTAACCTTAATTACAACTTTTTAGGCGTGTGCATCATCCGATTATTCACTCACTCCTTCACTCAAACAACTTGGACAGGAGATTAAGAAATTAGAATTAAAAAATGCGCTTACACATGATCCGAAGCGGTACAGAATTGCTGGCAGTTTTTCCCTCGCTGTTCGCTGCAAAACAAGTGTATTCTCCCGCTGAGCTTTTCATCACACGCTGGAGAACCAATGAACGATCGCTGAGAACTATACCAGCTGTTGCATTGTTCTTCAATTCTTTAGCCTGGTAAAAAAGTACATGAAAGAGAAAAAAATTGAAATGAAATTTAAAATGCTTCGTAGGCATAATCCATTCGACAAGGTCGAATCGATTAATATTCGTGCGTTTTATACGCAGCATCGTAAATATTAACAAATTCAAATAGTGATTCTTAAACGATTTGCTCTCAGTTTGAACAAACTTGTCTTTTATAGCACAAAAAAAAGGTTTCCGAAATTACTTCCTCACATGGAGCATGTAACTTCGTAAACTCAATTAAAATAACCTCCATCCGATTAATGGCAAAATCAAATATGTCAATTCTAGCATATTTTTCATTCAACCCACAATCTTTATAAAACTCTTGAACAACGACTGAGCCCTAAGTGTTTTTCATCGAAAAATGAAACATGAAATTCAACATTTTTTTAACAGATGCTTTAAAAAAAATCTTAACCAAAACGATAAGAATGTAAAAAGATCCTCGTTCATCAAGAATAATTAAAAAATAATGATTATAGTGATTAATGCATTTGATCGTTTTTGATTAAATCGAGAACCGTGAAAAATTGTTAACGAATAATAATTTTTCATTCATATTTCTCGCTTCCAAGATTCGTTTGAATTTAACTTTATTTTGTTTGAACTCTCCCAATTGACGATGTGGTTCATTATTGTTTTGGTTCAAATAGAAATGTTCGGCGGGTGAGACAAAAAATGCAACTCACGTCTTTGAACCATGCAAGCTTGTACGCTTTGGGATTGGCGAGTACGTTGCACTCAAAGTAAACGTCGTCGCCTTCCTTAATGTCGTCCGGATTCAGGGTGCTTCCCATCTGAAGTCTAACTATTGGTTGATAGTGCACGTCCAGATGCCATTTGTCTTCGAGTGCACTGTCGGGAATCAACGGATTCTCAGCACGACATGTGAGATACTTGCCATCGTCGTCGATGCCCGGCACGAATTCCAGGATGCTGATGCTCTGATTGTTCTCCGGTGGATACTGCAATCATCACGACAAAAAAGGGCATTTAGACCCAAAAATCACCTTTCTACCAAATAAGGGAAAATAGTTGAAATTTAACATTCAAAACACATCCGATAATTATGTGGTTGCAAGTAAACGCAGTAGGGAATAACTGTTCACTGGTGAATTGAAGTTTTTAATACAAGTTACAACATTTTTGTATCTTTGTTTCCAAAATTTTATATATTTAAATTAATTACGACTAGTTTGAGTTTTTTAAAGAATTTAATTAAGAGTTTTAGGAATCACTTGAACTCTACGTTTGAATATAAATCTTCGTGGAAAAAGTGCCAATACGGCATAAAGTCAGTATTTTTTTTACAACTGGCTGGTGAAATGACTGTATTTTCATTAATTTTTATTCCGATATATCTGCGTCTTGGTTCGTGCAAAAGAATCTTCATTCTGATGCATCGGTACTTTTGTACATTTTGATACATCACACTATTCAGTATTAATTCACAACTTCCTTGTGATACTGTATTTTGTTTCAAGTTCCTTCTTATAAGCGATTGATAATTGGAGTACGTTAGAGCACGAGTAATTATATTCAGTAGAAATAGAGTTAGAGATACACTTATTGCAGCATCGAGTTATTTAAGAATACAGTTTCGAAGGATGAAGTTGTAGCACTGTCACAAAAGTGAAGATTTAATTATTAAAAGTAGATTTTCATTTTTCTGACAATTTTTATCTTTGAAAAAACGAGATCTCGATACCAATATATGCACATGGGTGACATTTATTATTTGCATTATTAACGAAGGACATGGATGCAGGATAAACGTTCTTCGTTCAAATCGTGAAATGACATTTCGGGGATAGTGGATTTTGAGCTCGGGCGCGACATTCATGACGCTATCCGTGTATATAAATATAAAGATATATAGACCGATGGCTAGTAAACAAAAGGGCTTGAGTAATAGAGTTTGAGGGATAAAATCATGCGTGTTGGGGCCTTTTTTTGTTGACAGTTGATACGAGCATCAATGCCGAGGTGTGCAAACCACGAGATCCACAAGCAGAGCAAACGCAGCGCTATCGATATCTCGCGTGCGATACACGTTGAATGGAAGGCTACAGTATCTGACAGGATGGATGTCGCTCGATGCCGTCGACCGAGTTTTTTTTTCGATCTCTTCCTGGGCTGGACACTGCAACGTCAGCTCGAAATGCGCCAGGCGTTTTTCTGTTGTTTTAACGTCGACGTGAGAGAAGAAGAGTCGGAATCAGAGAGAAAGAGAGAAAAATCGAATAGCCAGAATCGCCACGTTTTATAAAAAGCTTCTGTCTGAATGGCTTTCAGGATCCGCCCACCCAAATCCTGTTGAGCTTTCCAAAGTATAGACTGTGCACTTAAAAATCACTTTTGTTAGACTTCGGACCAAAATGTCCCATGCGATAATAACCCCGCAATATAATATCTCATATAAAAAAACCCCAGCCATAAAATTTCATAAAAAATATATAATCTACAATAAACGATAATCCAAATGAGTTTGTGTGTGTGTTTTTATCCTCTAAATGTGATCAAATTTTTTTTTCGTGGGGATTTGGAGTTCATGGTGTTTAAGGATACTTAATAGAAGTTTTAGGATGTGTTTGTGGATTTGAAAAAGTATTATAAAGCCATGTGTTTGAATAGGTTTGTTGGCCATTTGGCTTTGAGATTTGGGATTTAAAAAAAAAAAACTAAGCCATGCTGTTTCGTGTGACTATACATTGTGGGTTTTTACATCTTTGGGGCTATTTTTCAAGGTTAGTAAAAATCGAACGTTAAAAAAAGAAACTTTTCACTCTTCTGGATCCGTTTTGATATGAATTTAGTATAAACAAAATGTCCAAAAAGTCGTGCTGGAAGTTTTGATGAAAGGAGTCTTGTCTGATTTTTTGTTCTGTCGCACTGTTCTGTTTTGTGTCATTTGAGTTAAGATCCCATCGACAATGCTGCTCGGGATAAAAAAAGGATAATGGCTTGCTCTTTAGAATGCTGAAGTAATGAAACTATTTGGTGCACCTTAGTTATGGCTCTTGAAACATTTGTAGTGTGGCAGCTGTTAAGATGGCCGTTTAAAAACGTTTATATTTTGAGGATAAGTATAATTCATGGATAATGAGACTTTTGACGAGACAGAAGGAAATATGCAAATCTACTTCATGTACACTGTCATTTAATTATATAATAAGAAGAACTGCACAAGGCAACACGAGACTTTAATTATGAGAGAATACGTGTTGGATTGTTAATGGGAAAGAAGAACCGTCTGCTCGGCTGTACAGTATTTTCCAGACGAATCATCGTGCGCGGAGAAAAGTTGAAGAAAGGCAGAGAGAGAGAGTCAAGGTTGACAATGTTGAAGCTGCGCGAAGGGGGAAAAGGGTGAAATATGCGCACGAGCCAATTACGAAAGTTCGTAGTCGAATGTGAAAATGTCTCTAAGAATTTCCGTTTAGGGTCGCGAAGGGATTGTCACAGAGAGAACTAAAGATCCCCTATTCCCTCTTGCTGTCTCTCTTGTACTCCGTTCTGTCTCTCTCGTTATACTCAACATGTCTTTTTCTTGATTTTCCCACCCCCTCCCCTGTCGGAGATATGGCACGCGTGCCAGGACTCTTCAGATCGTCTTTCGCAGGATCCTGTCTCTTTCCCACTTCCTCAAATTTGTCCCAGTGCGCGTCTATACTACAACGTATCTTATGACTACGAGAGAGGACGAACGTGCTTCGCCTTAAATGGGAAAAGTAAGCGGACATTGCAAGTTTGCCGAGTAAGTTTGAAGATTCGGAGAGAGATCGTGGGAAAAGTTGGCCAAGGGGGTGCTCTCTTGTCACCTCTCCGTCTGGCGAAAAGGTGGCGTTATATGATGTCAGGGCGAGGGCGAAACGTTACCGTATAAGAACTTCTCTTTCGCTTCGTGTTGCTGGTTAGGCTCTCTTTGGGAATACGACGACAAGAACTCGACTTTCTCTACTCTCGACATCGCGTATTATATGCTGAGCAACTTTTCAAGATACAAAACTACCAGCACACGCTAATAAGTACGGCTTCCTACAAGAATTGCAAAGAGTCCAAACTCCACAAGTTATACACGTGCTCAACACCAACTCAAACTTAAATTTTGATAAAACAAATCTTCTATATGAAAATTTGTAGATTCTAATTTGCCCTGTTTTCGTTTCTCTCGTCATACTCTAAAGCACAAAGTGTATCGAGGTTAATTTCGACTGTTCTGATCAGCTGATTGCTTCTCCACTAGATTTCGACGATTGCCCGAGGAAATTTGGGGTTAAATATCATTTTGACATTTAGTAATTGCATCGATTATCAAAACAAAAGTCACAAGATCGTGCAATAATAAAATCAACAGACTCGGAAGAGTCCCGAGTGACATATATTTTGAAAAACATCGAAAAAGCTAAGAATCATTATTTTATCGTATATATTTATATTTGTATACATGGATGGAGATTGGGGCATTGCGGAGGTGGACTATTGATGTACTTCGCGAGTGCATCAGCAGAGCAGGGTCGACAAAAATCGAAGCCCGTTTGTCTAGTCGTCCCGGCCGTTCACGATACGTACGGTTGATTGATTGCGACTCGGGCGAAAATGTCGAATAGGATAGAGGAGCATATAGGGTACGGTTCCGTGTGGTTCTATTGCCAAGAATAATACATATAAACTCGTGGTGACGCACGAGAAAACTATGGGTTTGGCTGTCGGAAGTGGAGGGATGCGGTGGATAGTGGAGGAAGAAGGTGATGAAGTGAGAGAGAGAGAGAGAGAATAGAAGAGAAGAGGAGAAAGTATGAAACGAAAGTGCGAAAGAGAGTAGAAGGATGAAGCAGGGATGATGGCGAGATTGGGGTGCGGAAGGGAGAAATGGAGGAGTCAGAGTGTTTGACGAGCAACCAACCCCTACGGGAGTTTACCAGCCAAGTGCATTAGGGGGATAAAGTCGAGTTTCTCTCCACACGTTGAAAAGTGTGTGAGGGAAAAGAGTATGACAGAGAAAAAGAAAGAAGGGTGAAAAAAAAACGAGTGAGATAGAGTTAAAGAATGAGGAAGGGAATGAGGAAAGTAGAACGTTTACTACACCGTTGCTCATGGTTTTACTTCGGCGCTTTAACTCAACGCGGATTATCATCCCCGTGCGGAAAAGGCGGCAAGCTTTTTAGCCTGATAATGTGTAGCAAAGAGGAGTGTGACTACATGAGACTCCGGATTGAGTAGATGGAGTGAACTTTGAGTATAGGAATTAAGGATTCTAAAACATTTCCTCTCAACTTTTTGACGTATCAGCTAAAAAAACGTCCTGTGGTTAAATTGAAGCTTTCTTATATACAATTCAAGTTTTATAGAGCGTGTAATTATTCGGTATAAAGTCTTACTCTGGCTTTTGTTGCATTTCTTAACGCCTGTATTCACTTTCTTTCAAAAAAATACACTCGCCAGTGTAAATAAATTGGTAAGTTTGTTTTTAAAGTAAAAATTGATGAATAACCATCACTTTAATCAACATGATTTACCTACAAAGGCGATGAATGATTTTTGAAGGAAATTTACTTCAATAAATAATTTACTTACGTTTTGTACACCGTTTTTAATTTGTCTGTTCGCCTTCCACCACGTGATCTCCGCGTCAGGGCGTGAACCCGTCGTCCGACACTCGACAGCGTATTTTTTGTCCGCTGAGACCCTTGGCTCTTTAGTCAAGATTTGAACCACCAGTGGCTTCACTGTAATTAGGAGAAAAAAAAAACACATTGACAAAAAATCTTAAATTTGGTCGACATTTTTCATCGTTATTGTTCGGTCCAACAAATACTTTCCAACTCCCATCGATCTATGGATTATTTTAATATAAATTCATCTTTGAAAATGGAAGTAGAACTTGGAGAAATGAAATTCTTAATCATGTTAGTGATTTATAAAAAAGTATATTCATCGCTTTTTTTTCCCGTTCAGACATAAAAAGCATGCACACGAGAACCACTTAAGTAACTGGAGCATTTTTTTCGTCTGCGACCAGACATTCCACCGCGCGTTCGAGAAGTTACGAATGACTCAAGAGCTTTTCCACGCCTGCCATGTATGCAGGGTTTCAAGAAATGACGACGCGTCACGAGAAGAGGAAAAGTTTAAGCTACGCTTTTACCTCCATCACGCGGTGCCGACAGCGCGTAAATCTGCTTTACACTTGTCAGAGTGCGACAGACATTGAGAAAGAACATTTTTTTAACCGAGTACAACACCACCATAGATCTCAAGTATTGAATTTCTATGTCAATGAAATAGAGCGAGGATCAGTCTTAACAAGGAGTTCAGTTCTTTCCTAAAGAACTGAAGAGTTCTATGAAACTTTACCGTGTTTCTTCGTAACTTATGAAATCCTGAGAACTTCATAGAAAATTATTTTTAATGAATAAAGGGACAGATATTATTATTGTCTTAGCTTTGGACCTCGTTATCCACGATTAGAAATCCAAACGTTTTATCGAGCACCAAAAATCGCAGTAAAAGGAAGTTTTTATCTTGAGGGATGTTGTCAGTGTGAAATTTTTTGAAAATTCATCCTCTTTGCACTATTCGAATTTATTCGGGTCTTTATCGGAAATTGATTAAAATCTGCAATTCTCATGCAGCCTTCAAAAAAATAATGAATAACGGAGTTCAATAATGAAAGACACTCGAAAATAACGACAGTAGCGAATGGAGATATATATTTTCAGTCTCTTTACACAGAATAATATAATTAACGTAATAAACGTTATTGTCACTCGTATCGGATTTGTTTGAAATAATTTTCCTATTATTAGAGCTGTCTCTATTCACTGCGAGATTTCTTGTTTGCTAATGTGCAACGTCTTGACAGTTCTATGTACAGAACAGTTATACGATGATTCAAGGAACGGACGGATTCATTCCTTCCAAGCCGCATCAGATGTATGTCGAGTGGAATTGTGATCCAATTATAATGACAAAGTAACAGAGCATATATATGTAATGTTTGAATCAATACCGTCTGCGATGGCAAAAGAGCCTGAGAGCGGTGTTGAGCCGCAACACACGTCTCCGATGAGTCCTATTACTCGTCATCAACATTATTCAAATTAACTCGTTGAGGTTTATAATATTATTTATATTTATATGATTATAAAGGAGAACATTAAAGATCCTTGGCTTGATCAATTTTGCACGCGGTCAACAATTGATTCAATCTTTAAACGAGTCGACGTTGTCCACTTTGTTTTCGCGGTTAATTAGCTCATCGTGATATGGTGAAAATGTGACAATTAAAGTTCCGCAAAGTTCGTCCATGTTTTTAAAATAAATAAGCACCGGAGGTTCATTGAAATCAATAAAAATACAATCTTCCGTTAAAGATCTTGCTGTGCCCTGGTCTCTCGTATTTATTAATAATAATGACAATAATGATACAGATACGATATCGACAATAAAAGTGTTTTGTGCCAAGCCTCGAACCATTTGTATCATATTATTAAGATTCTGAGAATTTCTTTTCAATATATAATTCCTTTAATAGCCAAGCAGCAGAAACGTCGGTCGCTGAGCAAGGTTGGTATATATGCAGGATATTGCGACCGGGAGAAAAGAGTACGAAATCGATGGGCGGGTGGTTGGCTCACAATCTCTTCCTCCTTCATTCATGCCTCGATTTAGCTCGGACTCTCACTCAGTCATTCCTTATGATTTTCTATGTGCTTTCCTATCTCGTTCTCTTCGCGAACCTTCATTATCCGTCTTTCTCTTTCTCTGGAGGTGCGTGCCACGAGAGTTATCCAGCGGTAGATCCAAAACGCCTGCGGCAAAGTACACTAGGTGGCGGGGGCTCTAATGGTTTTACGCGTGTTTACATTAACGTTATCGATGATTCGAAGGCATCCGGCTTCGTGTGTTTCTGGTCATCAACATACGTAAAATATGTGGGCGTGTGTGAAATGGCTCATATTCGAAGGGGATATACAAGATGCTAAATCCATTGCGAATTCTCTTGGGTACACGACGAAATAGCGCCGTAAGCGTTGTTATTTCAAGACGACGTCCTGTATTCAACTCTCTACTTGAGTACACCACATCGCTGATTATATAAGTTGCTTTAATAATCGTTCCAAACGACTTCGAGCCACGATTTCATATCGCGATGCTTGCTGTACATTTTCCCGAAGTGTATATTTAAAGTTTTTTATAACTGTAAGTATAACAGAATGAATGTAATCCACGGGAATTTAATTTTTAACTTGACTACGAGGGAAAAAAAAGTTTAGACGCCAATTACCGCGAGTAGATTCGGTAATTTTTGTACTCATTTAGTTGGAATAATGACAGAGGAATATGGGAAATCAACCGCGGTAAGTATACACGTCTTTGCGAAGATCAATATCAAGCTGAAGAATTTCGTAGAGACTTAATGGACTTTTTTTTTTTGCCTAATTACCAATTCCGTATTTACAGCAGTAGGTAGCGTTCCAATTCCCAGTACACGAATATATATTAAGCAGATGTTATCAAGGAGAGAAAAATAGTGTTTCAACGAGTTGAAAGAGCTTCGATGAATGATATTACTTTTATATCCATACCCGGGCTCCATTGAGTGACGTGGCTGTGCCAAAGAGACTTTTCCATGCATTTAAACTCATGTATACATATACTTAAAGTGTCATAAATGTTGTCGGAGGTGTAGTAAAGTTATAGACCAAAACATATAGCCAGTTGAGAGAGCCTAATAGTGTGTTACCGTGCTGTCAAGCCATGGGCATGGACACGAGGCCCACATCAACTATCCATTATACGCACAAGGATACTATATATATCGATGTCTCAGAAGTATGTATCCCACATACTTACATAGAACCTCGCCATGTACAAGCAAAGGTGGGGAATTGGAGTGCGGGAAATATGCACAGCACGCAATCCACTGATCCATCTTGCAAGAGGCGTTACCGCTATCTGCCATGACCAATCTCTGGCTCTGGGACTAACAGGTTCAGCAGCAGCAGCAGCAGCAGCAGCAGAACAACCACCGCCACCATCAGCGGCAGTAGCACCAGCAACAGAACTAGAGGACCAACACGTGAACACCTTTTGCCACGCCGCTCAAGGTGTCAGAGGTGCTTGCTCCTTCTCACTATAACAATATATATGCTTGTAAATGCATATATATTGTTACGTGTCCGAGCAAATTCTATAAATGTTCGTGTACGTTACGTACGAATACTGAGAAACAAGCTCATATGCCAGTGTGATAGTAACAGGACGACACATAGGGTCATGGTTCTCTGGCCCATATTCCATGAGATGCCATGAGTTCACGAGAGAACAAGAGCCAACGCTATACACACGGATAATACAGTTTACTACGTTCTCCTCACTCCTCGAAAAACTGGCGTGAAACATGCCTGGCAAAAGCTTGAGCACAGCCAAGACTCTGAAGAGGGATCAAGGGATGCGTCAGAAGAGACGGTGAAGTGGATATAGCCTGGACGTAAGTGCAAGGAAGTTAGTGAAAAGATGGAAGGTATGAGTGTGTGAGAATTATGGAGGAAGACAGAGAAGGGCAGGGGGTCGAATTGAGACAGGGCTGAGATCATAGGTCACGCACATCACCTGCATCTATATACACACTGCTAAATAATCGTGTGCTGAAGTAACACCTCCTCGTGTGTACCACTACGTGAAAACGTGTGGCACTCACCTTTTCACCGACATACACTCTCTACGTCTGTCTCTTTTGCCCCCTCGTCCCTCTTTTTCTTCATGTCTTTCTTCACCGTTTGGTTTTTTATCTTTTTTCTTTCTATATCTTCTCGTCGTTCCGTTCTTTTTTCCTTTTTCAGTCGCACTAATTTATCCGGTTTCATTCTCTCTGAGTGATATCTCCCCTGGGCACAACCAAAGAGATCATCCTCATGGCACACGCACGAATTCGTGCATCACTATTGAACGTACAGCTGCGAAAATTATGTGGCAGTAGGGAATTCTCTACAAGGGAGAAGATACATGAACTCTGGCGCAAAGGTGAGAAAATAGGTGAGAGACAAATGGCTCACGAAAAGAATACGTATAATCGGAAAGAGAACACGGCAAGTGACCGAGACGCGAACGAGAACGAAGAAATATATTATGCTGTGTTGGAGATACGAGCTTCATAAAACATAGGGGCTGAAACGATGCTATGAATCACCCACAGAACCTTAGTTTTCAACTTGCAATCGAAAAAAATAAACTTTCTTACATGTCTAGATAAAACAACCTGCTTCACTTTCACGACTATAAAAACCGCACGGAATTAAAGATACTTTAGTGCTCTCGAAATTACGAGGTTCGAGTTATTGGTGCTCGTTATATTTTCTGCTATTTTAATTCGCAAATCTCTGATCAACTCCACCAACTCTAGGATTTTCCTCGTAAACGCGTAAGTTTATCTTATATTAAGTTACACCTTTATTACCACTTTGCTCACTGGTTTCAATTTCTCATGCTCTTCGTTGTTTACTTTTTGGCTTTCGTTACTTCTCGTTAACTAGCCAACGAATAATTTAAGACCGTTGGTTCCTTTTTTTCGTGCAAAGAAAAACAGGGAGTATCGATTACGTGAAAAAGGATTTACTCGGTCGTTGTTTTAAGACATTTATTCATCTTCGATTGTAAATAATGATCTGTGAGGTCGGAAATCAAGATTTTTTTGAAGATGGAATTTGATTTGAGTTTCCAATTACTATTGCGTAATATAATTTAACCAATGACTTACGATTAACGTCCAGGATGAGTAACGTAGTCTGCGGTTGCACGAGATTCGTGTTGCTAGCTTGGCAGATAAGCCGAGCTTTCAGATGCTGTCTACCAACTTTGGGATAGGACAGGTGGTTAACCGTCAGGCCGGACTCGCTGTTGTAATGATACGACTCGTCTATCACCGTATTCTCGAGGAACCATGTCAATCGTGGCGGTGGTCTTCCACCACGAGATTCACAAATCAAGTTAACATCGTTACCTTCGTTGTACTTTGCTTCTAGACTTGGCGTTTTTTTCGTGCTGTCTAATATGATAGGTCTGTTTGGTGGCACTGTAATCATATCGTGAAAACAGTTTTTATCAGTGACAGATCGGTAGAATTTGAAGAAATTTAGTTCTGGACATGAATGATCTGCGTATCAAATTAGAAAGGACTTGAGATTCGAATAAGTTGAGAAAGAATCGTTTCAGGAGTGCAAAATCCGGATAAACAATTGTTTTAATCGAAACTTAACAAATTTTCGATAAAATCGAGGCTTTTGATCACGTGTCTGTTATGTTTTGTACTTTGATTCTTATTGAGACTGAAGGGAAGCTTTTGGATAGTTGGACTGACCTATTACGGTGAGATTGATCTTTTGATTGGCAGTTGGTGAGTTTTCAAAATCGATTCTACATCGATAGATTCCCTGATCTTTGAGCTCCAGTCGATCGATGCTCAAATGAGCTGTTGTGGCAGCTGTGATGAAAAATGCGCGTTGACCAAGACCTGTGGGTGATGACCACAAATCCGCTTTCGAAAATGGTCTCCCACCGCGAATGTCAAAGCTGAAACAATAGAAAATACACTCCCTTTAATCCAATATTTCTTTTTATATATTGGATAGATTTTTAAAGGTCACTCAGGAATGTCAATGACAAATCGAAATTTACTAACTAAGTAACTTACTAAATTGTACAAAATTATGAAATAAAATTTATTATCAAACAGTTTTTATATGTTTTTCAACGAACAACAAACGTGTGTAAAATATTTGAACAGAAGATCACTTTTGAAGCGATATTCTAGACAAAAATAAAGCATCGAAAGTTTATAATATTGTGATGATCACACATTTCATTTGCACCCTCGTAATGAGACATTTAGTTGGTCCAAAAACTTTCTTTTCTCATTTAACTGGTCCTATTGCATAGTTGAAGTAAAATAACAAAACAATACGACGTTCCTTAAACGCTTTGAGTAATTTTGAAAAAAATGGAGGAAAATTAAATTTGCACATCGCTTCGTTAGAGTTGAGAAAGACCAACGAAGCTTCAGCTACGCGCAAACGTTTTTCTCATTTTATAGCTGGCTTGCACAGAAGAAGCTTTCTCGGTCTGTTGAAACTCTAACAAAGCAATGAGCAAATTCAATTTGCATACTCGTTTTTATTACGTGAAATATGTAAATGAATTTTTCATTCATTGAAGATAATATTATATTGCTTCAAATGAATATTACAATTATTTAAATGAATTGTGTAGTTATTTACAAGTGCTATTTTTTCACGAAACTATTGTACAATAAATGGAAATTCTACAAATGAACCTGACACCCAAACTGCTAATCGTTCATGATTCCTAACTTACTTTCTTTCAGGTCCAAAAGAACGAGGGAGAAAATAATTGTCAAAAAGAACTGTAAAAAGATTCGAAAAAAATTACTTTTGGAATTCATTCCACGAATAAAATAGTCTTTCTGCAAAGGACATGTTCATTCTTCATTTTGTTAAATTTTTACTCGACGAGAACGTTTGACAATTGAGAATTTTGAGGGGGTTGGGGGTCGCTATAACTACACGAATGTTCTTCATAAAGGAATTTAGTTGATGATTGCCATCCGTATGGCAAGTTTAAGTGCCCTGCATACGTTTGACCTTAAAGGATATGCATATTCCAAAGTTTGAATGGATCGTATAGGTGTTGCAAGTTTACGACGTTTCTTCCGGTGCGACAGCCCCACGGAAACATTGACTATATGTATGTATAATTTAGATTCAATGATATCCGAAAAGTGCTTCCAGTTTATAAGCCTGAGAACCACGAGCGTTTTCCCATTTGATTATATATTGAGGATTCAAAGTGAGATTGGTGTGTGGGAAGGATGATGCGGCTATAAAGAGAACTTGTACGAGTTTCCATGTGTGTAAATTGTCGCGTCGTCCTCCAAAGTAAGACTTTGCCATTGCTGGATGAAAGACGACAGGCAGAACGCGCTCGTAAAGCAAAACAGATTTGTATTGGATGAGACTGTAAAGAGTTGGGAAGATTTTTTCTTCTTTTTTCCTTTCTCCCTTCATTTGCATGTCTCCTTCTTCTCTTTGCGCAGGTCATACTCTACCTTGACAACCCAAAGTTATATTCCATTTCATCTTCAAGACCTCATTTTCCAAATGTGACCTCAACGCTAGATTAGCAGTCCAACTACGGAAATTGTTTGACATAAAGCTCTTCGTTCACGAGACATTTTATAGAGAGACTATAATACATTCTCTTGTCTCATAAAATGTCTGCACTTTAAGCGAGGGCTGCTCGATTTCCGTCTAAATTGCTTCCTGCTTTTGGACAAGTCACTTTTGGGAATGGAATTACGAAGCAATTTTTAGATTATTTTTATGAATGGGTTTTAGGGACCTGCTGTTTTCGGGGATGCTGTGTGACAGGCACGAAAATTACTAATTTTCATTATTGTTTTTTCAACTAAATAAATTATAATCAATCATGTAGTGAGCACAATTAAATTAGCTTGGAAACTGTTCTCTTCAAATTATTTGAATTTGACGACCGCAATAAAACAAAACGTTCGTGAGAATCAAGACTTTTTAAATTTAACAAAAATTTTAATCCATCTGTCACATGTATATTTTTTGTGAAAGAAATCATTTAAATGTTCTTTAAAAGTTTCGTTATTTACATTTTAACGTTATTGACAGTTAGCTCCTTGAAATATTACTTTTTATCGTTACGATCCTAGGCTTTTGGAAAAACGTATAAATAGATAAAACAAAAGCAATTCAACCGGGGGAAGAGGACTGGAAATGAAAAATGTTGCTGAAGGAAACATGCAGAAATTCCTTCTCGATTTTTACTCTTTTTCTTCTCAGCATGACGTGCAATGTCTATATATGTGCATCAAGGATTCGTGAAATACTCAGTTCCGTACGATGCATCGCTTGCGAACGCATATCTTACACCTTATTACATTTCTTAAATATGACCCGCCAGAACGCTCGGAAAATAGTCTCGTGTGTGAGAAGAGAGAAGCCTACAAAAACTCTCTATTCTAGAAAAAGGTTTCCGCCAGAAGCGACGTAGGGTGGAGATCTCAACGCCGTTCTGTATGAAAATTTCACGGGTCGCGGAAGCGGAAAGCTCGCAAGCGAAAACGACTGAGACTCGAGTGTGGTGTGAGCCAACGTGACAAGATACCACTGAGCAGCGAACCATAGAAAGAGATAGACAAAAAAAACGACAGAGAGAATGAAATAAAAGTGAACGGGTGAGCAAATGGACTTTCGGCCGCCTGTGTCAGTGAAAAGAAGTTCGGAATTCCGGGAGGAATTTTCCGCGGTTGCAAAAAGTAGTAGCAATGCAGGGTATTTTTTTTTTTTCTTTAAATTCATTTAATATTCTTTTTCCACTTTCACCACTGCCCCCCCCCCTCCCTCGCCCTTGTTTTTTCGTGTTGCTCAACATTGCGAAATCCAGAAAACTGAACCAAACGTCTACACGATACACAAGTCCTCGAACGACGTGGTTTTCTGTAATGAAATTTTCATTCCTTGGCAAAAAAATGACTTTTGAGCATCGTTGGACTGTGACACGATAATCAATAAAAACTGAAAACGTTCCATGTGGAACTTCCAAATGTGGAAGCACTATAATGAGAACTTTGGATGAATTTCGATAATAATCTATTTTTTTTTAAATAAAAAATGTTGATTCACTCTATGCACGTTCAAAACTTAAGACTTCGTGTATTTTGTCAAAGTTTCGTGACAGTAAAGTTCACATACATACGATCATCGAAATAAGTTTTTTTACGTTATGGTGATTTTTTTTTCTTATCGTTCCGTCTCCCAATCTATTTTAATCGTAGCGCATAAATTATTCAAAACTTTAAGAAGCATTTCTCTAATTTTCATTTGATTCTCTCTTCCAGCTGTTACTTCGATACGAAAATTATTCAATTCAGTCATGATGTCGAAATATTTTACATAATTCCATAAGACACCATGCTAATTAATTAATTAATGATGATCTAAATCATCTTTTTAAATATTTCACAAACAATTGCAAGTTTTTTTTAATGTGTCATTGCTTACAAGAGTTGATTAAAATTGACCTACTTTTGTCTAATGAAAATTATGATCATAATGAAAAAATTACCTGTAAATAGGCTCACTGGCGTCATTTTTGAACCATAAGACCATGATGACACGATCGTTCTTGGCAGGCTGAATGTCACAAGGAAGCTTGACTTTGTTACCGGCAACTCCAGCAACGTTAGTGACGGGTACTGCAACAGAAGAAAAGACAAGAGGTTTTTATTTGAAGGACGTACAAAATAATCGTGTCGTTGAATTGTTGAATATCATATTGAAGTCTTGTGAACACAATAAAAACTATGGAATTTCGTTAATTATGAACTTTGTCACGTCAAATGAGAAGGTTAATAAAGAAAATCGCTGATGCCATAGTCTAGGTTCATTCGCACGTATTTATCGAAAAATCGTGATGGTATTTGTGGCTGCGGTTGACCGGGTAAATGGAGAAAAGCAAAAGAAGATGAGAGCCAACTGGGAATCAAGTTGTTCTACGTGACTACTCGAGGTGGCTCGCAAGTGAACGATTTTCGGGGTGAAAATCCAAAGCAAAAAAAAAAGATGCAGACGGAAAGAGAGCGAAGCTCAAGAAGACTCTTTTCCGTTCTTGAAGTTTCTTTTCTTTTTCTTATCCGGTCATTGTATCCCCTCCCACAAATAAGCTTTCGCTTCGCAATCCCGTTATGCCTCTCCGACCGATTTCTCCATTAACTCTCTTTATGTCACACACACACACATATATATGTACAATATATAGATGTGTATAAGGTGGTATAACCACCAGACTAGGAAACCGCAAAGTAGATGCTGTAATAGCTTCGCGGATGGTAAAGGGAGTAACGACGACGTCATGACTCCTCCGATATAGGAAATCGGATTAACATGTAGATGGGGTTATCAAGATTTGACAAGATATCCACAATATACATATATATTGTCTTTTCAACCTGCCCAAAACGACCTTTCACATTTTTGTAATGCTGCAGCATGCATTTGCATTCCACACGTCGAGTTATTTTCTTTAAAATCAGACAGATTCTAGTATTAACTTTCCTGAAATAAATATATACTGAGATCAAGGTTCTACATGGGTGAACATTAATCGCCCTCGTTTTTATTCCACATTTTTCTTTGGTAGAAAAAATACATCAAACATTTATGTATTTTTCACTTTTATGGCTCCCGAGCCCATCTCGTCACTTGAACTTCATTCTTTCTATTCCTGTTTCTCTTCATAAAAGACAATAAAGAGTTTTGCCCTCAGATACTCTTTCCTCATGCACTACTGTGACGTTTTTCCAGGAGGGCCAAGGGAATCTGTGGAAAACTTGCCGAGTCGCTGTGTTTTCTTTTCAGCTTTATTTTCTCACAGAAAAACTGAAAATTAAGTCATTGATACACGAACTTCTTAAGCAGTCACCCAATAAAGTATTGGGCTCTCCAGACTTTGCTTAACTTTCGAAATCAACGAAGCCGCACGACAATCGTGCACTCATCACTGTCAGTCCAATTTTTATCGATAATATTAGAATTTTTATGCGTGAAAAGTTGTTCGTAGTGTTGATAAATAATAAACAATTTTCAAAGGTTTAAATTCAGTCGGATGTTCACTTCAACGTTTTCGAGTGACAAGAAAGTTTGTTACTTATTTTTACGGGAGAGTTCGACTGCAGGTACATGTAGATATGCTTCAAGAATTTTTATCGAGGTGACGATATGTATTGCATAAATTGTAGATTTTATGAGTTATACGATATTTATATCGCGTCTTTTTCTACGAGTTAGAATAGACTTCTTTGCCTTGGGTGCTTCAGGCAGCGAGGTCCTGGCAAATAATGAAAGTTGTCGAGGTTAGCACGAAACTTATAGTGAGATCGAGAGCGAAGTTTCCGAAATGTCCAGAGCATGCACTAAGAAAGTGAGAAAAAAGTAATGCTTGCGGGGTTGGGGAGAGGGCGAAAGAGAAAGAGAGAAGTAGAGGGCAACCAACCAAGCGAGAGATCGTAGAAAAATTTCATTTATCGCGAGAAAAATAGCGGTTAAACTCCGTGAGCGAGCGTGCCATAAACTTTTGTCGAGTACAAGAGGTATTACATATACACAGAAACACACACGTACATAAACCCCCCCAGACATATATGTATATTCAGAATGCCAGCGGTTTGTCGTCGAGAAGGTGATGTGTGGTATAAGGATGAGATTCTATACGGCTTTACTGCTTGAAGAATCGTGCGAGGGGTGCAGGTGTGGTCGCTACGTTTTCTGCAAGGGATAAAGTAAGGGGTGGCAAGAAGAAAAATTCTCTTACCAGCGATGATTGGGCTGAACGCCGAGATAGAATGAGCTCTATAATAAGAAAAAAAAAACAAGGAGAATTGTGGAATGAATTTTCTCAACGGAGAATAGCATGCTGGAGAAAAAGGACGAGACAGAGAGATAAAGAGAAAGAGAGGAAAGACGATAAAAGCAGAATAAAAAAAACGAGAATGAAGAGCTAGGGCCAGACGTACACATTATCAGAAAAGTCAAAACCTCACGATACTTTCTGTAGTCATCCGAGAAAGAAATTGAAGCAGAACCAGAAAAAAGGATCGGCTTCGTTTCATATTTTGACATTATTATTATGAAATGAGTCAGTCGTCGTAGAATTAAATAATAAAAATCCTGTTACTTCTCCTGCAAAGAACTCTTAATATCTCGATAAAATTGTTTTCTGTTGAGATCTGTGATACATTTTTGGGAATTTGAGAATGCATGTAAAGTAACATCGGCAGTGCAACAGAGTTAGAAAGCTCTTAAACATAATCTCTTAAACGTGTTTACCAGTTCACGCTTATGTATATACGAAGAAGTTAAAGTAAGCGAAAGTTAACGTCAACAAAATGTTAACATACATGAAATGCGCTGGGTCTGGGTATATAGAATTTATAATTTGAGACGGTGGCTGCTGGGTGGTATATATTTATCGACATTTAGCATCGACTAACACGACTTGTGTGTGTAGTAAAGCGAGTAGACTTTTCCCATCTGAGGATGACGACACTGAGCTGGGGAATGGATAAGTATAAGAAAAGCTTCAAAGCACCCTTCGACCCTCGTTTCGCAATTTTTACAGACCACTGTCAACTTGTCAGCAGTGTAAAGCGTTCCCTGGTTAACAAGGGTACACCTTACCACCGCGACGTCGTTCCATTTCGCCATTCAACCATTCGGATCACATCTCTGCGCTCTCGTTAACTTGTTCGTCGGTTTCTAAAACCCAGTCAGAAACGGTGTCGTCGTTCTATAAAGGGAATCAACGGTATATTTGTGGAGGTCGACACTGTGTTGTTCCGACGTTTCACCGTAAGATCTGTCGTTTCCTTTCGCTCGGATAATCTCTTCTGTGTACTTTGTGACACATAATTCTGTATACAAGAGCAAATTGCTCCCCGTGAAAATATAAGGTCTTATTGATCTCCAGTAAATACTTGGACTTTCAATTTCCCTCTGGACTAATGATCTTCGTGGGTTTTCGTACTTCGTATTTACGAAGGGTGACCTTACTTCATAAAAACCAGGTGAGCTTACGGAACTAAGTCATCAATTCCGCATATCATTAGAGTCTGATTAAAGGATCAATTTATTTTCGGGTTGAGCGGTCAAGAGATAATCATTAATCAATTACAGCGGATTCGGCTTGTTACTTAAAAAAAAAAAAAAAAAAAAAAAAAAAAAAAAAAACAATTGTTCCACTTTTTCTGGCATGAAAAATAGAAGAGATAGAAATAAAAATGGAACGAAAAACAGTGAATCAACCATGGCCTTTGATCAGCGTTTGACACCGAACGATGAAAAAAAATCGATGTTATTTATCATTATCAATCACCTGTTTATTAATTGACGCAAATAACGAAGATGTTTAAAATTAAGATATAAAAATATCGTGGGAAAAAATTTCAACCGTGGACTCTCACCTACAGATGTTTCTACTTAGTTTGTGGTTCGCCCTACTCTCAGGACAACCGACGCAAAGTGGGGAATGCTTTCTCTCTCTCGATGATCCCGTAGCAGCTAAAACTTCACAGCCTCAATCCAATTTTATGGCTCGTTAACATAATTACATTTACATTAGACGAAGGCCATAAAAATATCTCATTTCCAAAGCCTCGATATAATGTGAGAATGAAGAAAAATCTTTTAATTAAAATACGAAAAATAGTATTTTCGACAGAATCGATTATCGAAAGTATTCATTAAAATCTCTTAAAACCAACAACAAAATACACAAAGTGAATTCACAAATTTCACCGAAATTGTACATAATTCGCAGTTACTTCGAGCGATAATGCAATTATTTGTTCATTTTATGGAATTCACCAAAACCCACGTGTTTCTTTACCATTCTGAACTAATTCTTGTAGATGATTCCGGAGCTCAAGGGTCTCGTTATGAGATGGAGAAATTCAAATATAACAGAAGACGAGAGGATGCTTGTCAGTGAGTGAATCGCGATACTTCACATTCATGTGGAATAGTGAAAAGATGAGTAGCATTCAAAAAATGTTGAGTTTTGGGATAAGCAAGCTTTGTGGAATGCGATACAATAATAATCGAAGTGAAGCTCTCGAAGCAGTAGCAACCGTACTGGAAATGGGTATATCGTGTGTGCTGTGTTTGTGTGTGTGTGTTACGAGTTCGATGCTGTGCTCGGCTCGTTCGTTTGCATAGACACGCGTATAACGCGCGTCGTCGGCATAAACCCCCGAGGTCGAGTATGCTGGAAATGGGATAATTCCGGGACTGATTATTCGACGCTAATTACACGCGGAGCGAATTAATAACTGCGCTTGGCATGCGAACGGTGCTGGCGTGTTGGCGTGTTCCATATATAGTTTGAGCGCTTGCTTTGCAGTTTCGTAGCTCGAATGCCCTCCCCGCCTTCACTTACTCTCTCTCTCTCTCTCTTGCTTTTTCTGCCTGTGTGTTTCCCTTTAGGAATAAACTTGCTAGCCTTCGAGGGGGTTGGGCTCTTTCTAAAAGCCGCAAATTTCCTCCCACATTTGAAAATTCACGCATTTATGATCTTAATTACAGACTTAAAACATACAAACATACTCAGAAAGAGAATTGTTCAAATTTAAATAAGCAAAATGATGGAGCAAACAAACGTTAAGCTTTCGAGTAAACAATTGTTATTTGTCAAGATATCGCGAACAGTAGAAATGGACGCCGGATATGAAACATGCCTGACTTATGGCGTAAAGTATCGTCGATGGAAGACCAGGGCAAAGTGGAGAACCTAAAAAATTTGGCACACTTTATTCTTTTTCCATTATTCCAGCTGATGAATCATACTTTCTCGACAGTTTTGGCCCAGAATCCAAAATCAGGTTAATTTTGAACCCAATCGACGTTGATCCACTTTGCAGAAGACGAACCTTCACTTTTGGTTACATAATTATATACTCCGTTTTATTCAATTAAGGAAAATTTATTAAAATTGACAGAAATCCAATATTTCATTAGGGACCACGATTTTTCCCAGTCTCTTTCATAAGTTCAGACTAATTCACTAAATAGATAAATGCAAATTTAGGAATGTAATGAAATAATTATTATCATTCGTGATTGTAAAATATAGTATTCAATTATTGACAATAAATGTAATGTAATGAAAAGCTTGAAACGTGAGCAAATTGTCACATTCAATTTTGATTTCATGCTTTTTCCCCCACCCAGTAACACGATAACACATAAGAGCGATGAATCGTGCCATAAAAATGGACATTCGATGCTACAAAGATCCAGCAATTCTCAACTGTGCTATCAACCCCTTACTGCATGGTGTAGACACATGAGAGATATCGTTTATCAAACCAAACCGTGCTGCATGTCATTTGATCGTCAATTTTGCGGTGTGCGACACGTCATGTCATTAGAGTGCCGTTCAATACTGACGTATATCCTTGCATCTTGGTGACATCGGGTGAATTTATGCAGTTTCATGTTTTCGTTAATCTTTCGCATCGTTTGTTCTTTTTATGGGCTATTTGATTCTTCAGGCTCTCATTTCATGTTTCAAAAAGAATATTTTCCGACTTTTTTTTTTCCATATAACAGTAAAGTTTTTTTGATGATTATAATTGACGCGAAGCTCAATTTTCTCTCTCGTTACTCATCAGAATTTGGTTGATTATGAAACAAATTGAATTGGCAGGTTCGTTGTGCGGATACATTGTTGAATAAAAACAGCAGAAATTGTGGCGATAATAAAAAAATACTTTTTTTTATTGCGCTTTGTCAGAATATTTTCAAACGGTGAGCGCGGAAGCCTTGTGATGATGAAATTGACTATAGATAACGTCATGTTATAGCCACTGGCTCTGTCCGTCCATTCTGCTCGTTGGATAGTCCGGAAGTCATAACAAAAAAATTGTAGAAACGAAATTAATATATAAAAAATGTTTGTTATGCCTCAAGCAAGCCCTGCGGGATCGCGTACGAAGTGAATGGAACGTTATGCGATAAAATCATATTTACTATCTGTTTTTTGGGAAGCGCAAAAAAGAAAATTCGAGTCAAAGTTCACAGTGGAAAAATCGACACTTCTTGATTTGTGACTGTAATCAAAAGTACAAAATTCCGTGAAAGAAACTTGAAAACTTGTTGAGGGCATCGTAGGGCATTTCTTTACCTGCTAAATTGGCCTCAATAACGTTTTAATAGATAGCAATAGCCCATAAAATGCTTACGGTCAACGTGCATGCTCAGTACATTAGGTGGTTACATAAAGTAACATAAAAGGATCGAGCTTTATACGGCAGCGAAAGTGCCCTCAAGGTGTACCTCTTACCGGGGTATAAGCGCATCAACTCTACGTAGATTCTGGTAAAGGGTCCGGGCGGAGTTTTATTTATGATTCAGCAGGTATTTACTCGGCGGTAATTGCGGCAGCAATTACAATGCGATTTATTGTAATTACAAGTTTTACTAGCCACGTGACTAGAGTCACAGGGGTGACGGATATACGAGGAACAAAACAGGCTGCTGGGCAGGCACGATGGGTGAAGCGGAGAGTCCACATAACGTCACTATATACGGTATACGGGGATAATCACGACGTTTCGCTTTACAACTGGTAGTCGCGTCACCCATACCCTCGTCGGAACAAGAGTCAACCATTCGGTGTTGTATTAGTATACGCTTTTTTGCAACCTATGCTCGTTGATGTTGCCGCTGCTGTTGGCTACAATCCCCGCAGCTCTTGCCGGTGACGTTAATCCCGCTTATGAGTTATGATACCTGCACTTCATGGAGCCGTCACGGTTTTACTGCCTGCCTTTGAACGTGATATGTTAAAAAAATGGCGGTTATTCTTCCGTACCGGTGGCAGCGAGTGAAGAAGGAAAGAAAAGAAAACTCGGAGTCAAAATCAACATAAATATAAGTGAGGAAACGAGATAGACAGCTTAGTGGAAAGGTTAAAACGAAACCGGGCGTCAGTCTTGCACTCTATATGCGCTCATGCTCCTCTGAATAATAAAAGGATAACGTTAAAAAACGCATACACGTTAGCCTCTGTAATCTCGGAATGCCCAGAGCTACCATAGTCACTGAACATTATTCGCCCCTTAATGGGAACTCCATGCTATTTGTGTACATATGGAGCCTTCGCTAGACATACTCAATTTGCCTTGCGATAAGCATCCCCTCGAGCCAGTCTGGTTAATAGAATTTTTTACTGCTGCAATAATGCTTTGCGTTGAGGAGATCTCTGTGCATCTTCGTCAAATCATGAGATATGCAGCCGAGCTATGAGGCGTACATGGAAATTTTCATCTCAACGTGTTTATCTATCGCGATTTCCATTAAGCAAAATATTATCGTATGCTGACCATCGATTCTATTGAGAAAGGTCATGGGCGATTACGCGCGAGCTATCGAAGATGGTGTGTTTGTTATTCCGTCGAATCGGAACATCAAATTGTTTTCAATTGCTCAACGAGTTGTTTCATCCTTCATTTTTTAAATAAAAACAAATGAAATAACAAGAAAAATGAGCCCTAAAGAGAAACATCATGGAATAACCAGTTGTTCGATCGAATTCTTCGCGGAGAAGTTATTTTACGATCATTTCATTTTTCTACATAATCATGCCACCTTTTCGTTCTTTCATTTACAACGTCCCGGTCAGAGCATCGTCACGTTTAGAATGAATAATTTGTTGAGTTGCTTAATTCATGGTTTGTGAACGGTGCAAGCCACTTTTTGCGATGACTGCCAGGCTGAGAATTAACCTTCGCGATTTATCGAACGTATTGGAGAGCCGGACTCTACTCCAAGCAATATGTGTGCATATGAAAGAGAGGAGCACGCATGAACATACAACTCCATAAATCGAAGGGTACAGATATTCCAATCAGTATCTAATGGGATTATATAATATTCACTGAATATAGGTTCCAATAGACGTTTTATTTTTTGCTCTCAACAGCATCTTTACCAAAGAATTTTCCCGGAGCAACCTCTCGTAATGGTGGCTTGAAAAATTGCGTAAAAATACACATGTGCACTGGCAATTACACAATTGCTAAACGGTCCCATCCTTCGCAGCCTACATTATGCTGTATATTTATTGAGGAGGGAACCTCCTCGCGAGCATTACGTCTATTACGTGATCATATCCTGGACTTCAGTTTTCATATACAGGCTGTCGCGAAAACCGTGCTCAACACTCCAGAGAACAATTAGATTTCGTTAAACGACCTCTTTTTCTGTGGTGGGCCGTTAAATCGTTATAATCAATCAATTACAACGCAGAATAAGAAGAAAATCAAAGTGCCACGAGGCTCAGTTTTCCTTCACCGCGTACCTTGATGCGTGACGATATTGCCCTTCAACGTTAGGCTCAACTTTTGCGACACTGTGTATAAATAAACCACGACCTCCAAGTGCTCACATAGCCTTCGGTGAATGGAGATACGCGGATACGTAGAACTTTGAGACGAAAAACTAATAAGCAACACACCTGTGGGATAAATCGTGTGCTGTATAGACTTGATACATGTTCGGTGTGTATTTATCTTTGGATTCCGTAAAAAAAAAAGCGCGTGCACTTCGATCGACCCAAAATCCTCGTGCGTTAATATATATGTATGCATTCGTGTATAAAGATGGAGGGTAATTCGTTTGGAATGAGAGACTCGCTCACCGCGCTCTCCAAGGCTAGTCATTATGAGTGAATGTGTAATCATAATGAGGTTTCACGAGCCTGGATAAATCATTCTCTGGAATACGTTCCATGAAACCAAAATTGTAGACGCCTGGTTGTTTTCCTGGTTTGTTGAAGATCGATGTGTTTATTCGGATTTTTAAAAAATGTTTTTTTATTTTACTTTTTTTTTTTAAATCCTATTCACGCAGTCAACAAGACAATTGTATTACAACTTGAACATTGTCGCTTCTGAATGCGAGCTTTCTCGTAACAATAGCCCCATCGTGCTACCACTGCTCTTCAATCATACTCGAGAATTGTCTGAAAAGACTTGCCTTTTACGAGTCACTTCGAGATTCTCGTTATCCAACAATAGATACTCCAGTCACTCGGGATGAAATGGAAGAATTTTACAAATTAAGTTGTGTATCGGGCGGTCTATCAATGCAAATGGAACAAGGCTTAAAATTAAACCGAGTGTAGGTGGAAAGTGGCGCTTCTTTGGAATTTACGTTTTGTGTATAACTGATGCTCCAAATTTTAATGTGTCTTCGTAGTATTTATGTATGCCAGACGCGGGCCAAGTTTTGTGCAGCTCTCTCCGCATACACCCCTTTAACTTCGCCCACATTTTCAGCTTCTGCTTCTCTCTTTCTTCCTTTCTTTCTTTCTCTTGTACACTTTCCATTAGTCCTTCTTCAGCATTTCCGTCCTGGATATTTTCCGCAGTCTCGAGCCTTTTTTTTTTTTTTTTTACTGCTCACGCCTCTTTTTCTTCGACCACAACGCTTGGTCGTTAAGTACCTCTCTTCACGTTTATGTAAGCAGCTCTTATATTTTTCCGGTACTCTGATTTTTTTCGAGCAACCATAATGAAGTTGACCATGTGGGACGCAATGGTCCAAATTAATATTAATAACTGGAGGCTATTTTCGTTGAGGACTTTTTGGAGGACTGCTGATACGAGTTTAATAATTGAGCCATTTCTACACGTTCTTTTTCACCTGATATGGAATTACAGACTCTTATTTTTATCTGAAATATAATTGAAGATTTTGTCAAACTCGCAGATATTGAGATCTTCAAGGAAACGTCTACTTGTTCGCATTCGTTAAGTCGTTATTTGTAGAATTAACAATAAAATTTAACGAAACAAGTTTAAACTTCGAAGACTATAAAATTTAATGATTTGATCGCTTTCGATTGGAAAAACGGGTGTTGAGATAGCGTTTATTCGTTTTGCAAGTTGCCTGAGGGGTTGTGAAGAGTTTGCTGTAGCCAGGGTTTAATTTTAGTTATCGAGATGTACTTGAGAGGTTCGGATTGACAAGTTATTGGTAGGGCGAATTAAGTACGGAGATATTTGAGGAGGATATGAGATGACATGGAGGAGAAATTTGTAATCAAGGGGATCAAAGAAGGATTTTAATCGGAGCACTTCTGGGATGAGATTTTAAAGCTACAGTTTTTCGTTCTCATGTTAAACGATTATGAAATCAAAGCGATCAATGTTCGGAGTCACGATTTATCGTGCTTTTTTACGAGTTTTCATCTAAAAAAGTAAACGGTCAATGTGCTTTAACTTTTATAGTAGTTATACGCATCTGTAAACTTCTTGTAAGAATTTGAAGTTTCTCCGCCACCATTTTGTACACCATTACTATCCAAGTTTAAACAGCTTGTACCCTGCGAATGCTACACCCACACCATCAGAGCAGGTCACTTTCAAACTCGGCGCCATGTGCGTCCATCCATCTTTTCTTTTGTCACATGTTTTTTGCTGGGCTGGCCACGAGAGAGAATGGTCGTCAAAAAAAGCTGCTAGGCAACCAGTTGGTTGGATGAGATTTCCAACTACGTAAAGAAAGACTACCGCGGTTCATGGCCTGTGCTGGATTTTCACGATAATCGTATTTCCGCAAGTGCTTTCTTATGATTAATGGCAGTTTCTTCTCGAAATTTTATGGTGTTAAGTCAAATTCGTGGGATTGCGGCAATTAATGATATCATGAGACAGTGAGAATTTATGGTACTGTTGTTTAGACCAATTTAAATTTACGTTGATACTTGAAGAATCAATAAATTCGATACGAGAGTATCGAACATCCCCAGCTCGCCTTGAAACCATTTTTCTACATAATTTCTGGGATTCTTTTGAACACCTTGTACTCGAGATATTGTAAAATTGCACAATTTCACAATCGTTCTTTCCAGGAAACAGTACAAAAACTCACTTAATTGCAGAAAAACATGTGACGAAGTTTGAAGCCGAAGTGTTAACTTTGAACGCGACTGTGGTGAGACTACCGCCTCGAAAAGCTGGTAGATATAAAAATTCCGCGAGGAAAGTTTGTCAAAAATGCATAACTTGTATGAATAAGATATTAATCAATTTGTGGAATTCAATGCGAAAGTATCGTTCTCTGATAAAGTGAAGTAAAAGTTCATCGCTCTAACGCCATGCCACGAATAAAAAATGATATAATAACATATAATGATAGCGAATCGATAAAAACGTTCCTCTTTTAAACTCGCGTCAGATATTTATATCTAAAGAGGCATGTACACGTACGTTATGAAGTCGAGAGATCTCCGTTTACCTTCCGCCATTTCATTATCTTCTTGCGTGCGTACGATGAGCCATCTCCAACAAATTTTTTCTCTTTTCAGCAGGAAGACTAAAGATTACGAGGCAATCATTTTGGCGGCTGTATCATTGCCTTAAACTGGTGTTACACGCCCCTGTGCAAAGTCCCGGAAGTACGGGTTCTACAAAGCTCCGTCCATAAAGCTCCAAGTTTCACGTGCACCACGGAGACCGGATGTGCTGGAGAAACTCGTAGTATGCCAAAAACTGTACTGTATGTGATATATACACATAAGTATATAGAATCATGTATACGTACAATACAGATATATAGATTTTCAGTGTAGATGAGTTCAGTACGTACTGAAGAGGAACGAAAGTTGGAAGAACGAGAAACGGCTCTCCCTATCAGCACTAAAGCGTCGGAGTAACTCCCTCCTTTCTCTCATCTCCTTCTCCGCCTTACTTGCCTGTTTGATTTTCGTTTTTCTCCCTATATGTTCCTCCAGCAACGAGAACGATCCTCGCATTCTCTTAACAGGGAATTCGTAGGAGTACCTTTCTCGTAAATACGCAACGAAAGAGAAGAGCGATACACCATCTAGTGTATTTTTATGTATAAAGTACACCTACACTTGGCTTTCTATTCTTTTTATACGTGTATGTGTGCGTGTATGTATATTTATATAAAAAAGTAGCGGTATAAGAGAGCATGGTGAAAAAAAGGAAACGGTGACACAGTCTTGTTTATTCGGCCAAATAACGGCTGTGGAGAAAAGCATAAATACATATAAAGAAAGAACGAACGACCGACGTAAGCGTGCCTCCTATACTGTCGAAATGCGAATATACATATATCTGTGCTTGTTGGTTCGTACATATATGTACGCAAGACTAAACATTTTCCTGAAGGATACGGTAAAAAGGAACTCAGACAAACGACAAAGCTGCAAATTCTGTAGTCGTTTCTCGTCGGTGGCCTAAAATCCACCAGGATTTTTTTTCCCTCGTTTTCCTCTAACCCTGTT
This sequence comes from Campoletis sonorensis, assembly GCA_013761285.1. Lineage (NCBI taxonomy): Eukaryota > Metazoa > Arthropoda > Insecta > Hymenoptera > Ichneumonidae > Campoletis > Campoletis sonorensis. The sequence goes on from JACEOJ010000085.1 coordinate 1,393,457, forward strand.
TGAAAACGTCGTCTTGAGATACGGGGAACTTCAGGAATTTATCGAATTGTCATTACTGTTTTGTTGAACTATATGGATTCACTCATTTTCATACACAACGGTCTTTAATGTTTTTCTTCTCGAGGACATCGAGGTTCGAATGTTTTATAAATTAATTGAACCCCACACACCAATTAGTAGATAAGATGATACTTTGAATGTTTAATTCTTGAGAGTTTTTATTTTTCATATTCACGCCTTCCCTCTGCTAATCGTTATATGATGTCGTCATTGCGCCAAGCAAACAACATATATCACACGTTCAGGGTGTGCAGAATTGAAGAGAGAGTTTGAGCAATGAGGGTTTCCGCAAGCTGGAAGCCTGTCCTGGAAATTGGAAACTAGTAATTTATGACGGATATAGAGGGTTCCTATTATCCACGTGAAACATAATGTGCTTCGTGTATACACACACACACACAAATCTCGTCTATTATACATCGAAGCGATATTTCATACAGCCATGAATTACTGGCAACGAAAAAACTTATAAATCGACTGCTCTCTATCTCCAAATAAAAAGTTATGAGCATAGCCAAAAGTATACACAAAGATTTTCCAAAAATATATGAATGTCGAAGGAAACAAATGGTCACCATTCATCAAAATGTCTAATCGTTCTTGTTATTACTTTATTCATAACTTGTGCCTAACTAGGCCTCATTCAATTTATTAGTTGAACCATCAAAATATTAAAATTTCCAACACTTCCTACAAGACTTTTAGCAAGCACTTACGCAGATCTTCAGAATCTCTAATTTCCAAAAGTTACTTGAACGTGTTTTCTTCAAGTAAGTATACGTAATCACGAAATATTAGATGCATAACTGGAAAAACGTTGCGTATCCATGAAGGAATCAATAGATGAGGAGCAAGAAAGGATTTGAAATCCAAAACCTCCTTCTTCCGAGCAAGTAATTAAGAGCCTCCAGTTGATTTAGAAATGTAACGTTATCTCAGAATATCCTGTACATTGAGATTAACATTGGGGAACATGTAGAACCATGTGGGTGTGTTAAGGTAGTCTAAGTCATCTTGAACCGCGAGGGATGTGGGAATTCACTGTAAGCTGTTACTCCAGAAAGCCATGCACGCTAACGGATCGTTCACCCTTTGTGAAGCAGCAGCAGCAGCAGGAGCTTTGCAGAAGAAAAGTAACGTCGGTCACTCACTCGCATGGGCTCCTGTTTATTTAGTTTCTTTAAAGTTACAATCGCAGCGAGTCTTCTTCACTGGTCTGTAAGGAAACCTTTTCGGAGTGAGATGGATTGTGGTTAAGTCTGCGGTACCAAATGAACAAGGAAGTGAAGCGAGAACAAAAAAAAGGACATCAGAGTAAAGCAGAATACCTAAAAGGGTAGAAAACTGAGAGGTGAACTTAACCAGATTTTCTCGTCGCATTCGTAAGTATATACATTGCTGACTGTTTATGGAAGGAAAATCCGGATGAAGCGTCTGCAGTTAGTCTAAACCGATGAGCCGTGTTGTGGTTGCTCCCACTTCTTAACCAAAATAATTCTGTAAGAGAAAAAAAAAAAAAATTCTTCACTGCACAAAAAGATTTCACTTCTGCTTTGATGGCTGAATGGGAAGGGTGAATCGCCCTTTTTCCGGGCTTGTTGAAACCAGCGAAGCAGACCTTTTATTTTATGCACACAGCGTAAAATCAACTTTGGTAGTCCAGTTTGTGTTGGTCACAGATGCGTACAAACGTACCCTGTTATATAGTCAAGAGAGTTTGCTGTTGAGCTTTACTGTAAAGGCTATGTAAGCACAGCTAGTGTTGCCACCGTTGCTGCTCTATGTTTCACTCTCGAAACACCGGATAAAATACAGAAGCTGAGAGTGGGAGGGAGAGAGGGTGAGCGATAGAGCAAAAGAGACAACCAGATGAGAAGATTTACGTGGTGACGGGTATTACGGACAGGTATTAGCATGGAAGCAAGTTGCGGGTTATTTACGATCGATAGTCTGTCCGGGAACTGAGTTGACGTGGGAAATCTCCTATTTCGGATGTAATTTTGGTCCCCTGTGTGTACTCTGATACCAGTGTTCACCCAACGAAGTACATGGTTTTATGGGGTGTGAAAGAGCAAGTCGGAAGGTATTTCCAAAAGTCAAGAACCTTCACTGCTCACTTGTGACTTTTCTCCTGAGAGCGTTCACAACTTTATCGTGATCTACAAACTCCAACTCAATAATGCAATACTTCCTATTTTACGTCGAAGAGAAGATGATATTATCGCGTCGATAGATTACTGCATACGAAAAAAAAGTCATGCTGTTCTATTCGTACAGTAACTTTTTTCTAATACATGTCAAACGAGTGAATTTGAGCACAAAAACTTGGTTGAACAATAAAAACTAGAAGGCGTCTGGTTCATTTGTTCGAATATCTCTTCTCAATACTCGCGACTCGTTGAAAATAAGTAAAAGCGGAGTGTTATGATGTGGATAAGAGAATAAGTCACTTCCTTCACTGATTAAAAAGCAGACTATCCATCTTTCAAAGTGACAGAGAAATTCCCTCGCTTGGGAATCGTACGTGAGTCCCTATTTTGCTATGTGTCCCCGGAGAAAAGGTAGAATAGAATTATGTAGAAAAGGGAGAAAAACAAAGATTCTCCAAGACGCAATGACAGCTGGGGTGACCACGTCGACCATAGTAACGACCCACGTATTCCGTGTGGTCTGTATCTATGTGCCGTAGAATCCGGACACGACAGTTAGCCTCCAGCCTTAGTTCCGTTCGATCGCAGGAACTAGAGGTCTGGCAACATGTGGAGAAGGGTTGGTTGGTTCGTTGGTTGGGTTCTCGTAGTCGCTGTAAACCCGACAGATTCTCCTTCACCACGACCTTTCTCCACATATGAACGTGTACGTATAAGAGAAAACTCACGTACACAATCTCGCGACGAATCGTCTTCAACGTTCGAAGTCGCTCTCATGGGGGAGGATTAAGTTCTTCGACCTAAATCAATTCCCTGTCGACAAATCCTCGTGGACATAGCAATGACATCGCTGCGGATATACGCTTCAAATATTTCATTGACTTTCACAGTCTGGATTTCCTTTATACGCTTCGTCATCCTAACATCCGATCTGGCCCATATCCACAGAATTTTACTACATAAACTACCCGTGAACTGCGGTCGTCGCCGGTTTCCGATTTTTCCAGTCTCGTGACTTCCCGCCACGTAAGTAATAGTCATTTTAGTTTAAGAATATTTCATGACGCAGTTAAGAGAAAGTTGGAGCGCGATGGAAAATTGTCACGGTCATTGAATCGACATGCAGTGGCGCGCAAAAGTTTAAGAAGGTTGCACTACTTTTGATAAAATTTCGTTGATCTATTATCCGATCAATATATTCCTACGAGTGAGCGTACAACGAAAATCCTCATTGGGCCCATCAATTGGACCTGGCTTAGTGGTTACAATATGTGAAAGAGTGCGGTACCAACGAGAAACCCAAACATAAGAAAGAAGACGATAAAGTTATAAAGAGAGGTCGAGGATAAATGATGACAAAAGGACGAAAAGAAAGTATACGAGGGGTCGATGGAAAGAAACCTTTTCTTTCTCCTATCCTCCTCCTCCTTCTTTTCTCCTTATTATTATTTTTTCCAGAAAAGATAAATTTTGGCTGGTTCTATCGGACTTGTGTTCTATGTGTCGAAACGAAAGATCTGGAAATAGAAAGAGAGACAAAGAGAGAGAGAGAGAGAGAGGGAGAAGGAAATAAAAAGCAACAGAAAAGACGGACGTAGCGGTGGGGAGACGGTGGCGATTCCACGCCATTTTCTTCGTGAAATTTATCGTTGAAATAATGTGAAAATAGTGAGATTCTGGGAGGTGCGGCGGAGGAATGGTCATAGCGTTTTCGCTGGCTTCGGTCGCTGCCTTACGGCCCCAATATGAGAAAAGAACCATTATTCCCGTGGACGTCGAGAGAGCTTTGTAAAACTTGATGGGGAATCGTCCGTGTTTGTCCAGATGTCTAGTTACAAGTTGCAGGGCAATTGCAGCAATTTGAGTGGCTTGAAAAATAGTGCTATCATCAATATATACTGTTATTCAACTTATGAGGAAGATCGTCTACAAAGCTACTTGCATTTACGAAAGTTGTGACTGATGTGATTAATGAATAAGTTACTAAGAAACAGAAAATGAATGTACAGTCATTTGTACCAACAGAAATGGGGGTTAAACTGAAAACAAGCTCGTTAAATCCGACAACGATCGCACAAAAAGGCCCAGTGAAATATTTGGCAAGAGCCGCGTCGCCCTTCCTTTCTCTTTCAATTCCGTCTCTCGTTTTAAAAATATTCGCGTCTAATATACATAAGAATTAGGGTATCGTTTAGCGTGTAACGAATAACGTGTCAACGATGAAGAGTTTATGCGGACTCATTGGACGTGAAGAAGGGATAAGAATACGAGCCTTGAAGAAGAGCTTCTGACGGAACTGAATGTTACCGTCGAGTTGGTTGCGCAAAACATCGCCCCCTGGTCGTCTCGTCCCGGTACGGCTGTCCGTTGAGTATATTAAAACGAAGTTTCGACGGAAGCTAAGGTAATGGAGAAGTCAGTCAAGCTGGTAAGTTACACACAAACTAGTTAGGGCGCGGGGATCGACTGTTTGAAGGCGGGACGAGGGGCTTGTTGCAACCCAGAGAGGCACTAAATGCATATACACAGATAAATACAAATTCACTACACTTTAGCTTCTAGCGAAACTCCCCATTCGCTTCAATTTTCAACTCATTCGAACTCATGGAGCTAATGGTTCTTTTGTAATGTGATACGACAATGAAAGGTATTATAAAATGAAAAAGAAAAAGTTCGCGTGTCGTGCGCTTCCACTGATAAATGATTATTTTCTTCGAAATTGATTAAATCCTCAGGATTTTTCTCTGAATTCTACTTTCTCCCTTGATATATATATATATCTATGTATTATCGTGCCCTGCTTGCTCGAAACATTCAAAGGGCAATTGCCGAGTCACAGAGGCGAGAGGTGATTCAGTCTTTAATTAATTAACCAAACTCGGGAGGATGAGATCTCTAGAAAGGGAAGAGGAAGATAAAACGACGGATACATATACATGGCCTCTCTTACAAGTTCATCGATCGTAGCAGCTCATTCGTCGTCAAGAATAAAAAAATAATAAAAAAAAGCAAAAACGACATTCATTTGGCTTTTACAATGTACTCACCTTCTTCTTCATTTTCCACACTTTAGTTTCCTTTATAATTTCAGCAGCTGCTATTCATTATAAATTTGATGATAGTAGAAGTGCGGAAATACAATCACTTTTTCAAATGTCACTCATAAAATATGCGACTTTGATGTTGGAAATATTCGAAACTCGCTATTAATCATGAAATTGTGTTGAGAGCTCTCAGCACCTTTTCGTAGATGAACACTCAACTTTTTAGTGTGGATAAAATTAAGTATTCGTGGAACTAAACAATTTCTTGAATCAACAAACCATTTAACGACTTTTACGAAACCATTGGTTAATTAAAGTGAACTCTTTTCTAAATGCATGTTTATCCGGTTCGTGAGGTACGTTTCTGTAGAGAATTTTGATTTTTTCAAATCGATATTTATTCTTACAAATCAGTAGGAAAAGTGTACAAATTTTGACAATTGTATCATAAATTATCATTTGCATATTTCGCCAGCTGTTGTCTGTTCAATGTTATTTCTCATTCTGGGCGTTCGGGAGCTCGTTGAAGTGACTGCATCGAATTTTGGGGTGAACCACACCATGAAAATAGAAGGTTTAAACTAATAGAGCTAGCAGTTAGTTTCCACCATAGAAAGTGACGACGGAGTCTTGATGAACAGCATTCGCGCTAGTCTTTCTCTCTCCCTCCAGTTCTTGCTTTCGCATGGTCGTCGTCGTCGTGGCCGAGCGATATCACTAGAGCAGACCGCAAGCTCTAGTGGCGAGCTCGTTCCTCTTGTCCCCAAACAACGATGCCGTGGAATTTATGTTTGCTGGACGGCCTTTGGCACGGGACGATTTTTCATCGTTTTCCCGGCATTGGGGAGAAAAAAACTAGCGAGAAAGCGGAAAAGATAGAGAAGTAAAAAAGGAAAAAGAAGCGCGTAAAAGACGCAACGAGAGATATGACGGCGCATGGCTCTTATGTACAAGACAGGAAAAAAGCTCAAACCACGACAACCAGGCTGGGGAATCTCTGCAGATGCAGGCACAGCGATGAAACGTATAGCATTGAGAAGGTAAATCTCGAAGTGATGTTGACCAAGCAGGAAATGAAGTCCCTAGAGTTATTGGCGAATCATTGTACGGCGGTATGAGCAATGAAAAAAATTTGAAAAAACACGTTTTCTTCTCCACAACAGTCTGGAAAGTTACGTTGAACATAGCACGAAAGACTAGCGCGGAGTAGAAGGAGGGTATTCTACTGTTCGGATCAATATTTCGTGCGAGACATTACTATCTCACGGGCAATTATTTTTTTCTACCCAATTATTCATACTGGAATAGCTTCACTTGTAACAACCTCTTCGAAAGAATTCTTATATTCATAATCTTGTTATCAAAGCTGTCGAGCTATGATGAAACAATAAAGCTGCTCGAAAGATTAAAAGAGTCTACGTGACACTGCATGGAAATGGTCACAAAAATATCGCCAATGATACTCAAAAATTTAGCGAAAAAGCAATGGCTTTAGGAAAAACAAAGGAATTGAGCTCTTTTTTTTTAAAACAAAATTTCGTGACGCCGGAATGTCTTGCTTTTCACTTTAATTCTCAGCAATTTGCTAAATCTTAATTAGCAAGCAATGAATTTTCGAATATTCGCGTAAATTCATGTGTTCATGGACGTCCGTTTGATCAGATCATCATTGCGCAAAATACGTTATAGATGTCGTTTAGTATTTCTAAAAGAAAAAAAAAAAGTGAATTTCTCGACCACAAATCCGTGTGACTCCCCAAGAAAACTTTGAGGATAGATAAGCGCGTCGTACCATCGTTGAACTGTAGAGAAACGGGGCTAAAGAAAAGGGTAGCTGATCCAGCCAGACAGTGAACGAGATAAGCGACGGGTCAGCGTCGGTTACGCCATAGAGTAGCGATGAGCAGCGAGTGTTCGTGTTCACCAGGAAGGTTGTGGAATTCGCGGGAGACCAAGAGAGCCAGGAGAGTTATCAGAGATGACGAAGCGTTCCCAAGATGGTCCTTACCATTTTCCAGCGCCGCGTTTCTATATACCGCACGAACCTACGATTCTGTGCGATCGTACGGTGAGACTCGCGTGTTCCAGACGACGGAGTTTCATACCACACCGTTTCAAAGCTCACGCTTTTGGTCTCTCGCTCCATAGCGTCGCATTTACAGAGCAACAAAGACCCCAAACGGTCCTCATCGTCGTTTTACGTCTCCTACCAGCAATCACAACTTTTCGTTTTCATATTCCCGCGACTGTAACCACGGAATATAAATATTTACAGGGGTACAGCTCATGCGGGAAAATAAAAATACGTGCGGTTGAAACTTCACCGACGATGCAAACTTTATATTTTTCCAGCTTAAATATTACTTCTGTTTGCAGAATTTCATAATATTACCAAAAAAAAAATACTTGATCACATCTGGTCTGTCACATGTGAATGCACTGCAAAATATCGTACAGTTCTGACGTGACCTCTTTGAAGAAGTTCTTAATCGCTCGCTAATAAGCACTTAATAACTCGTTATTCATGCGCGTAATAAATTACTAATGTTTTTTTTTCGGTTCATTTAATCATTGCTATCATCATCGATAAACTGAGATCTTTGAAGCGCAGTTAAAAAAATAACTTCCAGGAATTGGAAAGATCCAATTCCAATGATCCAGGAATTTGTACAATTTGACTGGAAGAAATCCACTTTTCCATAACACGTCATCACATCCTATACATATTTATACCACACCATATAGCGCCGTCATTTCACGCCATGAAACACATCACGACACAAGTATCAATGCAAATATTTATGTGGAATATCCTCATAAAATTTGAATACTAACGTAAAACAATGTCGTAAAAACATTAGATATTATTATCTGATGGGGTGCCATGGCACTGAGATTCAATGTTATTGGGATATATCAACAATGATATTCATCAGCTTCATCAAAAACTTTTCAATGAAAAGGTTTTGAGTCGCTGTTGGTGTATATTTGCCACATCGGGGGGGGGGGCATCTCATGTTTGATAATATGTGCCTGTTAAGTGATAACACGATTGCTTTATCGATATTGAAAAGATATAGCGATAGCATCGTTGGAATAGAATAGACTCGAGTTTCGAGTCTCTTGGGATAAACATATTGGCTGCTGGAGGTGATAAGGTTTTGGCAGAGGCTTGAAATTGGGAGATAGACGGTAGCGCCGGAAGCGTGAACGAGGGATAGAAGTATATGGTTTGTGGTTGGCAGGATGCCTCCCTCTACTTTTGCTTTTGGCTCTTCAACTTCTTCTTCGTCTTCTTCTTCTTCTTCTTCTTCTTCTTCTTCTTCTTCTTCTTCTTCTTCT